>OY986040.1:107068844-107626344 GCA_963920215.1 Nineta flava | reverse complement strand
AAAAAGAATTAAAATAATTGTTGAAAAAGAAATTGGATAATCATTTTTTTTTTAAAGCAATAAAATCAGGTTTTTTTTTTTGTTTCGTAAAAACTTGTGTTTAATTTAATTTTTTTTTCTTTTCTTTAAACAAAAACGTGCGTGTTGTTCCAATTACAAAATATTTAGTAATATCGTTTACTAATATATTTTTTTTGTTTTTGTCGAGTATCGGAATCATTGCAGGTTCGGGCAGCGCTCCTTTGAGGATAAAGAGAGCCAGGATACCGCGACAAGTGGCGACCGTGACAGGACCAGGAGACGTACGGAAGAAGAAAAGAATTACAATGGCAAGCCGCAGCATTCCCATGCCACGTCTGCGTGAGATGATGGAGGCCGAAGGGCTGGACAGCACTGGCACAAGAGAGGTCTTACAGGCAAGATGGGAGGAGCACCAATCTAGGCAACAAGGAACACCAACTTCAAGGACTCAAGGACCAGCCAACCCCACATCAGAACTACGTAGAAGTGTGGTTTCCGATCCGGAGGAGCCAGCTGCAGCAAGCATGGAGAAGATGCTCGCAGCATTGATGACAAAGCTCAACAACATGGACAAGACAATGGTCGACCAACTTCAAGGATCTGAAGCAAGGATGGATGAGCGACTTGGAAATCGACTTCAAGAGTCCGAAGAGAGGATGACAAATCGACTTCAGGAATCTGAAGAAAGAGTGGGCGAACAGACACTAAGTATAATGCAACAAGTCCAACAAGAGCTGAAAGAGGACTTGTCGGAGCGAATGGAGAACATAAGAGAAGTGTGCGTACGACGTATCAGCCAAATAAGCACTGACGTCGAGGCTGTGAAAGCTGAGATCACGAACATCCAAGCCGATGTCGCTGTAACCCGCACACAAATCGATGGCATAAAAAGCAACGTAACCACACGACTTGATGGCATAGAAACGAAAATGAATGAACAATACAATAAAGTCGTGGATGACATCATACGGATCGAAGAGCGGCAGGCACAACAACTTCGAGACATGCGTATTGATCCGCAAGAAGTGAATACAGTCATTCGCTCCGCCGCATTGGACACAACGACGCTTCTGTCCATCATGCCGGAGTTCAGTGGTAGACCGGCCGAAGATCCAGTAGTTTTTTTGAACAGAGCAACGGCATTACTACGACAAACGCATCTGCCCGTAGATTGTTGGATTGAGATGGTCACAAAAAAATTAACAGGACCAGCCAGAGATTGGGCATTGATGAATCGTGGGTTGGGCTACACCTTCGATGAGTGGAAATGGCAACTGGAGAGTTTCTTCAACAGTATAGGAAGGAAAGCCAAAGCCGAACTGGAATTGATGACCGTTTCCCAACCCACAGGAATGAAGACAGAAGCGTTCGTCAACATGAAGGTGCAACTATTCAGAAGAGTGCACGCCGATAGGAACATTGATGACGTGGTGCCCATAATATTGAATTTACTACGCGACAATGTACGACCGCTGGTGAAGATTTCGAATCCAAGATCGGTGGACGAGTTACGCACCACAGTTCGAACACTGGACGAAGAGCCAGGATCAATAATGGAGGAGATTGGTTCTGAAAATATTAACCTCCACAAAACCACACAACATCGGCGTGAACACCAACAATTACCGGTCCATTTAACAACAATGGAGACCAAGAACTCACACCAGAATGGGCCAATTGTGGAAGTTGATGTGCGTGGAAGATCAATATTGGCACTGATCGATAGTCAAGCATCACACAATTTTATCAGCGAAGAATTGGCAAGAAGTATTGGTAAATGGCACCCTGTCACAGATAGTACAGGGAGTGGAGCCACATGTAATAATACTTTCAAGATTCTTGGGAAAATGTGCATGGATGTGATGATATCAAGAATGAAGTTCAATGTTGAAGTAATGGTTGTACCTGGCCTACGGAATCATTTAATACTTGGTCATGAATTTTTAACAAAAAATGGTGTGAGCATCGATTACCGGAGTGGTATTGAAGCGAAAATTACATCTTCACTTCATTTAAGGATATAAATAAAAAAGACAAATAACAAATAAAGTAGAAGATAAATAAAAAAAAGTGTTCATGTGAAGTTAATTTATTAAAATTATTTTTCAAAAAAAACATAATACGTTCCTGAACATTTTAATATTTACCTGCTCATATGTTGGTGAAATGAAGTGCGCAGACACCCCCCCTTTACTTTCTCCCTCTTCCTGCATCGGCGCCAATAGTTTACCTTAATGGTCGACATCGACTAACAGAGGCTTTTTTCCTGTTGCAACGCATTAAGATGGATCGCAGCTAAATTTTCGTCTCATCGCCGGTGTTCTGTGCCACGTGGATTATTAGTCCATTCTCGGGTGAAATTCAGCAAAAAAGAACATGTAAGTGATATTTAAATGACTAGTGTGTTGAAATTAATCAAACCATCGGTTCGTTGGCTAGCAAGATGCACAAACCTTTCATGTATATAGTCATAAGAATACCCTTTTTATTATATTATTAGTTTCGTTTCACTACAAGGACTTGCTATGTTCGACAACCAACCATTCTTGGGGTACGCGTCCAATTTTGTCCCGGGAACAGTATAATTGTTCGTGATGTATCACTAAAAGAATGTTCGGTTGGAATTTGGAGCATACCAAGGACCTTCTCTGTTTTGTTTCTTGTTTCCTCTTTGCAAATCATTTTTTATATTGTATATTGGATTTATCCAGTTATTGACAATCTAGAACATGAGTAGAATGATTTGAAAAGGGGGAACACTTGTAACTTATTTAAATATGACAACCAATTATTTTATGTTGTATAGTAAGTTGTGGCAATCATGAATAAATGTAACGTGCTGTTAAAGGTCGCAATAATGTTTTATTTTTGGACCATGTATTACCTTCTAAATAAATATTTTTCTAACTATATCTGGTGAAAATCTTTGGTTAGGTACTTACTATAGTTTCAATGAACAATAAAATAAAATACACATAATAAATCCGACACATACTTCTGTAATTATTTCATCAACTTCAACTTCCACGATTATCCATAATTTTCATTCCTGTCCATCACAATTAACAAATTCACCACAGAAAAATCATCACAACAAGAATATATTCAATGATTTTTATGTCATTTCACTTCGACAGATTATTTTTTTGACATTAAATTGTTTGTCTATAAATTAATGGATATCATTGATATAACATTATATATGGACTGGCAGCAGTACATTAAGCGTCTTATAGGTGGACTACGGTATAGATACCAAAACTGAGCGAGTATATCTCCAATCGCTTCCATCGAGGTTTAACTATTTTTATGGGCCCAAATTACACACTTTGGGGATATGCCCTCAAATTAAGAAAAATCCACGCCCCAGAAATGGTAGCAGAGCGTGGTTACATTTTACCAACTGATGTAACAACAATATCTTAAGCCGTTGGTCCACTGTGTTTCAATGTTATTGTGGTGGTTTTTGGAGTGATGGCGGGAGGTTCAAGAGTGGATGTACAGGAGGAAGTTCTAGTAACTGTTGTTCATTGAATCTCTGGTTTTTATTGTACTGGAGGAAGTTCTAGTAACTGTTGTTCATTGAATCTCTGGTTTTTATTGCCTATTATTGTTCATAACATCAATTTATTTACAAACATATATTTATTCATGAGGGCTATAATTATTGCACCTTACATGTTCTAATATTTTATTTACTTTTTCTCGGTTGATTAATAATGGATTCTGAAACTTGCGTGGCTACGGACACCGGAGATGAAATCTGATAATTGAATTTT
The DNA here is from genome assembly GCA_963920215.1 of Nineta flava. Lineage (NCBI taxonomy): Eukaryota > Metazoa > Arthropoda > Insecta > Neuroptera > Chrysopidae > Nineta > Nineta flava. The sequence continues at coordinate 107,622,544 of OY986040.1, read as the reverse complement.
GAAATTTGGAAATATTTATTGATTAATTCGGGGAATTCAATCCAATCATAATCCCGATTCACCGTTGCAGCAGGGAAGCTGAATCTAATTTTAAGTTTAGGTAATTTTTGTAATTTGTATCTTATATTTAACATTAATTTGTAGTTGATTTATTGTATAATTTGTTTTTTTTTTCAATTGTTTGTGTATCGTGTGTGAACGCCGAGCAAAAAAAAAAAAAAATCGTCATTATGGTGCGTACGCGCCAAGAGACCACCCGAGAGACGACTGACACAAACCCTGGAGAGGTTTCACCACCAACGGAACAGTTCCATTCGCCAACTGGACAACATCTTCCATCGGCGACGTCTACATCAACAGCGGCAGCAGTCAACCTCTCGCCCTCCGCCGGTTTGTCAACAGGGGTAAGCGCCGGTCTGGGTTCCTTAGATCCTCAAATCCCATCCCGAATCTTGGAACACATTGCGGTGCAGGCCGGGATCAGTGCGGAGAATTATAAAAATATTGTGGAGTTAAAGGACGCGTTTAAAAAACTTCAAGATACGTTGTGTACCCGTCGCGATCATGACTCTAAGCAACCGATAGGGGCACTCCCCAGTAAGGAGCATATTACTAACCCCGGCTTCAACAGTGTAGGACTTGAAATTAAGTATCAACTCGATGTTGGTGATTTGATTAGGAACATCCCAACTTGCGATGGTTTAGACTTGGAAAACATCGTTAAATTCATCGAAGAGTTTCAACGAGTGATCGATTTGAAACTTGTAGAAGAGAACGCCTTAATGAGACGCATTCTACCGTTGTGTACTGGATCATTTGGGTTATGGTTTTCGTCAAGGGTTTTATCATGCCGTAGTTGGAATGAAATGAAACGGGCTATTCTGGATCGTTTTTTTTCACCAGTCGATCTTAATCTGTTGGTTTCATCCTTGACTCAAAGGTGGCAAAGGCCTCAGGAATCCTTTGAAGATTTCGTCACGGACATAAGAAGCAAGGCCAGGGCAATGGACATACGAGCAACCGACGACGAGATCATTTTAAACATATGGTCACGGCTGAATCAATCAACCTACGAATTCGTACGATCCTCTCGGTTGCCCACATCTTTTGGTGAACTCGACACTGTCGTTCGGGATCACGCCCATTCACTTCGTCGCGATCGAATCTATCGTGAGATGGAACCGCGGGCTTCATCTTCCAAAAACACCCCAAAAAACGCATAGACGCCAACGAACCCGACCTAATCTGCAACACAAATATAAGTCACATGGGAAACTTGCCATGGAAAACCGGTGCATTACACTCAGTCAAATCTCTTTTCCGCGACAGCAAGGTCCTCTCGAATCCAAAAATCGACATACAGGTTGGCCATTTAATATTCAGTGCAGTATTAGACACCGGAGCCTCTATATCTGCGTGCTCACACCAGGTGGCTAAAACTCTCCTATCACTCCGACTAGCATCCGAGGGTTCATGTAGAATAAAGTTAACCACAGCGGACGGTCGACTTATTAACACCCAGAAGAATCTTACGTGTCACTTTAAAATAGGATCGTTTTCTTGGGACTTCTCTTTTGTCGTATTACCGGGATCAAACTGCGATTTCATTTTTGGCGTAGATTTACTTCGCCATCTTAACGCTAGATTTAGCTTTACGAAGGCATCCCTGGTGTTTAGTTTCGCCCCTCAGATCTTTATACCTTTCTCGTCGGAATCAGACTCCCTCATGGTAAACAACCTATCAGAGCTAAAACCCAACCTCCTCGATCATCTCGACAGCGTTCAACATGAGCGTGTCCTTCAACTTCTTAAGAAATACTCAGATGTGCTCAATAAGGACATACTGGGTCGGGCACTAGGGTTCGAATACCGCATACATCTAAAGGACAAAGTACCCGTTCGACGGAGTCCATACCCTCTAAACCCTGTCAGAGCCAAACAGATGGATGAACACATTGAAAAACTGTTGTCGCAAGGTGTCATCGAAAGATCCCGTAGCGCATTTGGATCACCAGCCTTTTTCGTCCCTAAGAAAGACGGCACTAGCCGACTGTGCATCGATTATCGTCACCTAAACGCGAAAGTGGTTTTCGACGCTTTCCCCTCGCCGAACGTGGAGAGTATATTCCAGAGTCTACATGGATCCTCGATATTCTCATCAATAGATCTTGTCAGCGCTTTCTATCAAATACCTTTATCGAAGGACTCTAAAGAGTATACAGCCTTCGTTACCCCCACCGGGCTCTATCAATTCACCCAAGTTCCCTTTGGCCTCAGCGTCAGCCCCCAGGCTTTAAACCGTATCATCTTTGACATCTTTTCCGATTTGAGGTACAAATTTGTTATCGCATACTTTGACGATCTATTGATACACAGTGCAAACTTCGAGGAACATTTAGAACACTTGGAAGTGGTATTCAATCGACTTCGGAAGGCCGGACTCACTGCGAACCCCGAAAAGGCCCAACTATGCAAATCACAGATAACATTTCTGGGTCACATTATTTCTGCAACGGGTATCCGAGCAGACCCAGGCAAGGTGGCAGCCATTTCCGATATCCTACCCCCAAAATGTCTGAAACAACTTCGAAGCTTTATTGGTATGGCTTCCTTTCTGTCCCGTTTTGTACCCCGATTCGCCGAAATCGTCGCCCCCTTAAATCACCTTAAGAAGAAAGGCATCCGGTATCATTGGGGCTCTGACCAACAAGTTGCCTTCACGCGGATAAAAAATGCCTTAATGACAGCTCCGGTACTCGCCTATCCGGATTTTACTCGTCCTTTTATTGTACAAACGGATGGTTCGCAAACAGCCCTGGGAGCGGTTCTTCTCCAAAGACATTCCGACGGAACCCATCCCATACAATATGCTAGCCGTAAACTAAGCGACGCCGAACAACGTTATTCAGCGTACGAGATCGAAGCCTTGGGAGTGCTGTTCGCCCTTGAGAAATTCAAAGAATATCTGCTGGGCAACCATTTCCTCCTCCAGACGGATTCGATGGCCTTAAGCTGGGTTATGCGTCACCCTAAACAACTAGGTCGCGTTGGACGATGGGTACTCAAACTATCCCGTTTCGATTTCGAGGTTGAGCATATTCGGGGAAATACCAACACGATCGCGGACGCACTTAGTCGAATTTTTGAAACCGATCCAAATTATTCCGAAGATCCACCGGAAGTAAAACCTCTTAATCTCCTGGATGAGGTACCCCAGTCATTTACGTCTATCCGACAACATCAACAATTAGATCCGGAGTGCAGAAGCATTGCTGACCGTGTTAATAACGGTGCAGCTGATGTGAAACAGTTTGTACTACGCGATGGGTTGTTGGTGAGGTTGGTCGGGAAACGCAGGTTGCGAAGGGTGGTTGTACCGAAAACCGTGAGAGACATGATATTGTTTTATTTCCACAATTCGAAAGTTCACACACACCTAGGTATTACAAAAACATACCAGTTGGTCACGCGTCGGTTTTGGTGGAAAGGCTTGTACCAAGATGTTCGACGTTATGTAAGATCCTGTGAGGCTTGTCAAACCTTTAAACCCCACTGTCAAAAGGTCGGAGCTCCACTTGCTACTATTATACCTCAACATCCGTGGGATAGAGTATTCGTTGATCATATCGGACCGTTAACGTTAACGGCATCTGGACACCGATATGCCCTTGTAGTCTTGGACGGATTTAGTAAGTGGCTAGAAATAATCCCAGTAAAAAGAGTGACAACCGCCGCCACAATAGCTAAGTTAATCACGGTTTGGACTAGGTACGGCCCACCAAATTATCTCGTATCAGATAATGCTTCGAGTTTCTCCAGCGCAGCCTTTAAATATATGTGTATGCAATGGGGCATCCGACACGTTAATACAACACCCTACCGACCCGGTGGGAACCTCGTAGAGCGAGCTAATCGAAACATCAAATCTGGTTTGAGTATCATTCTGAGTGAATACTGTGTGACCCATAAACAGTGGGACCAATTTACACCTTTTGTTACACTGTCTCACAATTCATCCGTTAGTAGCGCCACAGGGACTTCTCCGGCGCAAGCCTTTCTCAATAGAGAAGTACCCAGTTCCTTGGACTTGATATGGGACCTCAGCCGATTCTGCTCGGCCGAAGCAAAACCCACTCGGGATGAAATTAGAGAGTCATTAAAGCGGAACCAAGACAAAATTCGTGAGTACCATAATCGCTTTCGACCCAATCGTCATCCATTTCGGGTAGGACAGAAAGTTCTCCAACGCTTATACCAGCACCGAAATGATCTGGAGGATGTGCGAAAATTTCACCCTCGTTGGTCGAGCCCGCGAAAAATTGTGCGATTTACTAGTCCGGTGTCGTGTGAACTGGAAGATGTTGATAGCCCAGAGGATAATTATCGAGCGCATATTGAAGATCTTCGACCATTCTACGAACGCGGTCACGATTGACCATCGTGTAGAACAAGCGGGGGAGACTGAAGCGAAAATTACATCTTCACTTCATTTAAGGATATAAATAAAAAAGACAAATAACAAATAAAGTAGAAGATAAATAAAAAAAAGTGTTCATGTGAAGTTAATTTATTAAAATTATTTTTCAAAAAAAACATAATACGTTCCTGAACATTTTAATATTTACCTGCTCATATGTTGGTGAAATGAAGTGCGCAGACACCCCCCCCTTTACTTTCTCCCTCTTCCTGCATCGGCGCCAATAGTTTACCTTAATGGTCGACATCGACTAACAGAGGCTTTTTTCCTGTTGCAACGCATTAAGATGGATCGCAGCTAAATTTTCGTCTCATCGCCGGTGTTCTGTGCCACGTGGATTATTAGTCCATTCTCGGGTGAAATTCAGCAAAAAAGAACATGTAAGTGATATTTAAATGACTAGTGTGTTGAAATTAATCAAACCATCGGTTCGTTGGCTAGCAAGATGCACAAACCTTTCATGTATATAGTCATAAGAATACCCTTTTTATTATATTATTAGTTTCGTTTCACTACAAGGACTTGCTATGTTCGACAACCAACCATTCTTGGGGTACGCGTCCAATTTTGTCCCGGGAACAGTATAATTGTTCGTGATGTATCACTAAAAGAATGTTCGGTTGGAATTTGGAGCATACCAAGGACCTTCTCTGTTTTGTTTCTTGTTTCCTCTTTGCAAATCATTTTTTATATTGTATATTGGATTTATCCAGTTATTGACAATCTAGAACATGAGTAGAATGATTTGAAAAGGGGGAACACTTGTAACTTATTTAAATATGACAACCAATTATTTTATGTTGTATAGTAAGTTGTGGCAATCATGAATAAATGTAACGTGCTGTTAAAGGTCGCAATAATGTTTTATTTTTGGACCATGTATTACCTTCTAAATAAATATTTTTCTAACTATATCTGGTGAAAATCTTTGGTTAGGTACTTACTATAGTTTCAATGAACAATAAAATAAAATACACATAATAAATCCGACACATACTTCTGTAATTATTTCATCAACTTCAACTTCCACGATTATCCATAATTTTCATTCCTGTCCATCACAATTAACAAATTCACCACAGAAAAATCATCACAACAAGAATATATTCAATGATTTTTATGTCATTTCACTTCGACAGATTATTTTTTTGACATTAAATTGTTTGTCTATAAATTAATGGATATCATTGATATAACATTATATATGGACTGGCAGCAGTACATTAAGCGTTTTATAGGTGGACTACGGTATAGATACCAAAACTGAGCGAGTATATCTCCAATCGCTTCCATCGAGGTTTAACTATTTTTATGGGCCCAAATTACACACTTTGGGGATATGCCCTCAAATTAAGAAAAATCCACGCCTCAGTATAATTTACTTGGGGTGTGATAAGAGAGTCCGCATTGCATGGAGAAAACCAGATGGAGCCCATAGAGAAGTGGCAACAATTAACAACGCATTGGGCGAGTTACAAATAAAACTCCTTGAGAACCAAGAGCAGTTAAAAGATGTCATTCGGCGACATCCCAGCGTTTTCGGCAAAGTTGGAAGGACAAAAACGATCACACACAAGATCGAGATTACGAAGAATTCCCCCATTAAATTACGACCATACCCGTACAACAATGAGAAGCAACGGGTATTAGAAGAGATGATTGAAGAGATGGAAGGCGATGGCATTATAGAACCATCCACATCGCCTTGGGCCGCACCCGTCGTATTGCCGAAGAAGAAAGATGGAACTTTTCGATTGTGCGTCGACTATAGAAAGTTGAACGATATTACAAAGAGCAATGCGTTTCCGATTCCAGATCTGCAAGAGATGTTGAGAAAAGTCAATGGAGCAAAAATATTTTCTACATTGGATCTTCAGACTGGTTATTGGCAAATTGAGATGGAGCCACAATCGAAAGAGTACACAGCATTTACCACCCCAAGAGGTCTCTATCAATTTCGCGTCATGCCGTTTGGATTGAAGAATGCGCCAGCTACGTTCCAGAGTTTAATGAACGAAGTACTATCTGGATACATCGAAGATTTCTGTCAAGTTTACCTGGATGACATATTAATCTACAGTCGATCAGTCAAGGAACATTTACATCACCTGGATCTTGTACTTGAAAGACTAGAACAACATGGATTAACTTGTAAACCAAGCAAATGTGTCATTGGCAGCAACAAAGTCAAATACCTGGGACATATTTTGAGCGAAGACGGCATTGACAGAGAGGAAGAGAAGAATGAAGCTATCAGTAATCACCCTGTACCAAGAACACGAAGACAACTACGACAATTTTTGGGATTATGTGGTTGGTACAGGAGCTTCGTGAAGAACTACGAAGATATAGCTGCACCTCTAAGCGAAATGCTCAAGAAGAACATAAAGTGGCGCTGGCTAACATTGCATCAGAAGGCGTTCGAAAATTTGAAATCATCGATTGTGAATGCACCGAAACTAGCTCATCCAGATTTTAAGAAGACGTTTTGTTTAAACACGGATGCTAGTGACGTCGGATTGGGTGCAATATTATTTCAAATGGAAGATGATGGCAAGACAAGACGAATAATAAACTACGCCAGCAAGAAACTTGGACCCACAGAAAGAAAATACGCCACTACAGAAAAGGAATGTCTCTCGATAATCTGGGCATTGAGGAAGTTTCGAGGATATCTTGAAGGAAGACATTTTAAATTATACACAGATCATGCAGCGCTCCAATGGCTGAACAAAACTAAAGATAGTCGAGCCAAATTGACAAGATGGGCATTAGCATTGGGAGCCTATGATTATGAAATAATTCACGTCCCCGGAAAAGATAATCAAGCCGCCGACTCCTTGTCCAGACAACCACAGGGCAAGGCTGAAGATGAAGAAGTGGAGGACATTCCAGAGTGGGTGATTGAAAAGAGGGCAAAAACACCGATAACCCTCAATGTAATTGAAGTGGAAACACCCACACTCGACGATATTAGACGATGGCAGGATGAAGATCGTGATGTGACTGCCATCAGAAGATACATCGTTGATAACACAAGTCCACTGAGAAGCAATCTACGTCGACGAGTGGACAGAACACGAGCTAATTACACCGTAGCTGACGGGATCCTCTGGTACCATAGTCAACAGATGGTACAAGAAGTGCCAGTGGTTCCCGAAGAACGCCTACTTGGTTTTCTGAGAAAATATCATGACAGTGATGAAGCAGCACACCCTGGATGGAGAGAAACGTATCGTCAGATCCGTAACCGCGTGTATTGGTATGGGATGCAAGATGACATACGCAGATATGTAAAAGGGTGTGATACGTGTGCTAGAGTGAAGCCACTGAATAAGAAACCAAGTTCAGCAATGAGAAGTCGAAGACCTACTTCACCATGGGAGGTAGTCAGCATCGACTTGATGGGTCCATACCCACGCACATCACGTGGAAAAACGAATCTATTGGTTGTCACTGATCTTTTCACTAGATGGATCGAAGCATTTCCATTGGGGGCCACGTCGACCTCGAAGATAGCCCAAGTACTGAAAGACGAAGTATTTAGTCGTTATGGATATCCAAGAGCAGTACTTAGTGATAATGGTCCCCAGTTCAGATCAAAAGAATGGAAAGCAGTGAACAGAGATTGGAACACAGAGATATGGACAACACCAATATACCATCCACGAGCCAACCCCACGGAACGACAAAACCAGGAGTTGAAGAAGTTGTTACGATTACATTTGTTGGATCAAGAACATAAAAACTGGGATCAACAACTGCACAAATCACTATTTGCAATACGTAATAGAGCAAATAGAACAACTGGTTTTTCGCCTGCCCAATTGTTACTGGGGGCAGAGATGAAGAAGCCTGGGGATTGGCAGATACAAGTCGAAGAAGAGCCTCAAGATATTGAAGATTGGGCCAACGAGAGAAGCCAAGGACGTCAACAGAATGTTGAGATAGCTCGGCAAACAATATTGGCCAATGCCGAAGTAAATGACCAAGTGGAAACAGGACTCAGTTATCAACCTGGAGAGTCCGTCTGGATGCGAAATCAAGTACTCAGCAGTAAGGTGGAGGGTGTCCATAGTGGATTGGCACCAAAATGGAAAGGGCCTTACAGAGTGCTGAGGAGTTTACCAGCTGGAATATATGTTGTGGATACAGTGCCTCCCACGAAAATACATGGAGGTCTCTTGAAGCCGGCCAGTGCAAGGACCGCCGGCAAAAAGAAAATAATATAGCTCGATTTATTTTTTTTTTAAACAAAGTTTTTTTTTTTTAAGTCGAAAAATGATAATAAGATTAATAGATACTTTTGATTTAAAGTTTTTCTATTTAGAAAGAAAAAAATCAAAAATTGAAAAAAATTATTGCATATAATTTAATTTAAGAGAATCAAAAGTTATACAAATTGAATGTTTTACAAAATAACATAAATAGATCACAAATAAATAATTTTGTAAAAACAAGATAATTTTTGTAAACAAAAGTAAGCTAGCTTACAGTTATGAATGTATCATACAATTTGTGTATAGATTTTAAATTGACATTGGCCGTGAGCATTAAGTCACTGCTTGAATATCAACCAAGCGGGGTATGACTATGGGTCAAACCCAAGGAGAGGTATAATTTTTAATTAATTTTATAAATTGTCTGAACACTCCGACTACGTCCATGGGTGTTGATATACTAAATATTCTAGAAGCCTCCATGCAAAAATATATTGTCATAAACATAATATTTATTCATAAAAACAATCATATTCTAGAACGACCCATGGTGGGTATATAAACCGTGACCAGTGTCGATTCAAATCAGTTTTTAAATCGTGTCTGATCAGTTTAATATCGACTATTGTCCGCTAGTATCAAAGTATATAATTGTTGTTCAATCCAGATCAAAGTAAAAGTTGGAATTTGTACAAGTAATTTGGTCAAGTAATTCAAAGTTTAACATTGTGTGAAAAAGAATTAAAATAATTGTTGAAAAAGAAATTGGATAATTATTTTTTTTTTAAAGCAATAAAATCAGGTTTTTTTTTTTGTTTCGTAAAAACTTGTGTTTAATTTAATTTTTTTTTTCTTTTCTTTAAACAAAAACGTGCGTGTTGTTCCAATTACAAAATATTTAGTAATATCGTTTACTAATATATTTTTTTTGTTTTTGTCGAGTATCGGAATCATTGCAGGTTCGGGCAGCGCTCCTTTGAGGATAAAGAGAGCCAGGATACCGCGACAATATATATATATATATATATATATATATATATATATGTATATACACGGGTGGTCAAGAATTCTGTTAGTTATATACAGTAAATTTTAACTCGAATTTTGGCGTTGTATGTACATGTATTATGCCAATATGTACTCAATATTTACAATATTTACAGAATTCTTGACCACCCGTGTATATACATATATATATATATATTTATATATATATATATATATATATATATGTATATATATATATATATATATATATTTATATATATACATATAAATATATATATATATATATATATGTATATATTTATATATATATATATATAAATAAATATATATATATATATACATATATATATATATATATATAAATATATATATATATATATATATACATATATATATATATATATATATATATATATAAATATATATATATATATGTATATACACGGGTGGTCAAGAATTCTGTTAGTTATATACAGTAAATTTTAACTCGAATTTTGGCGTTGTATGTACATGTATTATGCCAATATGTACTCAATATTTATTTATATTATTAGGGGTTCCAAGAGAAACACTCCCCAGCATCTCTTTATCTTTATACTTTATATCATTTTAGACCAGTTTTGACTAATGTTTTTCTGTATCATGTATTTTTTTAATAAAACACGTTTGGTTTGAAAAATAGAAATTCATAAAACTTAGTTTGCATTGTTTCCTATAGTTTTGAACAAAAAATTGAATCAATTTCTTAAATATCCTGTAAACACAAATAATTCAGAGTTCATTTTCAATGCTTGTTGAATGCTTGTTGAAATTATGCATATATATATGTATATATATATATATATATATATATATATATATATATATATATATATATATATATATATTTATATATATATATATGTATATATATATATATATATATATATATTTATTTATATATATATATATATAAATATATACATATATATATATATATATATATATATATATTTATATGTATATATATATATATATACATATATATATACAGACTGTGTTGGAATGCTTTTCCAATAGAGAATCAATGTTAAATATTATTTATTACTGTCAGGCCATCTGCTTACTGTGCGGAGTCAGTTAGTACACATGTAATGAGAATCATCTCATATGCGTACGGTAGTTTGTTTGTCATTTAAGAGTGTGTACTGACTCATTGACTGTGTGTACTGACTCATTTAAGTGAGTGTGTACTTTTTACATGTGTACTGACTGACTCCGCACAGTAACCAGACGGCCTGCCAGTAATAAATAGTATTTAACATTGATTCTCTATTGGAAAAGCACAGAGAGAGTACATACATTTAGCAATGTGTATGAGAAGGCGGTCTTATAGGTTTGATATACAAGCATATTTTTCATAACTGTTCGAGTGGTCACCAACCACTCAAACCTATAAGACCTCCTTCTCATACACATTGCTTAATGTATACATATGTACTCTCTCATACTCGTTATGAATATTATTCACTATTTTGAAAAATATGCTTGTATATCAAACCTATAAGACCTCCTTCTCATACACATTGCTTAATGTATATGTACATATGTACTCTCTCATACTCGTGGGATATATACATGTGCATGCCTGTTGGATTATAGTTATATAATCCACAATAAAACAATTATACTTAAACGCATCTATTTTGATTATAGTTGCACATAGACTCATAGAGGTTGTGCAAGTATTGTGAACAAATTATTCATGTATTGCTGTAAAAACGAAATAATCTTTTGAAACATGTCATGTTAATAATACGTTTTCAAATTTTTTATCTGCATATCATATTGAAGTTAATCCTCATTCCATGTTTTTAAATAATCTCCAATATAGGCAAAATCGTTTTTTGAAATATAAAATAATAATTAGCCCAATTTCAAATCATTGTTCACATACAAAATAAAAATTTATTTTTCTACTAATACCATTCCTATAGTGGTGAGTTAGAATTTATATATAGAATTTTTTTATAGATAGAGGTCAGAATTCTTATTATAATGGACATTAAAGGCAGTGGAACCAATTAAAAGTTAAAATAGTAAAAGTCGAATAAGAACTGTATGACCACAGAGTAATATACCAGTAAATTGTGGTCACATTTCCAATAATCAATAAAACACTTTACTAGTACTTTATTAATAAAATTCTCATAAGATTATTATTTCAAATTTTAATTTGCACCAACCCCCTTTCTGACTATGAGAATAAAAATTGTGGCCGTCATCTTACCACTATAGGGAAATGATTGTATACTGAGTTAAGGGAACGTACTTATACTACGTGACCTATTTTTTAAGATTTTTCGACCCCTACCCCCCTCTGTGACCATTTGTAGTATATGCCAAGACCTCCCCCCGTCCCCCTGAAGTTGTTACGTAGTATTGGCAAATATGATTTTTAATCATTTTGCAGGCAGAAAGTGAAACAAATAAAAATAATTTGGCTCATATTCGTCTGCGCCAAACTGTGAGTTTAAGAAGCACGTTTAGTCAAACACTCCGCGCCATATTCAAATCGATTACGTGACAAAAATCTACACCACCCCCCTCGCTCCCGTGACTGAGCGTAGTATTTTAAAGACACCCCCCTCCCTCTAAACAGGTCAAGTAGAATGGGTACGTTCTCTAACCTGCAATTTTTGTTTTGAACAAATATTTAAGTACATCTGAGAAATTATTGGCCAATATTTCTTTGATCATCCAATGTTATTCATATCATTATTTAGCAAAATAGTACTCCTAGAAAAATAATTTTATAAAATTATATTTAACATTGATGCCAACCGTGTGTATAATAATAATAATTACAGTAATGTTACAAACATTAGAGAGCGAAGTAATGAGAAATGTTTTTGTCCCTCTCAAAACCATTACTTTTATTAATAATAATAGTAATGGCAGTAATAATAATCATCATGATAACAATATACATTGTATTTTTTATATTAACAGCATTCCATAGCTTCTTTTACCATTATTTATTTTATTTTATAGGATAGATACTGACACATGAATATTGATTGGATTCTAGCCGATATTTCTTTTAATATATTTGTAAGATGATGAGTACGTATACACAAGTTTCGAACGTTACGTATGTACTTTGTTAATATTGTATAGTTTTTCACATTTGTATATATAAATATATATAAATTCATATACATAAATTATACTCAAAAATTTTGTATATAATTGAAATTTTTTTTAATTTTTAAATCATATATAGATAGGGGAGCCCGGGGAAGAACGGAATACGAAGTTGAAAATATGGTTTTAAAGTTCAAAAGGGTTTATTAAGAGAGCTGCAAACTTTTGTATGAATGCATTATAATGTTATAATCACAAAAATACAATAATTTCGTAAGAAAATAAAAGAACAATATTATGGCATTTGCACCGTTCTGCCTTGGGCACAGGGCAGAATGAGGTGGTAGGGACAGGTTATTATAATCAAATATAAAACTTGATTATAATAATGTGAAAATGCAGAAAAAATAAGTTCATGCACAAAATGCATACACTAAGACAGCATCATCATCTTCGCGATCGATTCCCGCAAGTGAAAAATGAAATGAACAGACTCTGTTGTCAGTTGTCATCCAAGACCATCCAAGGAAGCAAAATTAGCCTCTTCACTTGAAGGCCTATCAAGTCTGATGTCAGTTGTGCCAACTGGAAGACATTGTGCAACATTGCGGCAGATTCCGCCATACCTAATCCATCCCAGAGACACGTTTTCAGTTAGGGGGATAAATTCACTCGAAAAAGATATGTAAACAAACATTTAACTATACCAAACTAAAGACAATTAAACGTACTTCAAGCATGTACTCACTGTAGTTGGAATGTAAACAAGTATGTGTACCTAATCTTGGGTACAAATCCATCATATATTACAATACTGGAGCAAAAAATCACAAAACTAAAACTTCACGCACCAATGAAAGACATGACATGGTCGTGTCATGTTATACTCAAGTCAGAAGATTAAATTAAACACAAACTTTGTTTAATCTAATGAAATGTGATTAAATCTTTTGGTATAAAATATTTTTACAATTTACTGTTTAAGGATGTACGAGCTATGATGTATAGTCCATTTATAAAATTCTTTAAAATCTTATATATTATATTCATAAAAGTCCACATTAATGGTAAATTATTTTTTGTTGTAAGTTAAAATTAAAATTTAATTTAGGCTGGTCATACCGGGCCTAACAAAAAATATATTTAAGAAAATAACCTGAGATTTCGAGTATTTAAACTATCGCCGACAGAAAACAAACTTACCCAAAATCTCAGTTGTTATGTTAAATATATTTTTTTTTGGCCCGTCATAGCTCCAGTGCTCGCACATCCTTAAGAGTTAAATATTAAAGTATACTCGAGGCGTATATTATATATTCTAGGTGTATATTATATATCATAAAATTTCGAATCGATGATGAACATATACTCATAGTGTTCAAAAGTTATGATGTACCTAATGCCCGGATGTAATTTCATTTGACGAGTTTCTAACCAAAAGTGTAATATTCTTGTTAACCCGACTTTAAAAAAGAGGATGGTTCTCAATTCGTCTGTATTTAAAAAAAAATTTTTTTTTTATGTTTGTTACCTCAGATCTCCGTCATTTATGAACCGATTTTGAATTTATTTTTGTTTTAAAGGGTTTGATTTCCAATTGGTCCCATTTTGCATTACCAAATTGCATTCTGATGAAGGGATCCTCTGGAAAACGAGGAAACCCCTCATTTTATCTGTGATCACCTATTTCTGCGAAAATTTTTTTTTTGTTTGAAAGGGTATACTCATTCATAATAGAAAAATAAGAAACTTTTTTAAAAACCGACTTCAAATACCCCAAACAAAAAATTTTTACAAAAAAAAAAATGCATGTTAAAAAAACTGTCACATCATCCATTTTGTAGGACTAAAGTTTTTTGGAAGTCTTTATTACATTATCTCTCAATTTAACTAACAAATTAACTGTTACTAAAAAAATATTTGCTATTGTCACAAACAAGTTACTCTCTTACACGATTCGTTAGTCACTATCATCGAACATTTTTGCGAGAGAAAATTTGGTCGTTTCGTCGAGAGGAAGCTACTGACAAAAATTTAGCCTGTTACTAATCATTAAAAAAAAAACGGGCTGTATTGTGGACTATTCCTATACTCGAAAGTAAATAAAATGTACACGTGATTAATATGACTTGAGTCCTATTTATAAATGTACTTCTCTGCATTAATTTTGTGATGGAATACTGAAAGCATAAAATATGCCGCGAGTAATTTCCAACACCGAGAAAGAATGCACACTACAAAATATACCAAAGAGAAACAGTGTGTCAGTAGTAGAATATGGGGAAGGTGATATAGTTATGGTAGTAGTTAGAGGGTCGGTAGGTTTTAGTGTTGGCGCCACTCACGTCATTCAACTCACATCACATGATAATGGCGAAATACACAACACAGAAAACACTTACAGTGGTCCGTGTCTATTTGTCTGCAGCCTTATCTTCTTTTTTTCTTTTTTTTATATAACGTTTACATTTGTTGAAACTATTTTTTATTTTATAAAGGTTTAAACTATTTCATAAAAACTTTCAGCTAATTTATTTTCTCATGTGAAGTGTGATATATCAACAGTTAAAAATAAGAACAAGAAAAAATACAAAAAGTTGAAAAATAGACAGTTTGTTTTTGGGAGTACTATAAACAATCGAAGAGGGAGAAAAGTACATAAAGTCAGCGTAGTAAGTCAAGTAAACTTTTCTGTTTTTTCAATACCTAAAATTTCATATACATATTTATTTGTGTATAATTAAGCGTCAACAATACAATGTTTGTCCAAATTCCATATAGGTTACGCTAGACAAATTTTAGAAGACTAGTGTATACTTTATACACCAATGCCATTGGATTTTTAATTAAATACTGATATGAAAAAATTAACTCGTCAACCAGGAATCGTACCTCGGGCCTCTGGATATCTAGTCCAACGTGCTTATCGCTACACCAAAGACGACTCTGGCGTAACAGCCAACTTTTTCATATTCTTATTTTTATTTTGACAGTATTACTTCTGTCGAAATTATTATTCATTTATTTGTGTATACTTAAGCGTCAACAATAAGATGTTTGTCCAAATTCCATTTCGGTTACGATAGACAAACTGTAGAAAACTAGTGTATACTTTATAGACCAATGTCATTGGATTTTTAATTAAATACTGATATGAAAAAATTAACTCGTCAACCAGGAATCGAGCACGCTGGACTAGATATCCAGAGGCCCGAGGTTCGATTCCTGGTTGACGAGTTAATTTTTTCATATCAGTACTTAATTAAAAATCCAATGACATTGGACTATAAAATATACACTAGTGTTCTACAATTTGTCTTGCGTAACCTAAATGGAATTCTGTTCAATTTATAGAAAATCGAATGAGGCGTAAATGTTGACAATATTCTTGGATATTTTCACTATCATGTAGTCAGGCTTATCAACTCAAAAACTGGACATATTGAATTGCTTATGGACAAATATAAAGTTGACGCCCGCTAAGCCAAAAGGTCGGGGTTTTCCCGATCTATGCGTAATCGTGCGTTTTTTATCTAGAATAGGGATTTTCCATATTTTCCTCTGAGAATATTGGCTAGAAATGTCTAGAAAACAGTTGCATCTTGCGGTGAACTCATTATTTCCTTAGTTCAGTCCTCTATTCGTCGGAAGTTTTCAAATCAAAATTTAGGAGGAATAAATTATACTTCATGATTTGTGTAACGATAAGAAAACATATGGTACTGAACAAAAGTTGTTAGTATTTTTAAAAGAATAACATTGTATTTTAAACCACTACTTACGATTTTCGAAATAGATTTTGGGGGTGGTGGATGGGACTTTTTTCTAATGAACACAATATCTCACTTTGTTTTCGAAATAAACCACTTTGGAATTCATGAAAAAACTTTAAATTAAAAAGTTTAATGTTGAAAAATTGTTAGTCTTTCCAAACTTCGAGATCGAAGGGCTTAAAAAAGGTATATGGTCTGATCATTTTTTATTAAAGTCAATGTTTGCAAAGATATGATGTGAGTAAATATTAAATATCATACATAGATCTTTGATTTAAGAAATACAATAGAAAAAGAACTTTTGTTATACGTTCCATTAGTTCGGTTCCTGAGATTTCATATATACAGACCGTTTTCAAAAGCATTTCTAATAGAGAATCAATGTTAAATAAATAAATAAAACATTTACTATAAAACCATACATACACATACATACTGAAACTGAATGTCTGGACTGGAATATTGGGTGACCATATTATTGGGCCACTCTTCATTGACGGATCTTTAGATTTTCAAAAATATTTGAGTTTGTTACGAAGTAATATTTTGCCAACTGTTAGAGCTCTTCCTAATTTCGACCTGGAATCTGTATGGTTCCAACAAGATGATTGCCCTGCACACAATGCCATGATAGTAAGGCGATTCCTGGAACAAAATTTCCTGGAACGTCTTATGAGTGGTTTTGGAACCCTCAAGTGGCCAGTCAGCTTGCCAGATCTATCTCCTAACGACTTTTTTTGTGGGGTTTTTTCATAACACAGATCTATACGCGGAATAGGTTTGAAAATTTGCAACAATTAAGGCAAAGAATTGTTGACAATTGTGCGTATATTTTTCTTCAAGTGCTAGAAAATACCCGGGTTGTTTAACAAATAATGGAGGAATAATCGAACCGTTGATTTAACTTTTTTTTTGTCGGAATTCTATTTTTTTTTCTTTTTATGTTATACCGTTAATTGAATACTATCATTTATTTTCAAACATTCCACATACAAATAATAAGGGATATTCAAAACATAATTTCAATTGTTCGAAGTAATGCAAAGCTTAAGAAGACAACAACGAACATATTTAACCCACTCTCATTACATGTTAATGCAGTACAAGACAATCCAGCAAGCATACACAACAGACACACTAAAGAGTACCCCCACTATTTGTGTTTCTTTATTAAGCATATTGTGTATAGTTATTCTAGTAAATAATATTTAACATTGATTCTCTATTAGCAATGCTTCATGAATATTTGAAATAAAACTGTGAAAACATTCGAAAACGTCATGTTCAAAGACGAGGCACATAGAGGTAATATGTTCACATGTCTACAAAACAAAATTCCTGTAAAACAAAATTTTTTTTGAACCAAAAAAACGTCTATGAAGCTTACAGTGAAATAAAATTCGCGTTAATTTATATTTGAACTAAAACATAAAGTAATTTCTTTTGTTATGTATGTATTTATAAGAGACGATGTATTATTAAAGAATAAAATTTATATATGAAACCATTTTTTATAACTTTTCCGAAAAACCTTCAAGTGAAAATAGTAAAAGTTTGCTTATAGTTATGAGTAGACAATTCATCTGTAATTTTGTTTTTTAAGTAATTAAGTATTATTTTTGTTCCAAGAATATCCATCAAAATCAGAAAATTGAAATAAATTGTTATCATTTTTTTTTGGCAAATAATAAATAAAACACAAAAAAAAATCTTTAAGACGAAAAGTTTTCATGATGAGAAAAAAATTACAAGAAGTATAATAAAATTTACACAAATTATTCTTAGAATATATCACTTTACACCATGAGACGATATACTGATGGTTGAGAAAGTAAAAACAGTGTTGTTATGAGTTACAGAGAAAAAAGTTGTAAGTGACAAACTGTTGGGGTATACGAAAACAAACATCGGACGAGCTGTTACTGACATTAATTTTGGTACTTTTCGTGTAAAAACCTGTTGTTCATTATGAACCCGTTGTCTTCGTATTGTAAATATTTTCAGTAATGTAAATATAATATTAGTTAACAAAATGTTTTCACACAAAAACAAATATTATTTTCAAAATAAAATTTAGAGTTTAAAAAACCAAAAAAAACATGCTTTTATTGCAATATGAACTAAAAAATGCAAAATAATTTAAAATAGAATAAAGAGATTGACGTTTTTTTCACATGGGGTGCTCTTTACTTACTCTATTATAAACACGTGAGTAGAGAGCACCCCCTGCTTTAGTTTATAAAAAATATTGTTTGTATGAAAAAATATTGTTTAAAACGAGAAAAACCAAAAAATGATTTTTTCAAGATTTTTTCAGTAAATGCTATGAATTTTTATGACGTATGGTCGTTTAAATTAATGCAAAAGGGTAAATTTCGTGTAATACTAAACAAACTTTACTAAATTATAATTTTACTATTTTGAAAATTTCTGAAAACATTGTTTAAACAATAACCGTACATTTAAAACATTCAGGAAATGAACGTATCATGCAAATGAACGAACAAAAGCGAAATGAATCGCTGTTCGAACAGTTACTCGAGCACACGCAGCTATCCGCTAAGGAAAATATCTAACTTGATGACTTTAAAACATAGAAATAGTAGGTCCAAATGAATACCTACTAAGAATCGGATTTCCGTGCCGTGACAAAATAACCAAACCATAATATCCGAACGAAAAAATAACCGAACAATAAAATATGTTAGACAAAATAGCCGAGGATAAAATATGCACGATAAAATAACCAAGTGCAGTACTACGGATCGAGTTGGTCGAACTTGGCAATGTCTCGGGGAGATTCTACGGTTTTTGGTAGTTGGTGGCTTTAAATTACAGTCCATAGTTCTATTTTCTTTTCCATGCTATTGTGCTTCGAAATTGATATTTTTTCGGTCGGTTACTTTGTTGATAATCTGTTACAGAACTTATTTGAATTATTGAGTCATGGTTATTATTGAAATACGTCATGTAAATAGAAAATAGAGAAATAGATAATACATTGACATCAAAAGATAGTAAAACACCATATGCATTGCTCTACCATAACATCTCAAGTAGCCCAGTGGTAGAGTATTAGTCTAGAATGCCAGAGGTCATTGGTTCAATCCGCGCTCCCCCCCCCCCCCATTAGTGTATGATTTTCAAGCATTTGAAGCCCAAGAATGTTATCAATGTTCAGACATATTACTTAAATGTTAAAGTAAACTCTAGTCACTTCCGTTGGTATAATATAACTGAAAGACAACTAACAATGGATATAAATAGACGCTAGTTTATAAAAAAGATATATATTAATTAGCCATAACTATTATAATTATGATTTATCTCTTGATTGAAAAAAAAATTGGTTCATTGACCCAGTACTGATCTCTACGAAGTACATGAAAGCTAGTTTCTTTCAAAATAGTCACACTCAATAGATTTTATGATATGTATGTGAAATGATTTCATTTTTTTTAACATTAACGTTTTGTATTATGAAATAAAACGATTACATTTTAGGGTTCGCCATAAATTTAAAGTATGCGGTAGATTTTCACATCGTGTAGTGTGCAGCCATACGGACGGAAGTGTGTAAGAAATTTACTGTCCTCATAAATATGTTGGTTGTCTTTTGTATTTTTTTTTTCTGAATAAAAACATTACGTTATTGTTGCGTTTAAGCACATTTTTACAACAATAAATATCCATTTCACACGAACTGTTTTCTTTTTTTAATGTTATTTGTTGCAATCATTAAAGTCAGATCGTTTATGTTTATCGTTTTTTTTGTTGTGAATGCCGGAGACAAATTATTGTATGGAAATAATTTCGCGTGCATGGATTTTGAAAATTAGAAAACTTACATTAAGAAATATTTTATTTACAGGATGCACCAAATTTTATCCGACAAACTTGGAAATATATAAAAGACATTTCAATTGAACCAGAATCCATCAATGCTTCATTTGTGAAATACCAGATGTTAAAAAACATTTGATTCATGAACTTGATTCATGAAAGATGTATTTTTTTGTCTCAGAAAGATAATATTTAGAGACTTCTAACATCAAATGATGTTAGAAGCTACGTGAATTAAATTTTTTCACAATTCAATTCTCTTTATGGCTTCCAAATTTGGTTATTACAATGAGAGTTTCATTATATAGTGTACACTTTTCATCAAAGCCCATGTAATTTTTTAAATTTTATAGTTGATTTGTGCCTTATTTATTCGGAAAAACGAATCAAAAGAGCACAAATCAATTATGAAATTTAAAAAAATGATATGGACTTGTGTGGTTCATAGTACAGGAGATAATGTCATAGAGACGGTTATTTATATTATTAGTGGAAGCGGTGGGAAATTAAATTAAATTTTTTGGTTCTAAGTTAGTTCACCTTTTATAGTCAAAGCAAAAAGTATAAAAAACAATATGATTAATTTACTAATTATAAATATGCCAATTGTGCATATCAGGTATAACATGTATAGTGTTTTAACACTTGTGATACAATTAACTAAATATTGTTATATGAAAAGAATTGTTTTGGCAGTGATTATTCATCATTTTTAGGGAAGCAGTTGCGAATTATTACCATTCAATATGAATAGCTTTAAAAAAAATCCGCAATTTATGTTTTGTTTTTAAATTAGTTTATTATGTTCAACTATAAGGTATTTGTTTTTGAAGGAAATTTATAGAAAATTTTTCGAGTTTCACAAAAAAATTGAGTATGCATGCATGTTAAATATTTCAAATTGATTGTGAATATCTCGCTTCACAATCGGTCCAAAAATAATAAATAAATTTTTGAAAATAAATGCAAAATATAGTTTAATATTGTATTTTAATTTTATCCAATTCTTGAGAAAAGTGGGTTAGCGAGTGAACTACCTTAAAATTAAAATTAGTTTAAAAAAATTTTAATATAAGGGGCTAAAAAATAAAAAATAATGGACTACAAATTTAAAAAAGAAACTTTTATTTGACAAACTAAATTTTTTTTGTCGAGTTACCAATATGTGATTAGAAATAGAAGCTTGAGGCGCTCGAATTTTAAATATTTTGACAATTAATATAAAACGATAAATCCAATTTATTGTACAATATTTATATTTAAGTATATTTATCTACCCAGTTAATTATTCGCAAAAGTGTTTGGGACTTTATGAGCGACATCTATAGTATATGATTGAATACAATGTATATTAGATATATTTTTTAAAACAATTTTTTATAAACATGGTTATATTGAAATATAATTTTAAATTCGCCCCAATATCTAAATCAGTTTTTGTATTATAAATACGTATTTCGACTACATAGTAGTCATCATCAGTATACATTAGCTAGTCGTAATTTACTCTTTGACAATTAGAAATAGATAGAGAATCGAAATCAATAGACATAAATAAAAATAAATAAAAAATTAAACAAAATAAATTAAAATAATAAAAAGTTTTTTGAAATTACTCTTGTTAAAATTGCTTTCATTAAAATTTACTCCTATTTACATCACTCTTATTAAAATTACTCTTATATTGTCTCAGGATATGTTAATCGTTGCTAATTTGGTGACAGTTTTACGACGTTTCTTGGTTTTGCCTAGCTTATATATGTTTGAGCGACGTTTAACTCTATTTTAAGATCGCACTTGATTGGTGCTGAGTTATGCGTTGCCCAGTAAACGGGTTTTTATATTTTGATATCTTTAAAAAGAGAGAGACGGACATACTAACGATTAAATTTTCCTTAAAATTTTGATTAAATCTAAATTTGGAACCGGTCCATTGTCTAAATTCATAATATTTCTTTTGAATTTCTGAGTGTAAATGCTTTCGTATGCATCCAGCTCTAAAGGATTTTGTACTTTTTGCCTTTAAAAGTTGTAAATTGGTTTTGTCGATTTTATGGTCATTCTCTATAATATGTGCAGCTACACAGGATTTTTCTAACCTGCCGTATTTCATATGAGCCATATGTTCTTTGAATCGGGTAAAAATTTGTCTACGGTTTTGGCCCATGCATGTTTGTACACACGATGAGCACTCTATGCTATAAATTCCCGATTTTTGTTCGTTTTCTATTTTGTCTTTTGGGTTACCGAGGATCTGTTTAATTTTATATTTGCTCATGAGTACTATTTTTAGATTATGATCCTCCATTTCCTTTTTAATCTTGTTCGTACAAGGTGGGAAGCACGTTAGCTTGCACCATTTCTTTTGTTCGATGCTGGTCCGTTTTGATGTTAATGTCGTTGTGTTTCTTTTTAAAATTTTGAATTTAATTTTACGGATAATGTTGTTTATTCATTTTGTATTGTAGACGTTAAATATTGCAATGTGTTTAATATACTGGATCTCTTTAGAATTCTCATTAATTAAACCTAGCGTTGTCATTAATTATCATTTGATAATCTAATATGGTTATATTGACTCAACGTGATAAACAATTTCCAGAAAGTATATTTGTTGACTCTCTGTAGAAAATGCTTCCATAACATTCAAGTTTCAATGAATACTTCGAATCGACTACATAATAAATTGACTAAACGTCCACCTAAACAAATGCCAATGACATGAATAATAAATTTTCGACATACACAAATAACGTATATAAAAATGTCGTGTATCGTAATCTTAAGAACATTAAAATATTCAATTTAGTATGAATATAGTTTATATAATACATTCTCGGGAATATTCTAAACTTTATACCTACATCATCCATATTTTCACTCATTTCATACTTTCAACTTCGATGTTGTTGAATGCTGTTTGTATAAGCGACCATTATCGTTCCATAAAATAGTAATATTTACTGGTTCGTTTCATATACAAATTGTAATAAGTTCACATTTTCTTACAAAAGAAGTATTATAATAAAAGTTACCACCTAAGTCAACATTGAATCATAACGTGTTTCATAACATTACTGTTTATATAGGTATTTATATTCCCCGGACCAAGTTTTTGTTGTTCTAGTTCGGTAGTCCGGTCAACCGTTGAGTAGGACAAGTCAGAGCATTTTATGTTTACATGTGAATAATTTTACTGAACCATATTTTATAGAGATAGATATTTTATGGAGAGGTCATATATTAGATTTTCATGTGAATAATTCAAAATTGGCGCGCTTTCCGATTTTTTTTTCTTAATAATTGACAAACTGCCGATGTCGGGATTCGAACCCATAACCTCCCAGTTTCCAAGTAGGCATACTGCGTACACATAACGCCTTAGATCGCTCGGC
The DNA here is from genome assembly GCA_963920215.1 of Nineta flava. Taxonomy (NCBI): domain Eukaryota; kingdom Metazoa; phylum Arthropoda; class Insecta; order Neuroptera; family Chrysopidae; genus Nineta; species Nineta flava. The sequence goes on along the minus strand of OY986040.1, from coordinate 107,598,702 downwards.
CACTTGCACTGGTATCTATGATAGAACGTTTCGATCAAAAATTTATTTATTTTTATGAGATATTTTTAAATATTTGCATGATCTACCTTTTAAAAGAAGTCCAATCAGTAATCAAAAGTTGTGTTGCAAATGTCGGATTTTAATAACAGGCAATCAGCGGTCAGTAAGGTGTGGCCATATTTTATTAGGTACTTTCTTGCTTTTAAGATTAATGATTGTACCTTAGAATTGGGTCATTATTTGACTTTCTCACAGTCTATGGTTCATTTTAGATCAATGGTTGATAAGTATCATTTGAATTTATTAGTTTGGATTTTTCATTGTCAATAACTAGCTTTTATCTTGAAAAAAACGTTATTGAGACGTATGTTTAAACGAACTTTTTCCACAAGTAAATAGTAAATTCTCGTTTTTCAATAGTTTTATCAATATTAGTAGCAATATTCTTTTACTAGTTCAAAGGCGTACTATATATTTTGAAATGCCAAGTCAATATTTATTTTGTAAATGAAAAGTTATATTGTATAATATAAGATTTGTTATAATTTATTTACACATTGTACATATAAAAGGATATAGATACGAGTATAATGTCTGTCTGCGGTAAAAATTCTAATTTAAAACATCTCTATGAAGGATATTGTAAATAGATTCATCATGCCTAAGAAACGATGTAATTAAACATTCAAAAGAGTATAGATTTTGGCATATTTCAAATAAATCCGACAATCGTGTAAATGACACCGGGTACACGACTTAATTGTTAACCGACAGACGGTAGTCAAACAGCTGCTAGGAGGCCCGAAAACTCCCCGTAATGTGGCCGACTGTCGTGTTGTTCGAGTCTAGCCGGGCCAGTGTAGTGGCATTTTAAACAAATGGAACGGTTCACATGTACCCGACACCGGTTCGTTCTTACACTAGTCTGAACTTTTCCTTCCTTTATACATTCCCTGAATGATGTGTTATCGAAACTAGAACACTCATACGAAAATAATTAAAAAAGTTATTTACATATTTTCTCAACTTCTAAAAAAGGACATTGAATACCCCCAAATCATCTCTTTTGATAAGTATTTGATTAACCCATTGCATCCTATTTTTTCTCCTTTTTTTTGAACGTCTATAATACATGATACAAGATGCAAGTCCAGTCGGCCGATAATCCGGGCCATAATGTGAATAGATCTAAGTTTAGTGTCGTGGTCGGCTAAATGTCGTTTATACGACTGTCGAGTTGGTGTGAAATAAGCCTAAGTGGGCGTAAAGAATTATATCTTTTAAAGGGGAGAAGAAAGTGTGCGAGTTGTGTCACCCGTTGTATTTTTATTTAATGTGTTAAGTAAATGATTTACATTAATTTTACTGGTTTTCTTGGACTTTCATTTTTTTCTTGCACGAAATCTTCAAAACCAAAAATGGTCAATCGAAGCGTATCATTATGATCTGAAAGATTATATTATTTAGTTAAGGAGAAAGGGAAGCTTAGATGAAGGCTAACATAAAATTAGGAATTACTCTCTTAATACTAGTTAAATGGGCAAATTTATCATAAGTAAGGTTGATACCATTAACCTACGTATTTAAATGGGAAAATAGTTTTCCAAGATGCTTACAGCTATTGTCGGTGTTTCAGTGAAACAATTTCGTACAAATGCGTTAAAAATTTACGAAATGTATTGATGTTAACGAAAAACCAAACACTGGGCAGATGGGCGTGTGAGTCTATGGATTGCGCTTAGAAGTGTATTACTCAGAGAAAAATCCAACCAATGGCTTTTTTTTATTTTTCTAAGAGTTAGTAGCTGGATGACTAATAGTATTTCAGTAATAGACTAGTCAACATGTGCCTTTTTTTCGAATTCCATGTATTTGTTTGAAATTTTATGTGAAGTTAAAGGGGAAATGCTTCAACAGTAGGGAAATGTAAGATATACCTTAAGTGAGATGAAGGAAGGGGCAAAGTATAATTTTTTATATACTTAACTATAATATGTCGCTTATAATATTAGTAAATAAGAAAACTAAAGAAGATTAACTTCCCCCATGAGCTTATGTGTTCACACGTTTTTTACTCTCACAAAGATATGGGAGGAACAAGAAAAAAGAAAAAGGTTCGTATGAACATCGTTCTGAAAATACTTTGTTTTCCAAAGGTGAAGCCCAAACTTAGAAGCCCTTAGAGGAGATACCGGCCAAGTCTGATGGAATAGCTCAATATAAAACTGATTTCAACACCGTAAGTGTGTTTGCTATTAGAGTTTAGGGCTATAATATTAGACCCGAATTCCGTTAAATGAAAATAAAAACTTTTGTTTGTTTGTAAAAAATCAAACATTAAAAACCGTAATCGAAGGCCTTGAACTAAATCAACATAGTGCTCAAGCTTTTAATATTTTCAATAATAATTCAGTATAAATGAATTGAATAAAAGTAACAACATCCAACAACAATCTATTTTTTACGTATTATACTGATGGTTTTTTATTAAATTTTTGTTAAACGTATATACAACACACATTCATCTTAAAATTCAATTCAATTTGAAAATATCAATTTTTACTTTATGCAAAATACGATATTAAATAAATAATAATGATATATTGAAGTTTTCATATTCAATTCGATCCTGAAAAATGCTCTATATACTATAAGAATTGGGTCAATCCAAATGTGAAATTCTTGCACTTCTTCAAAAAAAATCTGATGATAAGTAAAATTTATAGATTTTTTTACTATAATAAATCAAAATTGTGCAATCGACTATCAATAGCGATTCTATTTATACGATAGCGTACAGTAATAGGGAAAAATGGTTATAAATATGAATAGATTTTTTATAATACATTAATGAAATGCAATCAGTTGTCACTAGTGGTTAGAAATTTTGATCGAAGAGCTGCTTCACAATATAATTATACACAATCATAAAATAATTGAAAAAATGATGAAGATATTGGCTTATAGGAAACATTCAAAGCTTTCATTAGACAATAAACAGTTAGTGTATAAACCGATCTTAAACCCTGAGTGTAGACCTATGGAATTCAATTATCTAGAACAGTGATTCTCAACCACTGTGCCGCGGCACTTTTGTGTGTCGCAAAAACTTTTAAAGTGTGCCGCCAAATTTTAAAAATGTATATAGTAAAGTATTAACCAATATTAAAACGAAAAAAGTTCGAGACTGTCATTCGAGCATTGTCATTTTTACGACCAAATATAAATGAAATTATCCAAAAACATTAAGTTCAAATTTCTCATTAAAAGTATTCTTATTATTAACTTGTAATTAATCCTTTAATAAACGTACTGTTGTTTTTGTAGTACATATTATTTTATTTTACATTCAAAATTATTATCATAATTTATTTTACACAGTGTATTATTGGTAAGTAAACAACTTTTAAATTTTTATTTTTTTTTATGTGCCGTCAAATTTTGAAATCGTAAAAGAGTGCTGCGACAAAAAAAAGGTTGAGAGTCACTGATGTAGGGAACTGCAAAAAATAATAATATCGTAATACTTCGTAGTACGTTACTTCGTAGTACTTTTTGTAATACATTTTCAATCGAAATATATGTGACGAGTAATTACTGTTCCAGTAGTTCTAGCCATTACATTCATTTATAGTTCTTTTTTTGAACTGATAAAAATGTAAGTAAATAATAAAAGAAATAATAAAATCTGTAAAGTATCTCATTATTCAAAAAAAGAAGGCAATGTGATAACTGTTGAATATTCATGGGTAAGCTTACTGAAGGACACCTGGCAGTTTAAAAGCAACATTGCTATAGGAAATGCCATATGAAGTCCAGTAGTGGCTTTAATAATACACATTAATTACAACAATGTGATGTTTATAGTACTCCATGCCAAAATTGTCAAAACAAAATTGCCGGTATGTTTGTAAATGATAAAAATTTGGCATAGTTGTAATATGCAGTTGACCTAAGACGGACATGAAGTTTAAAATTTCTTAGCTCAGGACATAATATTGGCTGTTTAAACGGGAAATAAAAAAATGTTCAGGCATCATCCAGAGTGTCAAATGAAAGCTTATTGAAGCACCAATTCAGCAAATAATATGATGTATTTAATATATGAATTTTTCTCTTTCGCATTGCAGTCCTGCAGTATATGTCTAAAAGTATCACTGAGAAAAATTTGAATTAAATCACGAATAAAGATAATAAGGTATAAATTGCAGAAGGGTAATTATCAGAATCGGGAAGTTTTTGCTAAGGATAACCTCTGAGGATTAAAACGAAAATAAACAAGTAATGTAACAACTAACTGAGTTAATTGTTTGAATACCCAGTATATACTGGGTTGTATATCAATGTTTGAATTGTTAATATTTCTGCTATTCAATGTTTATAAAATATGAATTATTTGTAAATGTTTGTTTTGTGTTAATAATTAATATTGAAACAGTAAAAATGTTCTTGCATTTAAAAAAATTTATATTAATGTTCTTGCGATTTTTATATATTTAAATATTGAGTTATATAATTGAGTTAATCAACGCGAGCCGTTAGGCGACTTGATAAGTTAGTCAACGCTGAGCTTTAGTAAATCAACGTAAGCTAAAGCGAACCGTAAGTCAGCCAACGCGAAGCGTTGGTCAATGAAGAGCGATAGTTATTCAAAGCGAATCGTTTGTGATTCAACGCGAAGCGTGATTTCACGCGAATCGTTAATGCTTAAAGTAAACGTGAAAAGTTAGTTAAATCGTAGCGATAGTTAACGCGAAGCGAAAGCACGCGTAAGTTATATTACGCAAAGAGTTAGCTGACGCGAAGCGTCAGTCGTTATACAGCACTAGATTACGAGAGGAAGTTAACACGAAGTGCTAGTATATCAACGCATAGCGTTGGTAAACGCAAAGCGTTTACCAACGCGAACTGTAAGTTCAAGCGAGCCGTAAGTCAGCCAACGCGAAGCGTTGGTCAATGAGAATCGTTAGTCAATAGGAAGTGTTAAGTCAACGCGGAACGTTATTAAATCAACGCGAAGCGTTAGTAAACGCAAAGCGTTTACCATCGCGAAACGTTCGCTAGAGCGAACCGTAAGTTAGCCAACGCGAAGCGTTGGTTAATGCGAAACGAAAATTATTCATAGCGAAACGTTGGTAACGCAAAGCGTTAACCAACGCGAAGCGTTGGTCAATCAGAAGCGTTAGTCAATAGGAAGTGTCAGGTCAACGCGAAGCGTTAGTAAATCGACGCGAAACGTAAGCTAAAGCGAACCGTAAGTCAGGCAACGCGAAGCGTTGGTTAATGAGAATCGTTAGTTATTCAAAGCGAAGCGTCGGTGATTCGCGAAGCGTGATTTCACACGAATCGTTAATCAACGCAAAGCGTTAACCAACGCGAATCGTAAGCTTAAGCGAGCCGTAAGTCAGCCAACGCAAAGCGTTGGTCAATGTGAAGCGTTAGTCAATAGGAAGTGTTAGATCAAAAGCCAAAGCGAATCGTAAGATAGCCAACGCGAAGCGTTGGTTAGTGAGAAGCGTTAGTTATTCAAAGTGAAGCATGGGTAATTTGCGAAGCGTAATTTTACGACAATCACTAGGAAGCGTTAGGTCAACGCGTTACGTAGTCTGAAGCGAACCGTAAGTCAGCCAACGCGAAGCGTTGGCCAATGTGAAGCGTTAGTTATGCAAAGCGAAGCGTCAGTGATTCGCGAAGCGAGAATTTAAGCGAACCGTTAACCAACGCAAAACGTTAACCAACGCGAAACTTCAGCTAAAGCGAAACGTATGTCAGCCAACGCAAAGCGTTGGTTAATGAGAATCGTTAGTTTCTCAAAGCGAAACGTTGGTGATTCGCGAAGCGTGATTTCACGCGAATCCTTAATTAATGCAAACCGTTAACCAACGCGAACCGTAAGTTCAAGCGAGCCGTAAGTCAGCCAACGCGAGGCGTTGGTCAAAGAGAAGCGTGAGTCAATAGGAAGTGTTAGATCAACGCGAAACGAAAGCTAAAGCGAACCGTAAGACAGCCAACGCAAAGCGTTGGTCAATGTGAAGCGTGAGTTTTGCAAAGCAAAGCGCCAATGATTCGCGAAGCGAGATTTCAAGCAAATCGTTAACCAACGCAAAGCATTAGACAACGCGAAACGTAACCTAAAGGGAACCGTAAGTCAGCCAACGCGAAGCGTTGGTCAGTGAGAAGCGATAGTTATTCAAAGCGAATCGTTTGTGATTCAACGCGAAGCGTGATTTCACGCGAATCGTTAATGCTTAAAGTAAATGTGAAAGGTTAGTTAAATCGTAGCGATAGTTAACGCGAAGCGAAAGCACGCGTAAGTTATATTACGCAAAGAGTTAGCTGACGCGAAGCGTCAGTCGATACACAGCAGTAGATTACGAGAGGAAGTTAACGCGGAGAGTAAGCAAGTTAACGCTGAGCGTAAGCAAGTTAACGCGAAACGCTAGTTAAACGAAGCATAGGGTTAGTAAACGCAAAGCGTTAACCAACGCAAACTGTAACCTTAAGCGAGCCGTTAGTCAGCCAACGCGAAGCGTTGGTCAATGAGAATCGTTAGTCAATAGAAAGTGTTAACTCAACGCGAACGTTATTCAATCATCGCGAAGCGTTGGAAAACGCAAAGCGTTAACTAAAGCGAAACGTTAACTAAAGCGAACCGTAAGTCAGCCAACGCGAAGCGTTGGTTACTAAGAGACGTAAGTTATTCAAAGCGAAACGTTGGTGATTCGCGAAGCGTTATTCCACGCGAATCGTTAATTAACGCAAAGCACACACACAAAAATTTTCAACTCGTTATCTCTTTTCGTTCTTCAGTTATCGTGTTCACAGTCGGACGGACAGACGAATAAGGCCGAATTAGGCCATTTTATGAATACCTTTGTGAAGCATTTTTGTCAAGGATTACTATTTTCAAGCGTTACAAAGACGGGACTAAACACAATATACCTTGTATATTTACATATACAGGGTATAAAAATATTATGTATAGTTGTAATGTATACCTACGGGTCCATGGAGACCATGCCTTCATTCGCCTGTCAATTGTATTTCTCATTTTTTTCATCTTTGAGGACAAATTTTGAGAAAACTGTTGAGTTTATGAAAAAAATTTTTAAACAAAAGTTGTTTATTTTAAAGAGAAGAAGATTTTTTGTTACAAATTTTTTTTCTATCTCCTATGGTTTCAAAGATATAATTTTTCCCCCCTGGCGGGGGGAAACACTTTCCGATTTTGCCCATTAACGAACTTGACCTTACTTTTTTGGTCTAGAGCACACACAAAAATTTTCAGCTCGTTATCTCTTTTCGTTTTTGAGTTATCCGCTTCACAGACGGACAGACGGACGGACATGTGAAAAAGGCCGAATTAGGCCATTTTATGAATACCTTGGTGAAGCATTTTTGTCAAGGATTAATATTTTCAAGCGTTACAAAGTCGGGACTAAACTTAATATACCTTGTATATTTACAAATATACTGGGTATAACAATACTATTTGATGTATGTTATGTTTGCACAAATTTTGAGAAAACGGTTGACTTTATGAAAAAAGTTTTCGAACAAAAGTTGTTTATTTTAAAGAGAAGAAGATTTTTTGTTTACAAATTTTTTTTCTATCTCCTACGGTTTCAAAAACATAATTTTTCCCCCCTGGCCGGGGGAAACACGTTCCGATTTTGCCCATTAACGAACTTAACTTTACTTTTTTGGTCAAGAACACACACAAAAATTTTCAGCTCGTTATCTCTTTTCGTTCTTCAGTTATCGTGTTCACAGACGGACGGACAGACGAATAAGGCCATATTAGGCCATTTTATGAATACTTTTGTGAAGCATTTTTGTCAAGGATTAATATTTTCAAGCGTTACAAAGACGGGGCTAAACTTAATATACCTTGTATATTTACATATACAGGGTATAAAAATAGTATGTATAGTTGTAATGTATACCTACGGGTCCATGGAGACCATGCCTTCATTCGCCTGTCAATTGTATTTCTCATTTTTTTCATCTTTGAGGACAAATTTTGAGAAAACTGTTGAGTTTATGAAAAAAGTTTTCAAACAAAAGTTGTTTATTTTAAAGAGAAGAAGGTTTTTTTATTACAAAATTTTTTTCTATCTCCTATGGTTTCAAAGATATAATTTTTCCCCCCTAGCGAGGAGAAACACGTTCTGATTTTGCCCATTAACGAACTTGACCTTACTTTTTTAGTCTAGAATACACACACAAATTTTCAACTCGTTATCTCTTTTCGTTCTTCAGTTATCGTGTTCACAGTCGGACGGACAGACGAATAAGGCCGAATTAGGCCATTTTATGAATACCTTTGTGAAGCATTTTTGTCAAGGATTACTATTTTCAAGCGTTACAAAGACGGGACTAAACACAATATACCTTGTATATTTACATATACAGGGTATAAAAATAGTATGTATAGTTGTAATGTATACCTACGGGTCCATGGAGACCATGCCTTCATTCGCCTGTCAATTGTATTTCTCATTTTTTTCATCTTTGAGGACAAATTTTGAGAAAACTGTTGAGTTTATGAAAAAAAATTTCAAACAAAAGTTGTTTATTTTAAAGAGAAGAAGATTTTATGTTTACAAATTTTTTTTCTATCTCCTATGATTTCAAAGATATAATTTTTCCCCCCTAGCGGAGGGAAACACGTTCCGATTTTGCCCATTAATGAACTTGACCTTACTTTTTTGGTCTAGAACACACACAAAAATTTTCAGCTCGTTATCTCTTTTCGTTTTTGAGTTATCCGCTTCACACGGACAGACGGATAGACGGACGGACATGTGAAAAAGGCCGAATTAGGCCATTTTATGAATACCTTGGTGAAGCATTTTTGTCAAGGATTAATATTTTCAAGCGTTACAAAGTCGGGACTAAACTTAATATACCTGGTATATTTACAAATATACTGGGTATAAAAATATATATTTCAGAATTATTGTGATGGTGTCAATAGGGAATATGCATGAAAATTTTTTTCACTTGAATTGAAGCATGTTTACTTGACAAATATCAAGGTAAAATTACTTTTTAAATAACTTTAAAAATAAGCGAGATATGAATGATTGAAATTCCCAATTAGACAAAGAGGGTGACAGGCCTCTTGATATGTTATGTGACGTCATATTACACTTTCACCATTTAAAATACACGTAAAACTCCGTTTTAAGTATTTTTGCAAGAAAGAGAAGATAATAATCTTTAAAAGCTTATAGCTTCCTTGATATTTGTCGGATTTTAATTTCGTTTTTAAATATTATTACAGTATTAACAGTATTTTCATATTCTGAAAATAAATGTGAAAAAAAATTTGCATGCATATTCCCTATTAATTAAAAGCTTTTTGGGTGTCAATTTTTATGAACAATTTAATTTTAAAAGATTCACGGAACACTTATTGTGCAAGTATCTTGTATATTGTGAAATTGTGCTCAATGTACGTATACTGTGTAGCGTATAAGTTGTCAATGATTTATCATAATGCGACCGTTCGTTTAAGATGATTATAAGTAAAATTACCACATACATAATCATATAGTTGTAATCGAATAATTACGTATGAAATGAAATGGTACGTGAATTGATTAACTAGATTTCATCTGGTTAACCTTAAGCAGATCCAATGTGGACTATGTTATATATTTAATCTGGGGACCAGATGAGATACACTATTAAAATTATTTATGTTCGCATTTAATAATCATATACAGGGAGAATCAGAAAGAGCAGAAGCCTTGCGGTGAGTATCAAAATAAAGAACTTCGATACTGAAAATGATAAATACCTTATGTAATATGAGCCGTAGGGTCTAATCGATACCGCAATGTTTTTATTTTGAGTGATTAAGCCTTCCCATGACTCTGTCACGTTATTTCGACTAAGTTGACCTATGAGACGCAGACCTATGTGACTCAAGATCGCACGCATTATTGCTTGGTATTGAGTATGTTTACTGGAATCAAGCGCGTGGCAGCAATTGCAAGTAAAATGGTGACCACTCAGTGCTAAGAACTGACGAATATTTGAATAAACTAGATATCTATATTATTACTTTATTTTTGTATTTAATAGAAACAAACTCGGGCATGTCACACTTCCGATGCCAACTAAAAAATATAAATTAATTAAATTTGTAAATAAATGTTCAGCAAAATGGCGGAAAGAAGAAAGCGCTGACTGATTCCCGCTTTTGAACGCTGGCTGGCGCAAGCTTTCGGTGGTCTGTGACTTCGCATATCCATAATAGCATTACGAGTTTTGATTGCTGATAACCCATCAAGTTGACTCAAAAAGTCCAAAAACTTGTCATATGTGTATATCCAAACTAAAAAGTAAAGCTTCTGAAAAAGTATTTCTTTTCTGATTTCGAATTTTCTTTTTACAGACACTCAATATTGTATAAAATGGTGTTTCTGACACAAGCTAAAATCAAATATTAATCGGACAAGGTAAACCTCAATTAGAACCTGCTAAAATAATCCCAGTTATTTAAGTAGAGTGAGAACTTACTGATCATACTGAAAACATGGCATTGTGAATGTAAATTTACGTACAGACAGTAAACAAAAGATCCGATACTAACTATATACATTACGATAATATGTATACGAGTATATATGTATTACGAGTATGTTAAGATGTTACCCACACATTGTACAGGGTAATAGAAATTGTTGAAGAAATACATGTTTTAATACATGAGGCATATTTTTTTTTTGAATGTGATAAATTTTGATAGCAATGGCCAAGTGGTAGTTTTAGTGGATAATAGAATCCTATTTTATAGTATGTCATATGACATATTGAATTTAGCACGAATTTTATTGCATTACCTTAGAACTGAAATTTTACAAGTTTTATGATGAAAATACTCTAATATGGGTAAGAATTTTTAACACGTGAAAGTTTTGATGTTTTCAATCGATTATTTTACTGTAGCTCAGTATTATTTTTATACCCGGTATATAATATATAGATAGATAGATTGTAGAGGCTGCCCTGGACGGGCTACACTTCGACCATAAGGTCCATTATGATGCCTCAGGATGTGAGGATGTGAGTGGAGTGGAAGAAATTTTTGTGTATAAACTAGGAATTGGTAGGATATGCGGCTGCAGCCGACTATGATAGGAACTATGCCGATATTTTTCTTAATAATTGACAAACTGCCGATGTCGTGATTCGAACCCATAACATCTTTACAAATGCAAGCATCTAAACAACTAACAACAAGTACCATAATAGCCTATGATATTTATATACCAAACTATAAACAACTAGAGTTGCACTAGTAACTACTAGACGGAAAAAACAATTGTAACTAATACGGCCATCTAGCCAAAGCTACCTTTTGGGAACTACATTGGCTACGTTTTCCCCGAGACTTCGAAACGCCTGCATTGACCTAAATGAGATTTAGCATTTAATAGATAGAAAGTGCATTTAATACCGAGTTGAAATTTGCCGTCTCTAGGCCCCGGCTTATTTACAAATCCAATACTGTGGAGTTATCAACTACATTAATTTAAATTTTTTCTGCATAAACAAAAATATTTCTCCAAGTTAAGAATTCCTAAAGGTACTACATATAAATGCATTGGGGTGTTAAAAACTATTTTCTTGATAATTTTCAAATGTATCACAAAAAGTTATGAGTTTTTTTCTGAAATACTAGAAGTATACCCATACTGTTTTTGAATCTAATGTGACTTTTAATGAATGAATCATCCAATACAATAGTTACGTGAATACGGATCAACATTTTAGCCATATTTATTCAAACAACAAAATATATGATATATCTTATTACTGAATAGCATGGTATCTTATGTAAATTCTATAATTAAATTGATCTTCAATAGGAGCAGAATTAATATGATTGAATGAATACATAAAGTAAACTCATTTACAATCAGTAAAATAATAATAATAATAGTTTATACTTTACATCTAATAACTTATGTCAACATTCAAAGTTAACGTACGACAGAATAGGTAAGTTATTCTAAGTGTTAAAAGGAAAGTCTGTTAAAATTATTTTATTTTTCATTTACATTCACTGTATGTACCTACAAATGGCGTCAAAAGACGGCCTATCATTACAAAATTTTTGACTATAGATCAGTTAGGATAGAAATCAGTGTTACATCGATCGAGCGAACAAAGTTTCGTCTATTTCGCTGAGAATATAATATCCGACCAAAAACATAAATGTAAGAATGGGCCGAGTTTTCGGGAAAATCCTTAATGTAATAGTTCCTTCTTAAAAAGTGATCATATGGAAGAAAGGACCGAACTATTTACAAAGTAAATAGCTCTAGACTTCATATAATAGTTGCTTCTTAAAAAGTGATGATATGGAAGAAAGGACCGAGCTATTTACAAAGTAAATAGCTCTAGACTTCAAATAATAGTTGCTCTTTGAAAAGTGATGATATCCCATTAAAGAGCCGAGCTATTTACAAAGTAAATAGCTCGGTAAACTATTAACTAAAAAAATTAATGAGGGGTAAATTGATTAAATGTAAGAAAAATTTTGGTTGAAATTTATTTCGTAAGTTTTCCCTTAGTATGTTTTTAAAATTTTATATAACGCGGCAAGTTTTAAAATATTTGAAATCATCAGGAAAAATAACTTGCCGCGTTATATAAAATTTTAAAAACATACTAAGAGAAAACTTACGAAATAAATTTCAACCAAATTTTTCAATCAATTTACCCTTCATTAATTTTTTTAGTTAATAGTTTACCGAGCTATTTACTTTGTAAATAGCTCAGCTCTTTAATGGGATATCATCACTTTTCAAAGAGCAACTATTATTTGAAGTCTGGAGCTATTTACTTTGTAAATAGCTCGATCCTTCCTTCCATATCATCACTTTTTAAGAAGCAACTATTATATGAAGTCTAGAGCTATTTACTTTGTAAATAGTTCGGTCCTTTCTTCCATATCATCACTTTTTAAGAAGGAACTATTACATTAAGGATTTTCCCGAAAACTCGGCCCTTTCTTACATTTATGTTTTTGGTCGGATATCAATCCTTTTTGTAAGGCTTAAATATACGAAGCCGAAGGCTTCGCACAAAACGCTACGCGTTTTGTTACTCTTCACGTATGCTTTGCGTTTCTTTACGCTTCGCGATACTTTACTCTTTTTAGATTCACATATACATAGGAGACCGCTTCGCGTTATGTAACGTCAACTGGCTCTGCTCGCTTTTTGAAAAGCTTAAACATCAATATAGTATGGTTGTTATATAATAATAGTGACAATGAGAAATCAAACCCTTTAAAACAAAAAATTCTAAATCGGTTCATAAATAACGGAGTTCTGAGGTAAAACAATTAAATGTGTACCGCTTGTATGTTTATTGTATAGAATCTCATATATGTTAGGTATTGACCAACAGTATAATAGAAATGTCTTAGAAATTCTCCACCAAATGCAAAAAACCCATTCTTGCTACCATGAATAGAACTTTAGGGGGTTGTTTTCCCATCTTTTTTGGGAGTGGTGAGGAAAAGTTTTAAGTTTTTCTAATTACCTTCTTAATTTGTAGCTATTAAGCGTCGAATGCAAAAAACCACATCTTTCTGACATGTATAGAAGAAAAAGGGTGCTTTTAGGGGTGTTTTTTCCATTTGTGAATGGTTGCGATTGGAAAATTTACTCTAATAAAATAATCCTGTTATTTTAAATCCAGTTCCACGTTGAATAAAAATAACCGTCCGTTCTAACATGAAAAGGGCAGTTTTAGGGGTGTTTTTCCTCTTTTGGGGATTGCGAAAGTTTTTAAGTTTTTTGAATAACCTTCTTAATTTGTAGCTGTTTAGCGTCGAATATAACAAACTGCATCTTCCTAGCATGTATACAAGAAAAGAGGTAGTTTTAGGGGTGTGTTTCCCATTTGCGAAGGGTAACGATGGAAAAATTTACGGTTTAAAAAAAATCCTATAATTTTAAACCCGGTCCACGTCGAATGAAAAAAACCTGATCTTTCTAACAGGAATAGAAGTGAAAAAGGCAGTTTAAGGGGTGTTTTTTCGGAGGTTTCCGATGTAGGTTATGAAATTTTTCAAAGTAATCTGTTAACTTGACTTTAAAAAGAAAATCCCATCTCTCTAACTAGAACTGACATGAAATGACAATTTTACGGTTGTTTTCCTTATTTTCGGGAGGGGGGGTTGCGATGCAAGAAATGAAATTTTTGAAAGTATTCTGTTAACTTGACTTTATTTCGGGTCGATTGGTGAAAATTCCAACATTTCAGCATATATAGAACTGAAAAACGTAATTTTCGGGGGGGGGGGTGTTTTTACGATTTTTCGGGAGGTTGAAATAAAAAAAATTAAGTTTTCCGAAATAACTTCCTAATTTGTAGCTATTAAGCGTCGATTGCAAAAAACTGCATCTTGTTGCATGTATAGTACAAAAAGGTTGGTTTTGGGGGTGTTTTTACCAAGTTCGAAGGGTTGTGATGGAAAAATTTTCTTCCTTCAAATAATTCTGTTATTTTGAAACTGTTTCACGTCGAATGGAAAAAAATCGATCTTTCTATCATGAATAGAAGTGAAAAGGTCAGTTTTAGGGATGTTTTCCCAATTTTCGGTGTGGTTGCGATATAGGTAATGAAATTTTTCAAAATATTCTGTTAATTTAACGTTATTTCGGGTCGATTAGTGAAAATTCTATCTTTCTAGCATTTATAAGAAAGAAAAACGTAATTTTGGAGTATGTTTTTCCAATTTTCCGGGGGGTTGCACTGAAACAATTGAAGTTAATAAATAATAATTGATCAATACAAAATATAATAAAAAAGTTAAAATGAGAATATAAATTAATTTTATTACAAAATTACAAAAAAAAATCTGTACACAATGGTCACCCATCCAATTACTGATTTTAACTAATGTTGCTTAACTTTTATATGCTATATGCCAACTGCTGTATACAACAAGCCAATTCACTACTATAAGTTACAGAAATTTTTAGTCATAATATAGTTCATTGTGTTTTCTACATGGGTGTTCAGTTTTAAATGGTCTAATACAATCAATATTAAAATACCTAAGTGTCATCCAATCAGATAGGACTCTATAAAAATATCAACGAATAAGATAAATATATGCGTTCTAATGCTAATTTAATTAAAACGAAAATTGTAAAAATTTCCTTTTTTCCGATACAAATTTCCAGTTTTCGCAATTTTCCCGTCGGTTTGGGTACTACAGCTATCTACATGCCAAATATCAACTTTACAGCATATCTGGAAGTATCGTAGAATATTGATCTATTAGTTACCAAGAATTGTAGGCGTTCCCGCGAATTTTGCGTTTTTGAAGTGAAATAACTTTTTAACGGTTAATTCGTTAACGTTGATTGAAAAAACTGTTTCTTATAATTCCGTAAAGTATGTATATTTGAAATATCAACACTGTAGCTCTTTTCGTTCAAAAGATACAGCACCTAAAAAATGACGCTAAATTAAGGTGTAGTAATAGCACTGTAGTGAAATTCCGAATGTCTCCCTTAAATCTCGGCCTTACGCACTACCGTGCTCTAGATATGTATATAAAAATTTTGCTTATATACTGTAAGACACATATTTTTTACTCAATACCTCCCAAACACTGCAATTAGCCTCGGAGTTGAATATTTTTTTTATTCGCAAAAAACATTTTTTCAATATACTTTGGTATTGGTATATGCCAGCAACTGGTTCTGATCCAAAAATAACTCAAGAGGGTGGTGATCCTCTCCAGCATTTATTTAAAATTTAAGAAAAAAATTGTTTCACAAACTAGCGAGTGCCGAAAACAGTTTTAGATATAATTTTATATGGCCACTTACAATTTATCCACTTAGATGACATCAACTAAATCAGATGTTAAATTAAAATAAATCTTGAAGGGGATCACCACCCTCTTGAGTACTTTTTGGATCAGAACCAGTTGTTGGAATATATCAATACCAGAATATATTGAAAAAAAATTTTTTTTGCGAATAAAAAATAAACTCCGATCAGGAAAAATTAAATGAGAAAGTTGTAGTGTCGCGGTATCCTGGCTCTCTTTTATCCTCAAAGGAGCGCTGCCCGAACCTGCAATGATTCCGATACTCGACAAAACAAAAAAAAATATATTAGTAAACGATATTACTAAATATTTTGTAATTGGAACAACACGCACGTTTTTGTTTAAAGAAAAGAAAAAAAAAAAAATTAAATTAAACACAAGTTTTTACGAAACAAAAAAAAAAACCTGATTTTATTGCTTTAAAAAAAAAATGATTATCCAATTTCTTTTTCAACAATTATTTTAATTCTTTTTCACACAATGTTAAATTTCGAATTACTTGATCAAATTACTTGTACAAATTCCAACTTATACTTTGATCTGGATTGAACAACAATCGATATTAAACTTTGATACTAACAGACAATACTTGATATTAAACTTTTATACTAATCGCACAATGATCGATTTCAAACTCTGAACGAATCGCACAATGGCTGATTTAAAAACTGATTTGAATCGACACTGGTCACGGTTTATATACCCACCATGGGTCGTTCTAGAATATGATTGTTTTTATGAATAAATATTATGTTTTTGACAATATATTTTTGCATGGAGGCTTCTAGAATATTTAGTATATCAACACCCATGGACGTAGTCGGAGTGTTCAGACAGTTTATAAAATTAATTAAAAATTATACCTCTCCTTGGGTTTGACCCATAGTCATACCCCGCTTGGTTGATATTCAAGCAGTGACTTAATGCTCACGGCCAGTGTCAATTTAAAATCTATACACAAATTGTATGATACATTCATAACTGTAAGCTAGCTTACTTTTGTTTACAAAAATTATCTTGTTTTTACAAAATTATTTATTTGTGATCTATTTATGTTATTTTGTAAAACATTCAATTTGTATAACTTTTGATTCTCTTAAATTAAATTATATGCAATAATTTTTTTCAATTTTTGATTTTTTTCTTTCTAAATAGAAAAACTTTAAATCAAAAGTATCTATTAATCTTATTATCATTTTTCGATTTAAAAAAAAAACTTTGTTTAAAAAAAAATAAATCGAGCTATATTATTTTCTTTTTGTACTTTCAAAAAAAAACTCCTTCTTTTTGCAAGGAGAAAAATATTGTTATCTAAAATATTTTTCGTAATATTTTACTTTCATAATTAAAATGTGTGTTGGATCAAAAAAATTATTCTTAATAATTTTCATTACAACAAAATCTCCCCCTCTAGATTCCAACACACATTTTCTAATTTGCTTATTATGTTTGGTCGACCAATTTTTGACTTGAGAACTATTTGAATTATTTCAATTGTACTAGTACATTTAGCTAGCTAGCATAACTTAAAACTGTACGTACACATCAGTTCTTCACTCTTCAATGGCGCCTGGTGTTGATTGCCGGTCGTCTGGGCCGCAAGTTGTACCCTGGCTCTAATGCTCTGGCCTCTGGCTCGTCCACACTTGGTACATCCCGTCGTCTTCCATCACCTCCATGCCTCTGACCCCCCAATCGATCTGGAAGTAGTTGGCCGAACACCTCGTTCCCCACACTCAATCTTCCCAGATTCCCATTGGCGGCGGTCCTTGCACTGGCCGGCTTCAAGAGACCTCCATGTATTTTCGTGGGAGGCACTGTATCCACAACATATATTCCAGCTGGTAAACTCCTCAGCACTCTGTAAGGCCCTTTCCATTTTGGTGCCAATCCACTATGGACACCCTCCACCTTACTGCTGAGCACTTGATTGCGCATCCAGACGGACTCTCCTGGTTGATAACTGAGTCCCGTTTCCACTTGGTCATTTACTTCGGCATTGGCCAATATTGTTTGCCGCGCTATCTCAACATTCTGTTGACGTCCTTGGCTTCTCTCGTTGGCCCAATCTTCAATATCTTGAGGCTCTTCAGCTGTTTGTATTTGCCAATCCCCAGGCTTCTTCATCTCAGCCCCCAGTAACAATTTGGCGGGCGAAAAACCAGTTGTTCGGTTTGCTTTATTTCGTATTGCAAATAATGATTTGTGCAGTTGTTGATCCCAGTTTTTATGTTCTTGATCCAGTAAATGCAGACGCAACAACTTCTTCAATTCCTGGTTCTGTCTTTCCGTGGGGTTGGCTCTTGGATGGTATATTGGTGTAGTCCATATCTCGGTGTTCCATTCTCTGTTCACTGCTTTCCATTCTTTTGATCTGAACTGGGGACCATTATCACTAAGTACTGCTCTTGGATATCCATAACGACTAAATACTTCGTCTTTCAGTACTTGGGCTATCTTCGAGGTCGACGTGGCCCCCAATGGAAATGCTTCGATCCATCTAGTGAAAAGATCCGTCACAACCAATATATTTGTTTTTCCACGTGATGTGCGTGGGTATGGACCCATCAAGTCGATGCTGACTACCTCCCATGGTGAAGTAGGTCTTCGACTTCTCATTGCTGTACTTGGTTTCTTATTCAGTGGCTTTACTCTAGCACACGTGTCACACCCTTTTACATATCTGCGTATGTCATCTTGCATCCCATACCAATACACACGGTTACGGATCTGACGATACGTTTCTCTCCATCCAGGGTGTGCTGCTTCATCACTATCGTGATATCTTCTCAGAAAACCAAGTCGGCGTTCTTCGGGAACCACTGGCACTTCTTGTACCATCTGTTGACTATGGTACCAGAGGATCCCGTCAGCTATGGTGTAATTAGCTCGTGTTCTGTCCACTCGTCGACGTAGATTGCTTCTCAGTGGACTATTATGATTATTGATATATCTTCTGATGGCAGTCACATCACGATCTTCATCCTGCCATCGTCTAATATCGTCGAGTGTGGGTGTTTCCACTTCAATTACGTTGAGGGTTATCGGTGTTTTTGCCCTCTTTTCAATCACCCACTCTGGAATGTCCTCCACTTCTTCATCTTCTGCCTTGCCCTGTGGTTGTCTGGACAAGGAGTCGGCGGCTTGATTATCTTTTCCGGGGACGTGAATTATTTCATAATCATAGGCTCCCAATGCTAATGCCCATCTTGTCAATTTTGCTCGACTATCTTTAGTTTTGTTCAGCCATTGGAGCGCTGCATGATCTGTGTATAATTTAAAATGTCTTCCTTCAAGATATCCTCGAAACTTCCTCAATGCCCAGATTATCGAGAGACATTCCTTTTCTGTCGTGGCGTACTTTCTTTCTGTGGGTCCCAGTTTCTTGCTGGCGTAGTTTATTATTCGTCTTGTCTTGCCATCGTCTTCCATTTGAAATAATATTGCACCCAATCCGACGTCACTAGCATCCGTATTTAAACAAAACGTCTTCTTAAAATCTGGATGTGCTAGTTTCGGTGCATTCACAATTGATGATTTCAGATTTTCGAACGCCTTCTGATGCAATGTTAGCCAGCGCCACTTTATGTTCTTCTTGAGCATTTCGCTTAGAGGTGCAGCTATATCTTCGTAGTTTTTCACGAAGCTCCTGTACCAACCACATAATCCCAAAAATTGTCGTAGTTGTCTTCTTGTTCTTGGTACAGGGTGATTGCTGATAGCTTCGTTCTTCTCTTCCTCTCTGTCAATGCCATCTTCGCTCAATATATGTCCCAGGTATTTGACTTTGTTGCTGCCAATGACACATTTGCTTGGTTTACAAGTTAATCCATGTTGTTCAAGTCTTTCAAGTACAAGATCCAGGTGATGTAAATGTTCCTTGACTGATCGACTGTAGATTAATATGTCATCCAGGTAAACTTGACAGAAATCTTCGATGTATCCAGATAGTACTTCGTTCATTAAACTCTGGAACGTAGCTGGCGCATTCTTCAATCCAAACGGCATGACGCGAAATTGATAGAGACCTCTTGGGGTGGTAAATGCTGTGTATTCTTTCGATTGTGGCTCCATCTCAATTTGCCAATAACCAGTCTGTAGATCCAATGTAGAAAATATTTTTGCTCCATTGACTTTTCTCAACATCTCTTGCAGATCTGGAATCGGAAACGCATTGCTCTTTGTAATATCGTTCAATTTTCTGTAGTCGACGCACAATCGAAAAGTACCATCTTTCTTCTTCGGCAATACGACGGGTGCGGCCCAAGGCGATGTGGATGGTTCTATAATGCCATCGCCTTCCATCTCCTCAATCATCTCTTCTAATACCCGTTGCTTCTCATTGTTGTACGGGTATGGTCGTAATTTAATGGGGGAATTCTTCGTAATCTCGATCTTGTGTGTGATTGTTTTTGTCCTTCCAACTTTGCCGAAAACGCTGGGATGTCGCCGAATGACATCTTTCAACTGCTCTTGGTTCTCAAGGAGTTTTATTTGTAACTCGCCCAATGCGTTGTTAATTGTTGCCACTTCTCTTTGGGCTCCATCTGGTTTTCTCCATGCAATGCGGACTCTCTCATCACACCCCAAGTAAATTATTCCACTCCGGTAATCGATGCTCACACCATTTTTTGTTAAAAATTCATGACCAAGTATTAAGTGGTTCCGTAGGCCAGGTACAACCATTACTTCAACATTAAACTTCATTCTTGATATCATCACATCCATGCACATTTTTCCAAGAATTCTGAAAGTATTATTGCTTGTGGCTCCACTCCCTGCACTATCTCTGACAGGGTGCCATTTTCCAATACTTCTTGCCAATTCTTCGCTGATAAAATTGTGTGATGCTTGACTATCGATCAGTGCCAATATTGATCTTCCACGCACATCAACTTCCACAATTGGCCCATTCTGGTGTGAGTTCTTGGTCTCCATTGTTGTCAAATGAACCGGTAATTGTTGGTGTTCACGCCGATGTTGTGCGTCTTTGTGGAGGTTAATGTGTACCCCAGAACCAATTTCCTCCTTCATTGATCCTGGAATTAGTTTCCCGACGGCCCAGGTCTATTTTGTTGTCCCCTTCTGGGACAGTTTCGACTTATGTGCCCCGCTTGGTGGCATACGAAGCACGTGCCTGGACTGCTAAGACGTGGTGGTGGTGGTGCTCTTGCTGGTGGTTCTTGCCGATTCCTCGCTGGCTCTTCATCCAGTGTTCTAACGGTTATTCGTAGCTCATCTAATGACTTTGGATTCGAAATCTTCACCAGCGGTCGTACATTGTCGCGTAGTAAATTCAATATTATGGGCACCACGTCATCAATGTTCCTATCGGCGTGCACTCTTCTGAACAGCTGCACCTTCATGTTGACGAACGCTTCTGTCTTCAATCCTGTGGGTTGGGAAACGGTCATCAATTCCAGTTCGGCTTTGGCTTTCCTTCCTATACTGTTGAAGAAACTCTCCAGTTGCCATTTCCACTCATCGAAGGTGTAGCCCAACCCACGATTCATCAATGCCCAATCTCTGGCTGGTCCTGTTAATTTTTTTGTGACCATATCAATCCAACAGTCTACGGGCAGATGCGTTTGTCGTAGTAATGCCGTTGCTCTGTTCAAAAAAACTACTGGATCCTCAGCCGGTCTACCACTGAACTCCGGCATAATTGACAGAAGCGTCGTTGTGTCCAATGCGGCGGAGCGAATGACTGTATTCACTTCTTGCGGATCAATGCGCATGTCGCGCAGTTGTTGTGTCTGACGCTCTTCGATCCGTATGATGTCATCCACGACTTTATTGTATTGTTCATTCATTTTCGTTTCCATGCCATCAAGTCGTGTGGTTACGTTGCTTTCTATGCCTTCGATTTGTGTGCGGTTTACAGCGACATCGGTTTTGATGTTCGTGATGTCAGCTTTCACAGTCTCGACGTCAGTGCTTATTTGGCTGATACGTCGTACGCACACTTCTCTTAGGTTCTCCATTCGCTCCGACAAGTCCTCTTTCAGCTCTTGTTGGACTTGTTGCATTATACTTAATGTCTGTTCGCCCACTCTTTCTTCAGATTCCTGAAGTCGATTACTCATTCGTTCGTCCACTCTTTCTTCAGACTCTTGAAGCCGATTTCTCATCCTCTCTTCGAACTCTTGAAGTCGATTTCCAAGTCGCTCATCCATCCTTGCTTCAGATCCTTGAAGTTGGTCGACCATTGTCTTGTCCATGTTGTTGAGCTTTGTCATCAATGCTGCGAGCATCTTCTCCATGCTTGCTGCAGCTGGCTCCTCCGGATCGGAAACCACACTTCTACGTAGTTCTGATGTGGGGTTGGCTGGTCCTTGAGTCCTTGAAGTTGGTGTTCCTTGTTGCCTAGATTGGTGCTCCTCCCATCTTGCCTGTAAGACCTCTCTTGTGCCAGTGCTGTCCAGCCCTTCGGCCTCCATCATCTCACGCAGACGTGGCATGGGAATGCTGCGGCTTGCCATTGTAATTCTTTTCTTCTTCCGTACGTCTCCTGGTCCTGTCACGGTCGCCACTTGTCGCGGTATCCTGGCTCTCTTTTATCCTCAAAGGAGCGCTGCCCGAACCTGCAATGATTCCGATACTCGACAAAACAAAAAAAAATATATTAGTAAACGATATTACTAAATATTTTGTAATTGGAACAACACGCACGTTTTTGTTTAAAGAAAAGAAAAAAAAAAAAATTAAATTAAACACAAGTTTTTACGAAACAAAAAAAAAAACCTGATTTTATTGCTTTAAAAAAAAAATGATTATCCAATTTCTTTTTCAACAATTATTTTAATTCTTTTTCACACAATGTTAAATTTCGAATTACTTGATCAAATTACTTGTACAAATTCCAACTTATACTTTGATCTGGATTGAACAACAATCGATATTAAACTTTGATACTAACAGACAATACTTGATATTAAACTTTTATACTAATCGCACAATGATCGATTTCAAACTCTGAACGAATCGCACAATGGCTGATTTAAAAACTGATTTGAATCGACACTGGTCACGGTTTATATACCCACCATGGGTCGTTCTAGAATATGATTGTTTTTATGAATAAATATTATGTTTTTGACAATATATTTTTGCATGGAGGCTTCTAGAATATTTAGTATATCAACACCCATGGACGTAGTCGGAGTGTTCAGACAATTTATAAAATTAATTAAAAATTATACCTCTCCTTGGGTTTGACCCATAGTCATACCCCGCTTGGTTGATATTCAAGCAGTGACTTAATGCTCACGGCCAGTGTCAATTTAAAATCTATACACAAATTGTATGATACATTCATAACTGTAAGCTAGCTTACTTTTGTTTACAAAAATTATCTTGTTTTTACAAAATTATTTATTTGTGATCTATTTATGTTATTTTGTAAAACATTCAATTTGTATAACTTTTGATTCTCTTAAATTAAATTATATGCAATAATTTTTTTCAATTTTTGATTTTTTTCTTTCTAAATAGAAAAACTTTAAATCAAAAGTATCTATTAATCTTATTATCATTTTTCGACTTAAAAAAAAAACTTTGTTTAAAAAAAAATAAATCGAGCTATATTATTTTCTTTTTGTACTTTCAAAAAAAAACTCCTTCTTTTTGCAAGGAGAAAAATATTGTTATCTAAAATATTTTTCGTAATATTTTACTTTCATAATTAAAATGTGTGTTGGATCAAAAAAATTATTCTTAATAATTTTCATTACAACAGTAGGTATCAAGAAAACCTATCGATTGACGTGCCTTGAATTGAAATTGGATTAGTAGTTTTTGACAAAATCGGAAAAACCGTCAAAAATCGCGATTTGTTGTTTTTTTTCAAATATTCGAGTTTTTCATAAAAATGTCTAATAATCCACAAAAATGAAGCCCACAGCAAGCCAAGATATTAATTTCTTGCCGAGTTATGTCGTTGCTTAACGTTGCTTTCAATGAGGAAATCAAAATATGTGTACCCCCCATTAGTGCTACCTCTAGTGGATTTTTTTAAATCTTCAGAGGGAAAAGGCTATATCCAGAATAGAAATCAGTGTTACATCGATCGAGCGAGTGCTACCTACACCAGTCGAGTTTTATATCAGTGATGCTGAAAATACACTCTGATCGGGCCAAAAGATTTATAACTTCAAAAACAACTTTAAAAACATATACCATGTACAAATGGCGTCAAAATTCGAGTTATAATTTCAAAATTTTATAATTTATTCGTGCCTTCGTTCGTTGGCAACACTTTACTGCACAAATGACGCAACATTAAAATCGTGCGTGAATTTTGAGACATTGTTTTCTTTCAATTTTATCAAATTCTTGAGAAAAAAAAAATTAGTATACAAATGAACTGCATAAACTGAAGTTTTGATGGTTAAAATAACTGGTTATATGGTTATTATGTATTTTAGAACTATCATTTATGTAAAATATAAATGATAGAAATATAAAAATTATTCAAAAAAAAAAACAACTTCCAAAGAAAAATCATGAAAAAAGAATAATAGTTTACATTTATAATAAAACATTACAAAACTCTATCTTACATGAATATAAAATTGAAATCACCCTATGAATTGGTTGCTCATAAAATACCATGTTGTGCGTTTCTAAAAGTTTTTTTTATTTTTTGACAAACATTTCCAAGGAATAAATTATTATCCGGTAATAAAAAATTTTCAATTCAAATTACTGTTTTTTGACTTTATTGAATTATAGAGATTTTCTTGATGTCAATCATATTTGTATGTATAAAGTGGAGCACACATGCGTTTCATACATATATACATGGTGCACCAAATTAAACGGGCACCGCTAATAACGCGTCGTCGAAGGCCCCAATTGAAAAAATGGTAGAGACAAAAGTTGTAGAATATGGAGCCGAAAGACGTATGGGACCTTGTATTTGACCTTGAACTCGATTTTTAAGGTCATTCGAAGGTCAACTTTGATTTTTTTAAATAAGAACACTATTATTTTATTGCGGAAATGAAAAGAGCGGGAAATTTGAGTTCAGAATGGTATGTTTGTTTGGAGGTATCGAAGGTCATATCAAGGTCAAACGATGACCCAATTTAAACGAGCACCGCTAATAACTCGTCATCGAAGGCCCCAATTGTAAAAAAGGTAAAGACAAAAGTTGTAGGATATCGAAGGGGAAGTCGAATGGTGACTCCGAGTTCTGAAAGCACGTAAAATTTTGCGTTTAAAACAAAGTAGTTAATTTAAAATCGAAGAAAAGATTTTTAACATCTACCCCATGTCTATCTTTTCATTTTAACATCTAGCTGATGTCCATTTTCATTCCCGCAATAAAATAATAGGGTCTCTATTTAAAAACTCAAGTTCAAGGTCAAATCCAATATATATATATATATATATATATATATATATATATATATATATAAATATATCTATATATATATATAAATATATATATATATATATATATATATATATATATATAAATATATCTATATATATATATAAATATATATATATATATATATATATATATATATGCAAGGTGTAACTGAGCAACCGTGCTGAGCATTATTTATTCTTTTAATTTACATAAAATGCTTTTTTATAAGTAAATAATAGATTTTTAATTTTGAATTATTATTTTAAATTTATAAAAACATGGTTGCTCAGTTACACCTTGTACTTTATATACCTATAACGTATATATATATAACTTATATATATATATATATGTAACGAAAAAGATATATGATATAATAAATAGAATATAGAACAAATTATATATCTTTCTTTTTTAATTTACTTTACTTTACTCGAATAAATTCACGAACTTAAAAGTTTGAGCTTCTTCAATAGAAAATTTCCTATATAAATATATTTATTTATATTACAGCTCCTTATGATTTTCGATGTTCAATGTTTTGAAAATAGTGAAGCATACCACTCAGTAGAGGCAGGGCGACCCTTTTATTTTATATTAAAAACCATACTCGATAAGACGATTTGACATTTTATTTAGGACAATGATCTCAAGATTTATAGAAATATTCAATATTTCCTGAAGCGATGTAAAATTTGTCTCAATTAAAAATACATAAGGAAAAATAAATTCATTTAATATTGGGGAATTTTATCAAATTATCCGAAATTAATTTTGTTAAAGTTGTCAGCTTTTAGTACAGGGTTGCTCAACCAGTCGATCTGTGCGTGATTTTAAATTGGTTTTTGTTCTTCTATACTTAAAATGTTCAAATTTTGCTGAAAATTATTATACCCTAATAATATGCGTATACGCTACATATTATGACCCATAGGTTTAAATGGTTTTTAGTTTACTTTTGTAGGTTAATTTTAAGTTGGATTTATATTTTAGGTGAATACTCGGTATAGATTAGATCTGATTCTGTTGTCTTATGATCTTTGCCAGTTTTACTAACTTGCAAGTGTTTAAAAAACAGGATAACAGATATTTTGACATTTTAAAATTTCAGGCAATATTCGAAGATTTTAATAAATTGAAAACTCATTTCGAAACCAAGAAATCACAAGTCAAATCACATATTTGATGCTAGCTAGAATGAACTAGAATTGGAAATAAGCAAACTTGGTTCTAATCCAAAAATCGGTTCTAGGTTTTTGTGTAAATTCGCATACACATCGAAATTACGAGAAATACTATGAGTGATGAACATCTTGACCAATGTTTACGATTCTCTCTTTCTTCGTATATACTAGTCTTTGTCAAAATATATTGCCAAAACTGGACAACGTTTTCGGTTTTTTTAAAAATGATTATATTTTAAATTGAATTATTTTACACTGAAATGTTTAAAGTTGTTATGAAGAAAATTCAATTTAATGACAAGTTCTTCAAAATTTGACAGCTTATTAAAGAATATCCTATCAAAGTTTAAACTTGATCCTGTTTTTAGTTTTTGAGTAAAAAAATGTTACAGTTTTGAAGAAAGGTTATACATAGCGTTAAATGGACTTGGTGGTAAACACAATGATATAAAAGTCTATATTTCCGATATTTCTAAATACCGGGACCAAATTTCAAATTAATCCTGTTTCTGGTTTTTGAGATAATGAAATATGTAGATCAAAAATGTTCTAAATCTAGTTTTATTTTAAGTTTTATTTATTTTTATCTAGTTTTATTTTATTTAGTTTAATCTGGTTTTATTTTTTTATAACGTTGCCGTACTTTATACGTCATCATGCAACTTTTTTAAATACATAAAAACATATTTTTAATTATTAAAACTCTTCGAAAAAGCGAAATTTAGGATTTAATTTTTAAACAATATATTTTTTTTACAAAAATAAATTTTTTTTACAAAAATTAAATTATTTGAAACGATTTAATTGCAAAATTTTTTCTTATTTAGAGTTGGCAATGGATGAGATATCAATGCATTTAGCAAAGGGCAAACTCCCCTCTTTAAATTATCCCTTCCAGTTTCATAACAACCTTAATAAATATATTGTATCTTTTACACAAAATATTTTTTCCCTCTGCATATTAGTAGACCGTGACGTTTTTTATAGAAAAAATTTAACAAACCTGTTTTAATATACATAAATAGAAATTAAAATATTTTATATTCTAAAAATATTCTTATTGCTCAGTGAATTCGACATTAAAATCAAAATAATGCGATTTTATTTATGGTATAAATACAAGTTTTAAGTGCAACAATTAATAAACAGTGTTCATTTTAATAAATTATTTCTATATTTCTAAAAGAATAATAGAAGGTAAATGTTTTTCTTTTAATAATTAATCCAAATAGTATTGAAATTATGTGTCACCATAGTTGATAAAAATCATGTCCTCATAAATTCATGACAAGACTATTGTTTTCAAGATTCAACCGCGAGAATACGATCCGGGTACATATGAAAATTTCCCAAAATATTGTCGTTCTCTTAATTTAAAAATGCTAGACTCTCATCATTATTTTAATAACCTGTTCTTTTGTTTTTGTCTATAACATTTTATTAGTTCGAATCGATTGTTGAAATCATAATTATCTTTACTGTTTGAAAACTTACCGGAAATTTTTCTCTTAAGAAAAAAAGTACACAAAAACAGTATGCAAAAAAACTTCAGAGTTCAGGTATGTAGTTTTGTCAAGGATGCTCTATACATATTTTTATTAAGACGACATTCCATTATAATAACTGTTTATGCATGAGAGTGCGTTACATAGTTCATGTATGTAATGTATAATATATGTGTATATATTTCTGAGCTTGGTCTGAGTCTGAGCTTGGTGAGAACAGAGCGTGAATAAAACCTCTTATATATAAAGATTATTAAAATAATCAAAGAGAACTGCAGGTTTTTTGAAATTAAATTTCAAATTTGTCCCCAATTCCTAGGACAATTGTTTGTATTTTATAAATACGTATTTCGACTACAAGGTAGTCATCATCAGTATACATTAGCTAATGGTAACTATCTCTGGGATATGGATATTATATTCTTTGTATTTGTTTCTTTCTCTAAGCCTCTCTTTTCCTTTAGCTGATTCTACTCATTAACGACCTTGGCCTTTCAAATACCCAAATCATTATAATATATAAATATACATATATATATATATATATATATATATATATATATATATATATATATATATATATATATATATATATATGTATATTTATATATTATAATGATTTGGGTATATATATATATATATGTATATATATATATATATACATATATATATATATATATATATATATATATATATATATTTATAAATATATATATATATATATATATATATATATATATATTATTTTCTTCCATGTATTTGTTTGTATAATCTTCAGCGGTCACAATTTTAGTATGATCAAAATGAAATTTCGTATCTGATATGATTATACATATAGATATATAGATATATATATATATATATATATATATATATATATATATATATATATATATACATATATGTGTGTGTGTGTGTGTGAATTTGTAGCCACTCTAGCAGTCACAGGTCGCCATGGACATTTAAAAAATAAATTTAAGTTACATTTCGAATATTGTGATTTTAAGTTTTATTATTGGAATAACTGAGATAAAGGTTAATTTAGATCTACATAAGATCTATTATATTTCCAAAGTGATTCACTTGTTGACGCAGTTCCTACGCATTTTTAGTTAGTTTAAAATATGAAAACGATAAAAATAATCCGATCGGTTAGGACGTTTCATGCGTTTTATGATTCCTTGTTAATTTTGGTATTTTGAACGTTCTGTTTATTATAGAAATATGAATTCAAGTATTTATCCACGTTCATTATTTAAATCAAATTTAAAATTATTGTATTGTTACAGAACAAAGATGCTCGTACATGGGACAAATTTTGGCAGCATTTACATTACAAAAATTGTTATTTTTGTAATTACCACTCAAATTATATGTTCAGAAACAACTGACGTATCATTATCAATGGAGACCAAATTTCGTGAAATAATTGCAACGACCTTAAATAGGCAATTACAATGTACAGTTTCCAAAAATAGTTTAACAAAATTAAAAAATGAAATAGAAAGTATACTTTCAAATGCCTCGAGCAGCAATGATCCAAGTACATGCACACTAGATCTAAATGATCCCGATAATTGTAACGAAGTTACAAAAGTAATGCTATGTGGAATTCAACATTTGAAAAATGGATTGATAGGCGCTTCACGAAATGGTTCCATTGATGAAGTTGTTAAATGGAAAACTGCATACGGAAATTTACTTGATAAACACAGAGAACAAAGTGCCCATTTAAAACCATATTTATCCCAAGGAGATAATCAACAACAATCAGATAAATTACAGAGTGGTTTAAAAGAATTAGATAAATCCTTGAATGAAGCATTAAAGAATTTACAAACTACTAAAATCAATTTAACTGTTTCGGAAATTCTGCTTGGTAAAACTCAAGAGGCTTTTGATCATTTTAAGGATTTGAAGTCAATTTCAATTTCTCAAATTATTGAACAATCTTACAGTTTTCAAAATCTTAATGATGAATTGAAAAATTTTGAAAATATAATTAATTTTATAAAAAAACAATCAACTATTGAAAATGAGGCAATTGCTTTCACAACCTTATACAAAGAAATGGTTGCGAAAAACGATTTAAATTCTGTAAAGATAATATTATTAGAAAATGGTATTCGAAATTGCCCTGCAAAGGAGAAAATTTCAAGTGTATATTCAAACGTTGATGATTACTTAAACAAAATTAAAGATTCTTGGGCGGACATAATTCTTCACAAACGTGAAGATGAAAACTTTATTAAATTTTCTAGAAATTACATGAATTTATATCACGAAATTGTTGTCGAAGCTATACAAAGGGCTGTGAGAAAAGATCGTAATCGATTGGATGATATTATCTATTCTATACGAAATCTTAATGAGTTTAGTAATGTAGCCGTAGGCTACACAGCTTTATTTGATGAATTAAAACGGCAAGATTTGGTAAATAACAATAATAATAGTCTAACAAAACTTGCCTACTATGTTAAAGAACTAATGGAAATGGAATATTACTCCGAAATAGATGAAAAATATAAGAGAATGTTTGAGGATTTAAAACGGAACATGCCCTCTTGGACTCGAAAACTTATTTGGGATGCAAATAGATGTAAATTTAAGAATCGGAAATATAACCTCCATTTATTCGTGACTATATATTCGACAAAAGATAAAGAAGAACGACGTGCAGTGCTTTTGGATTATTGCCTTAATGACATTTTTGGAGCAAGTATATTACATGTATTTTCAGTAGGACATAGAGTTTGCAGTACTAAGTTTCAGCCGAAATCAGAATTATGGACAATCGAAACTTCTGATGCGGGTAGTACATTTAACATTAAAAATGTTCATTATAATGAATATTTAATCGCTGCTGGCGATACTTATGCATATGACGAGGCGCGTCGCAAAGTATTTACTTGGATACCGAAAACAATCGAAATTGAAGGTCATTGGAAAATTACACCAACAAATGATGACAATTTTTTTACTATTCAAAATAAGCATTATAATAATGAATATTTGTACGGTGACGGTGACTTTCGCGGTGTACATCCAGTGTTCACGAGGAGATATGGACAAACAAAGGTTGATGAAAATCATTGGGAAATAATATGCCAATAAACTCAAATAAAAGATATAAATTAAAAAATTCCTAAATTCATCTTTCTAATAATAAATGCATACTTTGAAAAAAGCCAGAATTTTTTTAAATGTACCTTTTCTGTTTCTTTTGTGCTAAAAAAGGGGAGATATCAGCTATAGAAGAAATAAAATAATATGTGATGGCTGGATTAAAAATTGCTACTACTATCAATTCCAAATTAGTAGTAGATTTTATTACTAGAAATAAGATTTTAAATTTGCGATTGTAAGTCCGAGTATATAGAATTTCTATGACACCAAGTTAATTTTAAAAACTCTTAACCGTATTCTAGAATGTGTTTTTTCTCAATATTATGATAGAAAAAGTTTACAGTTTTGGAAAAGAATATCAACAACAAAAAAGCGTGTTTGGATAAACTAGCGCGAGAATCTAACCGATAGGACAGTTTTCTTTACAATTTTGTAATGACATTATATTTTACGCGACAAGATTATTAATTTCCACATTAAAACTAAGTTTAAATTTTAGGTTAGAAAATTGGGAGGATAAACTATCAACCACTTAAGCGGCATTCTTTTTTAAACATTTTACAGTAGACTTATTCCGAAAAAAATTCTATTTTTCGAAAAAAATTTCTTGAATAAGAGTTGTCGTCATAACAAATTCAATAACTGTTATTCTAAGCAAATTTTCGAATACAGAATGGATTCGGCACAAATCGACAATTTAACAGTGTTGTCAGAACCTTAATATTGTCAGATACGAGGTAGCCTAAGTGTAGTGCGCATGTATTCCAAAATAGTCCCGTTCAAGCAAGTAGCTTAAGACTAGTAGCTTAAGAAATTTATATTAATTTAAAACTTAATTATATTTAATATAACTACTAAAAATTGGCACTTAATAACCCCATCTAGCAACACTGCACTTTAAGTATCCCAAATATAATATTAACCTAAGGAAAGAAACAATATATATTATAAGTTAGCCGCATTGCTAATTTCGAAAGTAAATATGTTTTCTAGAAAAAATCAATTTACTTAAATAGCCAAAATGACTTCGAAAAATGAAAAGTATAACACCATTTCAAAGTATATATTAAAACTCATTTATCCAAGTAGATTTCGCTTAGGGAAATTTTTTTTGAAGCCACTTTTATTGGGATGTTGAATGAAAATTTTTTTTCACTTCAATTGAACCATGTTTACTTGACAAATATCAAGGTAAAATTACTTTTTAAATAACTTTAAAAATAAGCGAGATATGAATGATTGAAATTTCCGATTAGACAAAGAGGATGATAGCCCTCTTGATAGACATTATGACGTCATAATGTGCTATCACCATTTAAAATACACGTAAAACTCCGTTTTTAGTATTTTTGCAAGAAAGAGACAGATAATAATCTTTTAAAGCTTATAGCTTCCTTGATATTTGTCCGATTTTAATTTCGTTTTTAAATATTATTACAGTATTAATAGTATTTTCATATTCTGAAAATAAATGTGAAAAAAAATTTTCATTCAACATCCCAATTGTAAAGAAAAAATTACGATTACTATTGGTATTTATAAGTAATATTCACGTTTTGCAGCACGTTTTGCTGATCATGATAAATGTGTTCTTGAACTAGATCGAAATACGATTTGAGAATTGTATTGTATGAAGCAACGAAATCAATTGATATACGGTAATTGACAATTAACATAATGGGAACATATAATTTATGTTTATATGTACAATAATTTAGTCATATAGTGTCCTTAAAATATGACACGGATCTGTCCTGTTCATAAATTATCCTTTATTATATATACTATTTGTATATACAATATACTGTTGCGTAACTCGATAACGCCTTTTTATAATTATTTAAGTTTAATGACATAATTATTATTGAATGTATTTTGCAATCAAATGAATTTGCAATAACAAAATTTATTTAATAAAAAACTCACTAGGCAATTTTTGCAAAATCAGCATAAATACATTTGTTGAAGAAATTATTATAGCGCGTGTAACACAAATATATTTTAACTAAGTCGATTTTCGCATATAAAAACAATTGTAAATCAACTCACAAATAGATTTAGATTTCAAACAGATTTTAAATTAGATTTTTTTATGAGACAGTAACATCTCATAACTACGATAAAAAATTGTAAATTCAATTAGAATCGGATATTAATCCGATATGTCTATTCAAATTTCAATAATCAATTCAGTCAAAATTAATAAGTAACTAGTAAATAAATTAAATTAAGTTTTTTAAGTGTTTTGTTTTATTTCTGACTTACTTCCCATTCTCTTGTAATATTTTTAACCAGAATATTACTCGTATTAAATTGGAAACATTTGGATAATATCAAATTTTCCAATTGGTTACGGTCAAGTATTTGAGACGTCGAATATTTGAAATTAAATAAGCCTACGAAGTTGAGCTTTAATCAACTGCTCTGGTGGCAGCGGACATTCATCATCTACAACAACCAATTTTGCACAAAAGGACGCAACATAAAATTGGTGTCAACGGTGGGAATGTAACATATACTATGTATACTACATATGTATATATACTAGATAGAATACATTACTTATACAAAATAATTGCCGCACTTTTAAAAATACATTTATATTATTTCCTGTGAAATTATTTTACGTTTCAACTATATTTTTATAAATTTGTATAGGTTTCTGTTTATGTAGGCGGTAAAACTAAAAACAAATAAACATATAATGTTCGGGAAACTATTTATTTTTAACAAAAATACTTAATCTCTAGATTTTTAACAGGAAATAAACTTTTAATAGCAGATATTAATTACTCTTCCTCTAATGACTGACTAAAGCCTTGTAAACATACTTTTAATAAGGTCCGCTACAAAATTTTGCCTGATTTCCTTCCATTTATTAGAACGGTACAAATTTATCGCAGAGATTATCTACTGGAGTTAAATATTAAATAAAAGTTGGAGAACTCAAAATTTGAATTTGTAATATACAGATATGTATATTAAAAATTCTAGAGATATATTGCTGAAAACATTTTGAAATTTGTGGTCATGCATAAAATAAAAGTTTCGCCAATTGGTACAATGGTACAAATAGAACAAAATATTGCTGAAATATGTACTCGATCTTACGCTATACTTTAAAAAATCCCCGAGTCAAGAAATTAAAGTCCCCTTTTAGAATGCTCTAAAACACAGTCAAAAATTGTATCGCCTCATTATGGTGTTAACATTTTTTATGGTGTTAACTACGTTTGCATTATATTTTTTCTGCAATCCAAATTTTTTGCCGTTACCCAGTTGGAACTAAATTTGTAAAGCTGTACACTTAAAGACCTTAAACAGCTGGTGGGAGTGGAGAAGAATCTTGTTTTACATTTTCACTTATATTTCAAAAACTTAGTAACAAAAACTTAAAAACAAAAAAAAGTCTTGCATTTGTTAATTTGCTTGCCCAGAGAGATAAGCTCGTTAAAGTTGTTAAGTCTTTTCCAGTTACTTTATGTACCGTTTAAGTTGTATCGAACTAACTTTCATTCAATATCTGACAGTCAAGTTATTAAAGACTGATTTTAAACTTTTATGAAAATAAATGCCTAACTATTTAATTTAATGATTTTATTATGATTTTAGTATGTTTAAATATATTAATGGTAGTATTATGATAAGATATTATTAAATACTAAAAACTTTTCATGAACAATATTGATAAGATAATAATAAAACAATCACTTGAATGTTAAGTATAAAGTTGAAATGGAGATACTAACTATTAAGATTTTATGATATTCGGAACACGGGCATACCCTATGTTATCTCTATTACAGACGATATGACTTGCGGGTGTTAGTTCACAACTGGGTAATGTTTGTGTTCATTGCTTGTAACTCAATTCAAAATAATATGAGTATTAACAAAATATTAATAACATTTATTATTCACAAACATGTAACTTAAAAAACAATATACAAAGTGTGACAGAAAAATTCACTAATTTACTGAAAAATTAGAAGTACAAGAAGATAATAATACAAATCGGATACGTTGAGAGTAGTGGAGAGTTATTGATCCGAAAATTGAAATTATAATATCCAGCACATGTTCGTAATTCGGAGCCACCATAGTCTATTAACACTATCTTTGAAAAATTGTATATGAGTGTGTATACGTTCGGCGTACGTTTCGATGGACTTCATGGGTAAAAGGGGGCTTGAAGATAGGATTATCACAAAATTTGTAAATTTCTGTTAATATTGATCCATTGACTGTTTTTTCTGTAACTCTAATATTTACAGAAATATTAACTTCATTTGATATTCATAAGACTACTTACAAAAATATCGCTTGAGGATCTTTGGAGCTCCTGTGTGACGGGATACATTTATTTTTTGGTTTAAAAAAAAAGACAAAAATACTTTTTGAAATACCTTGGAAGTCTTCAGACAGGAAAGATGCCGGTACAGAAGAAAATGTGGAGGCTCGAATTAATAAGGCATCTGAAGCATATATAGGATGTTGTCAAATATCTGGGGATCAAACAACTACTCTCTTGTTACAAAACTACGACTGTTTAACACCAAAGTTAAATTGATCTGCTATATGGTTCAGAAACATGGAGGAACTCACACCCAAGTTACAAAAATTTATTAAATCTTGCAATATGGTCTCAAAATAAAATGGCACGAATATGTCCTAACCTCCGAATTGTATTGGAGAGCCAACCAAGAGGGAATTTGACGCATAATACGGCGCATAAAGTGGAATTGGTTAGGTTGTATCATGCGAAAGCCACCTATTGATATCACACGAATGGAAATAGACTGGAATACGCAAGGCACTAGGAAAATAGGAACACATACGGCAACGCACTATACATACGAGGCTAACTTCCCAAATATCTCATGGCGAGAAATCAAAGCCTTGGACCAAAGCAGAACTCGTTTTAAAGCTTTCGTTGAAGCCCGATCGGAGTTAAAGGAAAATGAACTTCATTTGATATTCATATCAAATCAGTCTGCTTACTTTGATAGATTTACTTAGTTTGAGGAGCTTTGTAGCTAAAGGCAGGAACTGTATATCTTGTGTGACGATATATATTTATATTTTGGTTTAAACAAAAAGACTGCATGCAAGACGATTTTCGAATTTCTTGAAATAGATTTATTGGATCATACTTAATCCGTTGGAATATTTTACATTTCGGATAAAGTCTTGAATAAAACCTTATATTTAAAAAAAAAGTAAAACACTCATAACAAACCACAAATATAATCTATACCGGGGTATATTAAGTTTAGTTCCGACTTTGTAACGGTTGCCTATCTGTCTTGTATGTGTGTTCGAGAGCTAAAAATTATAGTCAAGTTCGTTAATATGCAAAATCAGACCATGTTTGGGCAAAATGGGAAAAATTGTCTATCTTGGAAACCGTAAGAAATCGAACAAAAATTTAAAAACAAAATTTTTTTAGAATAAAGAACTTTTTTTTCATAAATTCAACATATACTGGTCAGTATATACTGAGTTCAGTATTTATTTTTCTTGTTTTATTAAATTTGAAGTAGTGTATGACCGCTGTAATCACTAAACGTTTCTAGATCATTCAATAGAATCTACCTACAAATAATGTAAGAAGTAATTTTGAATTAGAATAATGAATTTACTGCTGATTGTTGAAGAAAATTAATTTTCGTATATTTAAGAAACGAGTTGGTTATGCTGTGTTACTTTATACATTATACTATAATATTTAATGAATGTTATTGTTTTATTCATCGTATATATATTACATAAAATGAATTATTTAATAATTAATATTTCAAAGCATTACTAATAATAATTAATAAGAACTTTATTTTGTTGTTGCCTACGATTTGATCATGTACCTACTCAAAAATACATTGAAGTATATTTATTGATCAATTTTAATAAATAGTTTATGTTTAGAATTATATAATATAGTTTCTGTGTACATACAATATAACTAATGTATATTCAATCGACAATTATGTATAAAACTTGCTAACAATGTCTTTGATTAAAGACATTGAATATGAAATTCATGTTCATTAAAATAATAGTCTATACTAAAATTAATATACTTATTATTCATATATTTATTTTTGTATACTTAAGCGTCAACAATACAAAGTTTGTCCAAATTCAGTGACGGCTAAGTATACACAAAATATATGAATAATAATTTCGACAGAAATAATATTGTCAAAATAAAAATAAGAATGATATGAAATAGTTGGCTCTTACGCAAGAGTCGTCTTTGGTGTAGCGGTTAGCACGCTGGACTAGATATCCAGCCCGAGGTTCAATTCTTGGTTGACGAGTTAATTTTTTCATATCAGTATTTAATTAATAATTATTAAATAAAACAAATATTGAGATTTTTGTAACAATAATTTTGTTTTGACTAATTTCATTATCATATATTTTCTGATAGATGAACGGTGTTCCGAAACTATAGTCAAAACACAATTATTGTTAAAAAAATTTCAAACAGTTGTTTTAATTAATAATTATAATGGATTTTTGTTAAGTAACGACCCATTCAATACCAAAATAAATTGAATAATTATTTTAATTTTACACATTGTATTATATACTATCGATTTCGCTAACATCTGTTCAACCAAAATCTGTTCCAGAGCTAGCTGTGAAGATAAATTTATTGATATATCATTCTTTTGACATCACTGTTTTGTTATGAAACATCATACATATTTTGACTGATTGAACCCAAGATCTTTTGTATTTCAGACCAGTGTTCTGCCAACTGAGCTACCCAGATGCCATGGTGTAACGTGAATGATTTCTCACTATCTGATGTACATATGTTTTTATTACTTAGTATTTCACTATTTACATATATTTAACTATTATTTTGTAAACTTATTGATATATAATTACTTGCGTATATACTTACAGTCGAAGCGAAAGATAGTGAAAATTTATGTTAACGAATACATTTCCTGGTCAATGTGGAAATTGCTTGTGTATCTTTTGGCAATGATATTTATTGACTGTACAAAATTTTATTACTTACTGAAATATAATAATCTATATACATAGTATAAAAGGCAGTCGCCATCCGCGTCTCTATATATATCCGCTAACTCCTTCTAAACCACGCAACGCATTTTCAAACGGTTTTCACCATCATGTAGATAGTTTTCCGGAAGGTTTATATGCATAGTATATCCTAATTAAAATTTCGTATGTGTAAATAACAAAGATACTTTGAAAAAAATTTACTTTCATGGCTTACGTATTTAATTCTTTGGTGTATTAACGTAAGTTAATACACCAAAGTTACATATCACCTTAGTTACATATTATAAAATTTTTTAACTCTGATATATGAGGTGTTGTATTAATTTTAAAGAAATTTCATCTTTTTTGGCGTTAGTCATCCAACATCCTTAAGGTCTTCTTCTAATAATTTGTAATGTTTCGATTTAGAAAGGAAATACTAAGAAAAGAAATTTTTAATATTCTACAGCTTAATAAATGGAATATATTCCAAACTAGCAAATTCTAGTCAAATTCTAGTCTTATACATCCTACACGCTTTTCAAAATGATCAGGATTTACCTGGTTTTCATTTCTACAAATAAATATATCTTAATTAATCAATTTAAAAGAAGATTCTGTTTACTCAATATAATTTGTACGCAATATTCTAAAAAACTACATGTTAGACGTTTTAGTGGCAATTTTACTGATATAATGGAATCCGTAAATACGTGATGAAATATAAAATTGATGTAGGCGCTAGGTAATCAAGTTTTAATTTTTTGAAAGTGGAAGCGCTGTGAAATATGCATACAGTAATTAAGTTTTCTATCGACTCTTAAAATGACGTTATTTGTACCGAGTCCCTTTGGTTTTTGATAAAAATATTATAGAGAAAACTTAATTTAAAGGATATAATAATTTTTTTGGAAATATATAAATAAAATCTAAATAAAAACCTCTACATAAGAAGCATCTAAATAAAGACAGCTTAATAAAACAGCCAAGGAAACCTAACGAAGACAAAATTGACTAGTGAAAAACTATAGTAATTGCCCGTAGAAAAGACACTATTGCAATTAATAGTTAAATAAAAAGAAATAGCTGTTGAAAAAGCTGTAAATAAATTTTCCTGTAGCAGCTTTTTTCACCTTTTTTCAGTTACACTACACGACATTTTTTTCGGGGAAAGGTAATTGTTTGGAACTTCTAAAAATTAAGACGTTTATCATTTCTATCGAAAGCAATGAGATTGAATTGAATGAAAATTTAGATACTGCTTAGGTATTACGTATGAAATTTTTTTTTTCTTGGCGCGATCCGATTATTTTAATGGCGTATTAAATTTTCCTTCAAAATCCCCTTCCATCTATTTGATAAATTCCAAGCAGGTCATCAAGAAATTTTGCAATCTAAGTTCTAACTTAAAGCTGCCTAGAAATATTCCACTCCTTGGATTCATTAGCTGAGGAGCAAACTTGACTTTCAGACGATATACAGCGAACGGCGGGATTTTATTGTTGGGTTTTTGAACTCTGCTTATTTTGAGTACAGCCTTCGTACAGCCTCAGAATCATGAATTTTTCCGATGGTTTTATAGTTATTCGGTGCGGAGACAAATCCAACAAATCAAAGATCATAAAAATCGGTCCACCCGTTCTTAAGGTATCATCCGATTTTGTTATATACATATATATATATATATATATATATATATATATATATATATATATATATATATTAATATTTGTTTATTTGTGTATACTTAAGCGTCAACATAACGATGTTTGTCCAAATTACTTTCGGTTACGTATGACAAACTGTAGAAGACTTTAGCGTATACTACTCAAATTTCATTGTCATTGAATTTTTAATTAAATTAAATACTGATATGAATATATATATATATATATATATATATATATATATATATATATATATATATATATATATATATTTTTATATATATTTTATATATTATATATATATATATATATATATATATATATATATATATATATATATATATATATATATTTATTTATTTATGTAAACTTAAATGGTTAATAGTCTTATTCAAATAATAATCCTTATACCACAATACTCAAAATTGAATATTAATTATATTAAAACATGAATTTTAAATATGAATATTTAAAAATATATAATTAAAAAATGCACACAAAAATTACGCTCAGGTACGAGCATTTGTATTGCAATAATTGTCAGTAAGAATATTCCGTATAATTCCTTTCGAAAAAAACAAATTTTCAAACATACCAAATGAACTTTCAATTAACATATTCAACAAATAAGTTGAATCATTTAGTTGAAATGATTAATTCATTTTATTATGAAAACGGTTAACATAATAAATTACACAATTACACAATCTCTATATAAATGCTCGCCCCTATATATAATAGTAGTTTACATATAAATTTTGCATGAAATATCTATAAATTTACATGCAGTTATAACCTGCAGTTTATACAACAATAAAAATAAGATTGAATAACCACTGGTGTGTGTTTCATAAATAAAATAATATTTCTATAAAATAAAATTTATAAAACACAAATATCCATAAATACACGTCAAAAATGAAAACATGTATTACATTTGACAATACAAAGTTTTAATACAAAGTTAAATAAAACTCACCAAGGTGTAAATAGCACCAGTAATCGCTGCATGTTTCACATTTAATAAGCGACAACATCCTCGTCCATTCACTGTATCATAAGATGGATAGAATAAGGTCGGTTTCATGACCATCTCAAATGCATTACCACCAACCGTGTTGTTTTACTTGTCTGCCTTTTAATATATGTTGGTTAGTGTTTGTTGGTAGCACTGTATGTGTTAGTATTGTCGAGATACGTGTACGTGTACACCTGTTGCAAGGTTGGAAACCTGTAAAAATATAAGAATAATATGAAAATATTTAATATGACAGCATAAATATATATTATTATTTATTGTATGCAAGAGAAAAGTATATCCGTTTGAAAAATCGACGATACACAAAGTTAGATAAAAGGGAATTAATTATTTTTATTGGTGTCCGTATATGAGCTTACATTTTAAGGTTTTTAATTGATTTTTTGTAAACTAGCGTATATAGCTTATCCGTTGCTTTTATGGTTGCCTATTGGTTATATTATACTAACGGAAATGACTAACGGTTATTTAATAGGAGTGTTTACTGAATGATTTTTCATGTCAAGCATTTAATCTAAAATAATTTTATCAATGTTCAGACATATTACTTAAAAGGTCAAAAAGGTCAAGTAAACGCTAGTCACTTCCATTGGTATAATATAACCGAAAGGCAACCATACTAACAATAGATATAAATAGACGCTAATTTACAAAAAAAAAAAAACAATTAAAAATATGTAAATAGGTAAATAAGCAAATTAATAATACATTGACATCAAAATAGTGAGAAATCATACGCATTTGACTACCATAACATCTCAGGTACCTCAGAGGCAATGAGTTGGTCTAGAATGCAACGTCTGAACGTGCATTAGAGGTCATAATGTTAGTCCAATCAGAATGAAATTTAATATTTCATTTTTGAA
This sequence comes from Nineta flava, assembly GCA_963920215.1. Taxonomy (NCBI): domain Eukaryota; kingdom Metazoa; phylum Arthropoda; class Insecta; order Neuroptera; family Chrysopidae; genus Nineta; species Nineta flava. The sequence continues at coordinate 107,557,033 of OY986040.1, read as the reverse complement.
AGCGCCGGTTCGTTAATGGGAAACAAGGAAGAAAGGGGACTTAGAGGGAGCAAAAAACATAAAATTTTGAACATGTCTCATAAAATTTGTAAATGACAAAGATCTGGTCTGAAAATATTTTCTGTCACTCTAATACCTAAAGTCACTCTAATTCTACTATCGAAATGAATCTTTTGAGTTTTTCTAGACTAAAAAACATAAAAACCAAAAAAAATTTTTGTATTCATTTTCTTACAGCTTATTAATGTCTTAAGACATAAAAAAATTACAAATTTTTGAAAACAAAATTTTAATTCAAAATGTTATCGTAAGTTATATCTGTGCAATCGTAAAAAAAGAGGTAAGCTCGTTGACTTTATTGTAACCGTTTTGTTTATCTGAAAGTGATACACAATTTCTTGAATAAATACTATACCATTATAATTGTTACAGTTACAATTGTTAAAAAAGAAAAGTCCTAAAATGGTGGCAGTCTGAAAAAAGTTAATTGTTGAGCAGTTTTTAAAAAAAATTTTTTTAAAGAGACATTCTGAAATATTTAACGCTCTTCAAAACATACAAACAAAAAACACATTTTCAAATTTCTAGAGTAGAATACCCCCTTAAGAGAAATATATATTCTCACACTACTTAATACAAGAATGATCACAAATGTTTCTATATTTGCAATTAACATTGACCTACAACTATATTATATATATATATACATATATATATATATATATATATATATATATATATATATATATAAATATATATATAAATATATATATATATATATATATATATATATATATAAATATATATATATATATATATATATATATATATATATATATATAAATATATATATATATATATATATAATATATATATATATATATATTTATATTAAGATGAGTCACAAAAAATTTTATATTTTAATCTTGGTATATCGAAAAATTATTTTCTAGGCACATCAAACGAGGCCTGTCCTAATATGAGCTATTAATAGAACCTGCAATATAATATGGTAATGGTAAAGATTAAGTTAGTGAAAACAGTGTAGAAGATCTCTTATGCAGAGCGTTTAATTTCCAAAAAAATTTCTTATTTGATCAAAATAGAAAACTGTGATGAGGAGGGTCCTAATATTAACATTAAAGCTTATATTGGGAGAGGACTCGTTAGAGGTGCTCAGTAACCAAGTTTCGATACACCAAGATCATAATATAAAAAGTTTTTGACCCACTATAATATACCCTGGTTCCCGGAATTGATTATTTATGTGACATTTATGTGACATTGTTTTGACTGAGTTGATGTTTTACATGTCTGCGAGTCAACCACGTTTTTTGTACATCGATCTTTCAGTATATCGATTTCTATTGGATATTGTTGAAGAAAGGGAGAATCGTGGAAGGAAGTGGAGGTGTGTGTTATTATCCCTCTAGTTCGACGCACCCTGTATATATTAGCACCATATATTTTCATTCTTCGTATTCATTACGTTTATTATGACAGTATTATTATATAACCAGGAAACCAGTCTAGTAGTAGGAATATATTCTAGCATGGCATGTCGAATATATATAAACCAATAAAATAACAGATGCTTTTGTTAGATTAAAGTGAACGGATGATATACCAATATTATAATATATGTATCTTACTAACTTATTCAGCCAACTAACTCTCTACAACCTCTATTGTTAATAACGTTCAATCAGTTATTATAGATAGACACAAGCAATGTCACAAAAACATTATTATCGAATTGAAAGAAAAACTTTGGTTCTTTGTTAACAATGGTACTCTATCTATGTCTATGTACTGCAAGTTTTATTATAATTGACAAAAGTTATTGTTTGTTTGTTTCTTATTATAAATTTCGATACCAATAAAATATTCGAAATTAATTATATATTTAACTCAAAATTATTAAGAAATTATTGAAATCGGACTACTGTAATTTATGCGTGGTTATACATAATATATATATATATATATATATATATATATATATATATATATATATATATATCGATATTGAGTGCTTTCAAAGTCCTATTCTACACACAGACAATATACAGCGATTATGATACGTGTTCTTTAGTGGAAGCGCCGGGAAGTCTTATTAATTTTTTTTTTGTGGCTAAAATTTTAATTTTTTTTTTTTACTTTTATGGGACCAACTTTGAATCATTCCTTATCCAACAAAGAAAAATTATCAAAGTCGGACTACTCTGTAAAAAGTTATGCGTGATCATACATTAAAAAAAATATATACAGGTTGAATTGCAAATATGTCTCATACTATAATACAGAGGTGGGCACAGACAGCTCGTCTGAGCCTTACGAGCTCTCCATAAGCTGGGTGAGAGTAAGTAAAGAAGGTATGTTTTGAAGCAAGACGGAACGATGTTTCAATACAGGTTGTCCTACCGATTATTGCCCAATAATTTATTCAATCAATTTAGAAATAGTTTTATAGAATATTTATTGTTTAAATAATATCTTTTACAGTATGGAGAGATACACCAAAAAACATAATAATAATAACAATAATGATAATAATAATAATAATAATCTGAACTTATCCAAGACTGCTTGCGATGTCTTCTCCATTATTAAATTCACTACTTTTATTTTTTTTGAAAAACAAATTATGCGAAAAATAATTTCCACTACTACAAATAGTACTTTTTCAATTCAAAGTAGACTAACTCGAAGAACTCAAATTCCCACTTTATGTAAAATTTAACTTAATTCATCAAATTCCTATGACACTATACTGAGCATACTCCATACGAAGAAAAAATAATTAAATCAGGTAAATAATTCTTTATTAGTTCTCGGATATGAATAGTAAAATATTTAGACAAATCATTTGGAATTTCCAAAACTTTAATTCTATTTAAAATTATCCTTTGCAAAAATTTCCCTCTTTTATTACAATGGTCCAGCGGTAAACTTAAAGGTTCAAAAGATTTATATATATTTTTTATATATTTTTATTTTATTCATACACAAATATGATATATACTAAAAAGGTACATTTAATGACCCTAATTACCAGCCCAAAATTCCAGAGTATGTATTGAATGATTGCTTGTATTATTTACTTTGTATAATAGTGACCATAAAAAAGGTTTGGTATTATTATATTTTTTTCAGAAAATGTTTTAATTAAAAAAAGAAAATATTAATAATTGGTAGGTTACCCTGTATTAACTCTATCTCTCTTCCCTACCTCTCACTCAGAGCTTGGCCGAGTCATCTCCTGCCCACCTCTGCTATAATACGCAAACGATACTTTTTTACCGGTTGATTGATTGATTTATATTGGGGTCATAAAACTATTGCATTTCGACCTTATGGTCCATTTTTACCGCTTTGCACTGTTATTACAAAACTTGAATATAATATTTATCATTCAGTTGTGTATAGTGAAAGCATTCCCAAAAATATTCGAATAATGTTTGGTTGATCACTTATAGTTTCATGTAATCCTTAAACGAAGATGATAGTGAGACTAGATCTTTCTGTCTTGCCAAAAATCCACAGTATAAGATAGGTCAATAAAATATTGCATGCTAATGGATTATATTTATATTATTGGGGTATCGTCGATAAAAAATACGTATTTCTTATGTTTTTTTGCATCGCATTATTACAATAATATTTTTTCAACAGGTTTCGACCAGTATGAAAATAAATTATTACAACATTGAAAATTATTCTAAAATGTTTCAGAATTGAATTACAAAACTATTTATGGTTATTATGACAATATGACAATATGACAATATCCCAATATAACCAACCGCTGGTTACTTTTGTGATAATTATTTTGGTGAATAATTCGACTATCATGTTTCTAATTATTTGGTTATTAGTCCAGTTAAGATCTACATCCGTGCTTGCAAAAGGTCAGGTCGTTCTGAATTTTTTATATGTTGTTAGGACCTAAACCAATATTAAAAAACCAGATTTGCAATTTCCAAAGTGCTGTGCGAGCGGCGGTGTGCCCAAAAAACCATGAAATTTTCGGACTTTTTTCAGTTTTTGCCCAATATCTCAGTGAAGAAAGGGCCCGACTGGTATAGTCATTCTATAAACTTTTAAAGTAAACTAAATTTTCAACAATTTTAGATCAAAACAAGCTCTATACACCTATTGGTTCCCAAGATACAGTTCTTAGAAAATAGGCCATTATTTCCAAAAAGTGAAATTTTTTCGAAATGGTCACTAATTTGGTAAAATATCTTCTAAAATACGCATCCCACGTCAAATATTATATTTAATACTAACTTGTAGAAAATTTAATTAGCTTTCATTTGAGATCATACTGGTACCTGTATGCCCAGCGGTTCTCTCAAAAACGGCAGATAACCAAAAACAGTCATAAGTTAACCAGCGCAGATAACCATCGCAGCGCACATATTTACCAGATGTTTGTATCCATATTTTCGGTAAAAGTAGGTACCAATTCCAATCAGAAGGAAGGAAACAAAAGATCGAGGTCGTACAGCAGTTATCAGAACATGAGAAAATGACACACACTTCTTCTTCCATGCTTCAAGGGGCCACGCTTGTTTTTGAGAACAACAGTCTCAAAAAATAGCTGTACTGTGTGTCCCTTTGTTGGAGCCCATCTCCACTATGACTATGTCATCGACAAAACGTTTTTGGAGGTGAGTTTTCGTTGTTCTCACATCAGGGATACAACCACCCTTAATTTGCTGTAGGAGGTGTGATAAAGAAAACTGGCATTCATCACTGTTTTCCAATAGGTAATCCTACACACAATCGATCGTTTCTTCAGTATTACTGGCAGAACGATACCGTCTCTTATTCCACACCACTCTTTTCTTTTTAGAAATTTAAGAGAGAATCTAAGTCAAAAAACATTAGCTATGGTATATTATTCATTGGTTCATAGCAAACTTAAATATGGAATTTTGTTATAGGGGTCTTCCTCTCAATCAACAAAAATGTTCATAAAGCAAAAGAAAATAATACGAGCAATTGTTGGTGTTGGCCAGCAAACTTCCTGTAGACAATATTTTAAGGATCTGAGAATCTTGACGCTCTCCAGTATATACATTCTCCATTGTCTCGCCCATATAAAGAAGAATATTCATACGGTAGATCAAAATAACTTTAATCACACGTATTATACAAGACATGGTAGCGACTTAAGAGTACCCAAGCACAACTTAAATGTCTTCGAACATGGTCCATCTTACAATGGCTTAAAATTTTTCAACAAGTTACTATCTCATATATAGCTTGAATGTAACCAAAGGAAGTTTGAAACCGCCTGCAAGAATTTACTGCTCGATCATTGTCCATATAATTTGGATGAATTTTTTTCTAACAACCTACAATGTTAGGAATATATGACGAACCAATATGTATTACATTTGTACATCATTTCTGGTCTTATAAATTATTATTATTATTATGATCATTATTCCCAGTAGCAGGTGGTAATCTAAACAGGCTCCTGTAGTACAATCGGAGCGCCTCCTCGCCATTGACGACCTGGTTGCTGCAGGCGGGGCATACCATAGATTGTGCTACAGGAGCCTGTTTAGATTACCACCTGCTACTAGGAATAAGAGAGGGTATCGTCTAACCAGTAATACTGAAGAAACGATCGATTGTGTGTAGGATTACCTATTGGAAAACAGTGATGAATGCCAGTTTTCTTTATCACACCTCCTACAGCAAATTAAGGGTGATTGTATACCTGATGTCAGAACAGCAAAAACCCACCTCCAAAAACGTTTTGTCGATGACATAGTCATAGTGGAGATGGGCTCCAACAAAGGGACACACAGTACAGCTATTTTTTGAGACTGTTGTTCTCAAAAATAAGCGTGGCCCCTTGAAGCATGGAAGAAAATATGGATACAAACATCTGGTAAATATGTGGCTGCGATGGTTATCTGCGCTGGTTAACTTATGACTGTTTTTGGTTATCTGCCGTTTTTGAGAGAACCGCTGGGCATACAGGTACCAGTATGATCTCAAATGAAAGCTAATTAAATTTTCTACAAGTTAGTATTAAATATAATATTTGACGTGGGATGCGTATTTTAGAAGATATTTTACCAAATTAGTGACCATTTCGAAAAAATTTCACTTTTTGGAAATAATGGCCTATTTTCTAAGAACTGTATCTTGGGAACCAATAGGTGTATAGAGCTTGTTTTGATCTAAAATTGTTGAAAATTTAGTCTACTTTAAAAGTGTATAGAATGACTATACCTGTCGGACCCTTTCTTCACTGAGATATTGGGCAAAAACTGAAAAAAGTCCGAAAATTTCATGGTTTTTTGGGCACACCGCCGCTCGCACAGCACTTTGGAAATTGCAAATCTGGTTTTTTAATATTGGTTTAGTTCCTAACAACATATAAAAAATTCAGAACGACCGGACCTTTTGCAAGCACGACCACTTTTTCATGTTTAACTTACTGAACTATATAGGATTTGTGTAATTGTATTTTAATTAAAATTTACATTGACGTCTATGGGTATCCAGGTATCTGAAAATTAATGAAAATTTAATGCATCTATCATCATTGTTTGTCGTATTGTACTAAATATTGAATTTATGCCTAGAACTAACTATTTTCAACATTTAACTATAACGAAAAGCTATATTATACACTGATGTTGTGTCTGAGCATACAGAAATACTAAAAATTCGTTACGCAGGAGCTGCGTCAACTTAGCGAATTTCCTTACAATACATAAATCACTGTCTAGCTGTCATAATTTTAGTGTGATCAAAAAGAAATATAATACCTGATATGACTTTAGTATTTGCAAAAATTAAACTTATTAATAGCCAAAATAGATCGATATAACGATAGTTACTATGGAAACGACAATCAAAATTTTTTTAAATAAAATATATTTCATGTATTCATGTCAAACACAAAGTATTAAATATCTCTCTTAATATTAGAATAATCGAAAAATGTATAAGGAGTAAAGTTGTAGAAAATCAAGTTTGCTACAATTCATCGCTTGATCATTTTTCTCAAACTCTTATGTAAACAGAGATATTTAGAATTTTAACTGTCAAATTACAGTAAAATTTTACCTACAACTTAGCTCCTGATAAATTCGTAAGAAATCTATTAAAAACTTAATAATTCAGTTAATTAGATGTTTCGAAAAAAAGGTAAATTTTTTTTTCAAACTTTTTTAAATTTCTACTATATAATAAAAACTGTACCGGATTTGAGACGCATAAGATAAGACTCGCTCTACGGTAGTGGTGGGGAGAGCTCGCTCCCCTTACGTATCTGCCGCTACTTTCATTCCCCACCATTTATTATTCCGTTAACGCGCTTCGCTAATTAGTTACTTTATTTAATTAATATCTAATTAACGGTGGGTCAGATGCAAAAATGTCCAAGGACTTTTTATCTTAGAATTTCATCCCCTATCCACCCTTTAAAAAAATTCCATGACTTTTAACTCACCCTGTATATTATAAACGTTCTATAATGAAATTGTTTTTAATTACGTATAAATTCATTTTATTTCCTAACAATTTCCCATATTCTTTTACAAAGAAAAGTTTTTAGTAACTTCTTTGGTAAAGAGTTATATAAAAGTTAACCGTAGTTAAATCTATTATATGAAGATGTTCATCGTATTCTTCATTAATTTTATTATTAAGTAGAACAATAACTAAAAACATTTTCTGTTTTTGTATGTTTTAATGTTATGATTTAGTCACATACATTTATTAGTTAATTTTGAATAAATTTTTAATGTATGTAAAACTTTTATGTAGGCCACTTTATTTCGTACAGAGTTAAAGGTGATCTAGTAATAATTGACAGGAGACCTAAGTCAAGCAGGTGAGATTTTCTATATTAATCTCTTCCTATTCTTTCTTTGATAGAACAGATATAGTTATGTTTGGGAAGAATTAAACTGTTAATTTTTCGTACAGTTATCTTTTTTATTCGTTTGAGATCCTAGACGTATTTTTCGTACGTATTGGAGTTGGTACTCTCTCTCCAGATTCACTGAACGGATGTCTACCCACTTGAGGGTTATATCTCTCTTAGACATGACTCCAGTTGTATATATGAACCAGAATGCTCTTGTAAAATTCATTAATTTGACTCAGAGGTAGAGGTAGATTGTAAAGGCTGCCCTGGACGGGCTACACTTCGCCCATAAGGTCCATTGTGTTGCCTTAGGATGTGATGATGTGAGTGGAGTGGAAGGAATTTGAGAGTAGACTACGAATTGGTAGGATATGCGGCTGCAGCCGACTATGATAGGAACTATGCCGATATTCATCTGGAGCTCGTGAAGGAAACTGCAGAAAACCTTCTCAAGCATAGCCGGTTACTTCGTTCTTGTTCATACGCCGAGAGTTTAGTTAATTAACCACCCCTTTTTTTTTTCTTTTTTTTTTTTATAATTGACAAACTGACGATGTCGGGATTCGAACCCATAACCTCCCAGTTTCCAAGTACTGCATACTGCGCAGACATAACGCCTTAGACCGCTCGGCTACTTGGACTGGTAATTTGACTCAACTATAGACAGGTGTATTTTTCCTTTTATAAATTTATCAATGAACTAGCAACCCTGTCCGGCTTCGCACGGTTATTTACATAAATTTGTTTACTGCTCATTGATTATAAAAGCACGTAAAAGCATGTTTATTGTTAAAAATATATTTTGATGTTTGACAGATTGAGTAACGCGTCTGAACGTCTATACGAATAAAGCATATGTAATGGACCAATTTAATTTATTTTTTAATTGTTTCTAAAGGATCGATTCCGGTGGTACTGCTATACCGGATCGACCCACGGTAGAAGAGGAGCAAGCCGCAACTCTCTACCATGTTCCAAAGAGAAGTTAAATACGTATCAAATATTATGATTACTTGATACGAAAGATACAGCGGTAATAATGTATATACAATACTATTACTGCACTTTCATCTGAGCTCATTGATCGGAGAATCTATGACATAAAATAGCCAAGTATATGGTTATATTCATACTATTACAAAACCTCACATGTAATAGTTTAAAAAAAATTTAGTTACTTGTGTATAATATGCAACTAAGGTGATATGTAACTTTGGTGTATTAACTTAAAATTAAATACGTAAGCCATGAGTAAATTTTTTATTATTTACACATACGAAATTTTAATTAGGATGTACTATACATATAAACCTTTCGGAAAAAATATCTACATGATGGAGAAAACCGTTTCAAAATCCGTTGTGTGTTTTAGAAAGAGTTAAAAAAAAGCGGATAAAAATACAGACAGGCGCGGAAGGCGACTTCCTTTTTTACCAGTCATTTACCACCACCTACTTCCATTTACCACCACCCATCGTTTACTTCTGTTCCCTACTTTGGTACTAGAGCCATAGACGACAGTCTCATTGGTAGATATGATGATTCTTAATTTGGATATGTTAAATTTCGATTATTGGGTTTAAGGGTTCAACAACGGTCAAAAATACGGTTTTGGTGCTGGTTACTTTTAAATAAAAACCCCCAATGGTCACTTTTCTTAACTCTTACATTTACATAACTATCGTGTTCGTGTTTTCAAACTTGTTTTATTATTTGGCGTAAACTTCAATGATAAAAATAATTCTTTAGTTTATGCACGTGCCTGGTAAAATGATGATTTAAATCATTTACCCAAATCAACATTCATGTCATAAAAATTACATCTTATAAGTTTAATTTTTGTCAAAGGATTTCATTTGGCTATTCGAAACATATATTAAGAACGGACTATCCGAAAGGTAGTCTGCTCCTAGTTTTGACTGTTACAACAAGTCTATAAGCCAAGAAATAAAATTTGTTGCTCTGAAAAACTGTCACAATGATAGTCAAGTTGTACAAAATCTACTAATTTTCAGAGTACATTAATTTTGTATAGGTCTAAAATAAAAATCCGAGCCTAGTCAAAGTCTAATTTCATATTCAATGTCAAAGCTTAAATTGTTTATTTCCCAATCAGTTCAAAACCATTCTAACTAGCTCCATTCGGATACATTGTAGAAACGAACCAATTATTTGCTATGTTTGAGCATATCATGGCAGAAAACTCCAGGTTATGGACAATATAATTCTTTAAAATTCATCATTCAACAGAAAAAAAAAATTAAATAAATGAGAGATATAAAATCTCATTAGATGTTTTTTATTTATTTACTATCCCCGAAAATTTTTCACGAAATAGTCGCAAAAAAATCAATCGATAAATCTGAATCTCTATGTTGCCCCAACACTTTGGGTGTTTTAAATCATATTTAGTATCATAAAATGATATATTTTGAAAAAAATCAAAGTTAGGTACAACTTTTTTTTTGCCTGACCATTACTAACAAGTTTATAGATGAACATATGTAGAAATAAATTAATGTAAAAAAAACATTTTTAAAAACAAGCTTTTATTTAAGTTATTTAAGCTTCTAAAAACAAGAAAATAAATTTTAAATTAAATCAAATACATCAGTTTATTGCATTATACAATGTATATGATATAGAAGCTTGTCGCTAGATTTAGATGTATCAAGTTACATATTGTATTCTTCTCTATTTACACGGGTCAATCTCGCGACAAGCTTCTATATCTTATAAATTGTATAATGCAATAAATTGATGTGTTTGATTTAATTTAAATTTTATTTTATTTTTTTTTTAGAGCATTTAAATAAAAGCTTGTTTTTAAAAATCTTTTTTACATTAATATATTTACTTTTTACATTAATTTATTTATTTTAGTTATCGGTGTGTAGTTGTATCTAACAATAAAAGTATGTTTTTTTATTTTTATTTTTGAAATCTAAATTTAATTTTTTTTTTAGTTTTAAAGAAAATTATTTGTGTTATAGTTTTATTCTTCATTATTATTCCCACGACTAATGGAATGAAATTTCTTACTAAAGAAAGTATATATCGAATATAGCATATTAAATTTATGTCATTTTGTTGATGATATATCCATGGAAACTATAAACTCTACTATCATGGTTCTTGGGGAAAGAAGAAACACACATTATAAAATATCTCACTAAATATTAGAAAAATTTAAAAAATATGTAGGGAGTTTAGGGAGTTATATTGTTGTTTAAATTTTGTTTAAATTTTCAATCTTAAATCGATAATATCTCTGTAAATATAAGAGAAACTGAAAAAATGATAAGAAAATTATAGTAAAACTAATTTTCTACAACTTTACTTCTTATGTGTTTTTCGATGTTTTCAATATTAAGAGAGATATACCAAATTTTGTGTTTCTCCTCCCTCTAAACCCCCCTTACCCCTTGTTGATTCTTGTCATGCTTACCATAAAAATGCATTGTCATCCGAACTGAACCAACATGTAAAAATTCTACTCCGTAGGATAAGAGGAAGTGGTTCTAATTCAGCTTGCAATATTTGACCCGAACATACATACATAAATACATAAAAACATACATACATACATTGCAAGTTAAATAAAAGCTTGTAAAAACAATTATTACATTCAACGACTGATGTCGTTTCGTGTCTATTATAAAAACTGATAGAAACTTTGTAACCTACTTTTGAACATTGTTTCAATGTCTATTATTACATTTATACACGTTTTAATGTACAAAAATGATCTAGAACAAACAAAAAACAAACAATATAATACAAAAACTCAAAATTTATACTTACATTTCAAACTTTTTCAGTCAATCTTACCATTCATATCATCTTCCATATACGAGTGTATGGCGCCTTGTGAATTACAATACAAAACAAATTATGGGTTGTTGATACAAAGTGTCCTTTTTCTGTTCTTAACCTTCTAAATTTATTATAAACTAGCTATTATTCGCCCGCTTCACTAACGCTGAGCGTAACTTAAAACTTAATATTTATTATGGCTTTTATGTTGTACTCTCTGTCAGTTTTTTAGAAAATGCTCCCGTTTTATAAAGATATTATTTTTATTTTTTTCTTCAGGATATATAATTTTTGTACCCTTATAACTGTGACAGGCATTGTTAGCTCAGTATATTTACTTATTTACTTATTTACAATTATAATTTTCGAGGCGATGCTGCGACAGGGAATGCTAGTGGTGTATTATAGTTTCTACAGAAATGCATTTACAAAATTTTAAGGGAGTTCCAGCATGAAATCACGTATCGAGAGGTTTCGCTCATTTTTTTTTATAGATTAAAAATAACGTTTTCTAATAAATCCCGAAGTTCAGAATTTTTGACCGTTTAGAACGCGAGATAATTTAACATAATAATAATATCATAGTAATAATTCTCTCTTATTAGAAGCATGTAGAACTTCATGCCCGCCCTACTGTTATATGTTGTATTAAAAAAAATACTCGACAGAATTTTAAAAAACTAGGATAGTAAAGATAAATATTTTTTAAATAAATTTTAAAAACAATCCTGTTCAACCGTTTTGTTTTCGAAATATAATAGTTTAAAAAATTTTTTTTTCTTCAATATTACATTAATTTGTATACAAATACATGTATCAGTTGTGCATGTATGTATATGTATTTGTTCTATATAAAAGCATACCGGTTTTTTGTCCTGATTAAACAAGACAGTGCTGGAACTACCTTAATTGCAAAATAATAAATTATTTATAGTACCATAGAAAATTTACGTTTTAATTTGTCAAAATTTGGAAAAACAATTATTCGTCTATACCATCCATTTAGGATGCGATTTTTCCTGTCTAAGGAATCTATCTTCCAAAATTCACGTTTCTAGATAGATAGATACATTTTGAGGTCTAAAAAGTATTACACTTCGACCTTATGGTCCATTGTGATCACCCTTCTACTTCAGTCTGACGAGATTCGCTTCTCCCATTGGTTGGCAATGACCAGGAACTTACCTATCAGGTCTTCCTGAAGGTTCATATACTCGGGGTGAGATGCATCGAATATCCTGTATCTGCTGTAACCTAGAGGTTCGCAGTCAAAGATAATGTGGCTGGATGTTTCTTCCTCCTCGCCACACAATCTACACACAATGGACCCGTGGAGTCCCTTTGTGTGCAGATGCTTCCGCAGGGGATAATGCCCGGTAATGAACCTGGTAACCCTCCGCAGTTGCATCCTGTTCAGCTTCAATTCATCGAGAGATAGCCTCTTTTATGTTTCTAACTTCTATAGTTTTGGCTTGGCGATTATGAGTGAGTGAGTGAGTGGTATTTCGCTTCTATATGTATAGATGATAAACATAATATAAAAAACAAAAAAAACAAATGTGAAACCCAACTTTACGACAACTAGAAGAAAAGTGAAAAAACACAGGGACACTAAACTAACGCATGAACCACCTCATGAACAAACCACACCAAATAAGCCCCCAACCACAAACGTATACATTTTTGTAGCAAATGGGAAGATATCAATCTACAGAATTTTTTTAAATTGGACAAACAAGAGTATTTGTTTGTTTTATAAAATGAACACATAGTGTAGAAAATTAACCGTTCATTGTCTTTAACAATAACACGGTATACAAGAACATTAATATAAACTCCAGAACATTTAAATAAATCATAAAAGTTTCCTCATCTGTTGTTGGTTGGAATGTTATTTGTATTCATACAGTTGTATGTAAAATGTAAAACATATTTATTATATATCATTTACTGAATTAAAAAGACGCAACCCACGACTTACACAAGAGTATATTTTTAAATATTAACGTCAAAACCTCAACACGGGATCTTTCGAGTGTATCAAATGTTTTGTACATCCCGTTGCATCGAGTCTTTCTAACCTTAAGTATGCAACAAATCCACTCGTTTAATGTTGTATTTTAAGTTTTTTCTAGGAAACTATTAGATTAGATTCGAATTAGGAGTTAGTCTTGAAGAGCTGCGACCAGTTTGTTCTGTAACAAGTTTGATCTATCGTACCTCATTTCCTGCAGAGGTGTTCCAAGTGTCGTATAGTCTTGATAAACGTTAGAATATCTCGTGGCAATACTCCATTAATTTCATCTGGTTGGAGATCTATCCAAACCAAATGATCGTGTCTTTTGAGAAAGAGGCTTTTGCATTTACACAGAGTATCAATTCCGGTATCCTTAAATTTTTTCCGGAATTGGAGCGGATAACAGCAAATAAAAGTTATATAGTGTTTAAACTATGTTTAGTAAAAGCAGCACGTTTGGCTAGTTTCTTTAAACTTGTTAATTGCTAGTTCTAATCTTTAAAATACAATTTATATTTATTAATTGTTTTGCTTAATCTAGAAATATTTACAACTACAAAAATACTAAGAACAATCTAATTTTCACTACTTATTTTCATTGAAACAGTACATAAATAATCAATTCATAACTATTCCGAACTGAGTAATATTTTGTCCTAAGATCTTAAGCCTTCAAATATATGTCAATTGGACAACATGCACTTTTGGAAAAAAAATTAAATGAAACAAAGACTTTATGAAATTCAAGCCTAAAGTTTATTTGATTTGTAAAAAAAAAGAATTTTAATTTAATTTTTTTATTTCCACAAATTAATTGGAGCCTCTTTCTCGTTTTAACAACAATGATTAATTTATAGCTTTGATACATGACGAACAATAGTAATTTTAAACTGAATGATAATCGAACAAATGTGAAATTTAAATTGCATTCTGAACTAGCGCTTGCTGTGGCTTTTATACCCGTCATGGATCTATCTAGAAACATGGTTGTTGGCATTTTAGAAAATACTGTTTTTGAAAACATTTTTTTTCATAGATTTCACTAGAACAAATTAGTTTTTCAACAACCAATGGCGCATTTAGAGTGACCAATAATTAATAAAACTTAAGAAAAATTATAATCGATCGCCTGGGATGCAAACTGACACCAGACTTCCCTTGTGATACCTTACCCCGCACGGCCAATGCTAATTCAGAAATTATATACAATTTACAACATAATACTGTCTGTAAGCAAGCTGCTGTTTTGAATTGGTGACATTTCTTTACTATTTATGTTTTTATAAAAAAATACTATTTAATTTGTATTTTTATAAATTGTATTTGATTTCATAATTTATTTTTTATTTAAAAAAAAAAACTTTGTTTTAAAGTAAAAAAAAAAACAAATAAATTAAACTAGACCTTATTATTTTCTTTTTGCAATTAAAAAAAAAAAACAAATTCCTTTCTTCAGAAGAAAAATATTTTCATCTTAAATATTTTCTTTTTATACTTTCTTTTATATTTGGAACTTTTCTTTTATATACTTAGAAGTATGTGTTGGGTCCAAAAAAAATATTCTTAATAATTTTCAATACAACAGATTAAATACTTGTGTTAACGACAGTATTTATTTTAAGTCATTATTCTTCTTAAAATCATGTCGAAGAGATATTGTTCTCAAATATATACAATAACCAAATAAAATATATTCCAAAATTTTGAGTTTGGGTAGCTAAATATACTTTTCAGACCACTGTGCTACGGACGGTGGACCGACAGAATTTTATTTTTTCAGACTCTACGTCTTTTAAAATGAGAACCTCAAATTTTGAATAATATTTTTGTATATAATTCGCTTACATAAGTTTATTTTATATTTATAATATTTATAAAATAAACTAAAATACTGTTTTTGGTTAAACATTTTTTTTCTTTGTGTTTTTGGCGTAGAAAACATTTATTTTACAAAAAAAAAACTTTTGTAATTAAAAAAAAAGGTTGAGTATTACATATAGATAGTCGATGAAACTCGTTGAGAGCTACAGTATAGTCACAACTTTTTAACACAAAGTTGTTTTTTCTTGAGAATAAACACATCAATAATTTTGCTATTGAAAATAACATATCAATATATAAATTTCAGAGAAGTTGATTTTCGACATCTACTATGGACATTTGGAGAAATTTTTTGCGAAATTTTGACTTTGGTACGAGACCAATTTCCTTTCAGGAAATTCGCTAATATTAACAATTAATTACCACTATTATTGACAATAATTTCTTAATATTAAAGCATTAACAATTTTGAGAGCATGAATTAGCGCGTGTATTGAACACATGTGTAGAGAAATAATCGACGAATTGATGACTCAGTTCCACATTTTTCCCGTAGCGGAGACCCATGAATATATTCGGTTTACTAGTTAAAGCATGTATAAAAAATCCTTGAATATGTCACGTAATTAACCCTTAAATGACATTGGGTGACCCAAACCGTTCTTCCTTGTAGATCCAAACCATTTTGCATTTACTCTTTTAGATGCTATACTCTTATAATCATCATACACATGATCTGGTGTCAATTTTTCCTTGAATAATTCACCAGTCATCCCTCAGAATAATTTTTTTTAACTCGATTATGGTACCAGGACCATCTTGAAGTGGTCTATATTTGGAGATCAAGCATAAATTTTTTCTTAAAAATGTTGAAAATTAAAAAAATTGCGCGTGAATGGAAACCACTCTTGATTTTAAGAAAAATTAAAATCCGAAAAATACGATGTGGTGGAAAGTTGTCCAAAGGGGAGAAATACGTTTCAAAATTTTTTCATAGAGAAATTTTTCAACGCTGGCGTCAAAATGTCCCCTGAAATGACGTGTGGCATATACGTCATTTCAGTGAAGTGTGACATTTAATGGTTAAGAATAGAAAATCTATAATCATCTTAAATATCTATGATAGAACGTGTAAAAACTTTATTGTTATTCTGTTATGTGGTCGCATGTGTTTATTTAAATAATATAAATTTATTTAAACTATGTAAGATATATTTCTTTAATAATAAAACTTCTTTTAACCTATGTGAAGTTGGCAACCCACTTCACGGTAGAAGATTTTTTTTAATTTTATTCGATTGTACTCGGTTTGTACCGGATTGTACCACCTTGATTTTCGTTTGTACCCTAAAGGGGTGAAAAATATAGGGGTGGGTAAAATTGCTCCGCAACTCGTGTTGAGATAAATGATTTTCGTTGATGCCATTGTGAAGAGAATCGTTTGTACCTGTTTGTACCGATGTTAAAAAAAAATTAAAAAAATTTAAAATAACAAAATTTTAATAAAAAAATTTTTTTTAAATTTAAAAAAATTAAAAAAAAATTTTTTTCATTTTTTTTTTTATTTTCGTATCTCATTTAGGAATAAATTATATGTGGTATCGTTTTGGTAGAGACAATAGTTTCTGCACGTTTGGTCGCAAGCAGAATTCATTTTTATTGCGTTTAAGTACTCGACGATTAAAAACGGGTACAAACGATATAAGTGTCGGTACGCATGGGTACAAACGATTACGAATGGGTAAAAACGATTTGTCTGTGTCGCAAACCGTTACAAACGATAAAATTGTCAGCAAGACTGGCTACAAACGATTACGAGTGGATACAAACAATTTGTCGGTGGTACAAACGATATTCGTGTCGGTACGCATGGGTACAAACGATTATGAGTGGGTACAAACGATTTGTTGATGGTACAAACGATAAAAGTATCGGTACGCATGGGTACAAATGATTTGTCGGTGAAACAAACTGGTACAAATGATAAAAGTGTCGGTACGCATGGGTACAAACGATTACGAATGGGTACAAACGATTACGAATGGATACAAACTATTTTTTGGTGTTACAAACAGGTATAAACAATATTATTGTCGGCAAGACTGGGTACAAACGATTTCGAGTGGGTTCAAAAGATTTGTCGGTGGTACAAACGATATTAATGTCGGTACGCATGGGTACAAACGATTATGAGTGGGTACAAACGATTTGTCGGTGGTACAAACGATTTGTCGGTGGTACAAACGATAAAAGTGTCGGTACGCATGGGTACAAACGATTACGAGTGGGTACAAACGATTTGTCGGTGGTACAAACGATAAAAGTGTCGGTACGCATGGGTACAAACGATTATGAGTGGGTACAAATGATTTGTCGGTGGTACAAACGATAAAAGTGTCAGTACGCATGGGTACAAACGATTACGAGTGGGTACAAACGATTTGTCGGTGAAACAAACCGGTACAAACGATAAAAGTGTCGGTACGCATGGGTACAAACGATTACGTATGGGTACAAACGATTACGAATGGGTACAAACGATATGTCGGTGTTACAAACGATATTAGTGTCGGTACGCATGGGTACAAACGATTATAAGTGGGTACAAACGATTTGTCGGTGGTACAAACGATAAAAGTATCGGTACGCATAGGTACAAACGATTACGAGTGGGTACAAACGATTTGTCGGTGAAGAAAACCGGGACAAACGATAAAAGTGTCGGTACGCTTGGGTACAAACGATTATGAGTGGGTACAAACGATTTGTCGGTGTTACAAACGATATTAGTGTCGGTACGCATGGGTACAAACGATTATGAGTGGGTACAAACGATTTGTCGGTGGTACAAACGATAAAAGTGTCGGTACGCATGGGTACAAACGATTATGAGTTGGTACAAATTATTTGTCGGTGGTACAAACGATAAAAGTGTCGGTATGCATGGGTACAAACGATTACGAGTGGGTACAGAGGATTTGTCGGTGAAACAAACCGGTACAAACGATAAAAGTGTCGGTACGCATGGGTACAAACGATTACGTATGATTACGTATGGGTACAAACGATTACGAATGGGTACAAACGATTTGTCGGTGTTACAAACGATATTAGTGTCGGTACGCATGGGTACAAACGACTATGAGTGGGTACAAACGATTTGTCGGTGGTACAAACGATAAAAGTGTCGGTACGCATGGGTACAAACGATTATGAGTGGGTACAAACGATTTGTCGGTAGAACAAACAATAAAAGTGTCGGTACGCATGGGTACAAACGATTACTAGTGGGTACAAACGATTTGTCGGTGGTACAAACGATAAAAGTGTCGGTACGCATGGATACAAACGATTATGAATGGGTACAAACGATTTATCGGTGGTACAAACGATAAAAGTGTCGGTACGCATGGGTACAAACGATTACGAGTGGGTACAAACGATTTGTCGGTGAAACAAACCGGTACAAACGATTAAAGTGTCGGTACACATGGGTACAAACGATTACGAATGGATACAAACGATTTGTCGGTGTTACAAACGATATTAGTGTCGGTGCCCATGGGTACAAACGATTATGAGTGGGTACAAACGATTTGTCGGTGGTACAAACGATAAAAGTGTCGGTACGCATGGGTACAAACGATTATGAGTGGGTACAAACGATTTGTCGGTGGTACAAACGATATAAGTGTCGGTACGCATGGGTACAAACGATAATGAGTGGGTACAAACGATTTGTCGGTGGTACAAACAATATTAGTGTCGGTACGCATGGGTACAAACGATTATGAGTGGGTACAAATGATTTGTCGGTGGTACAAACGATAAAACTGTCGGTATGCATGGGTACAAACGATTACGAGTGGGTACAAAGGATTTGTCGGTGAAACAAACCGGTACAAACGATAAAAGTGTCGGTACGCATGGGTACAAACGATTACGAGTGGGTACAAACGATTTGTCGGTGGTACAAACGATAAAAGTGTCGGTACGCATGGGTACAAACGATTATGAGTGGGTACAAATGATTTGTCGGTGGTACAAACGATAAAAGTGTCAGTACGCATGGGTACAAACGATTACGAGTGGGTACAAACGATTTGTCGGTGAAACAAACCGGTACAAACGATAAAAGTGTCGGTACGCATGGGTACAAACGATTACGTATGGGTACAAACGATTACGAATGGGTACAAACGATATGTCGGTGTTACAAACGATATTAGTGTCGGTACGCATGGGTACAAACGATTATAAGTGGGTACAAACGATTTGTCGGTGGTACAAACGATAAAAGTATCGGTACGCATAGGTACAAACGATTACGAGTGGGTACAAACGATTTGTCGGTGAAGAAAACCGGGACAAACGATAAAAGTGTCGGTACGCTTGGGTACAAACGATTATGAGTGGGTACAAACGATTTGTCGGTGTTACAAACGATATTAGTGTCGGTACGCATGGGTACAAACGATTATGAGTGGGTACAAACGATTTGTCGGTGGTACAAACGATAAAAGTGTCGGTACGCATGGGTACAAACGATTATGAGTTGGTACAAATTATTTGTCGGTGGTACAAACGATAAAAGTGTCGGTATGCATGGGTACAAACGATTACGAGTGGGTACAGAGGATTTGTCGGTGAAACAAACCGGTACAAACGATAAAAGTGTCGGTACGCATGGGTACAAACGATTACGTATGATTACGTATGGGTACAAACGATTACGAATGGGTACAAACGATTTGTCGGTGTTACAAACGATATTAGTGTCGGTACGCATGGGTACAAACGACTATGAGTGGGTACAAACGATTTGTCGGTGGTACAAACGATAAAAGTGTCGGTACGCATGGGTACAAACGATTATGAGTGGGTACAAACGATTTGTCGGTAGAACAAACAATAAAAGTGTCGGTACGCATGGGTACAAACGATTACTAGTGGGTACAAACGATTTGTCGGTGGTACAAACGATAAAAGTGTCGGTACGCATGGATACAAACGATTATGAATGGGTACAAACGATTTATCGGTGGTACAAACGATAAAAGTGTCGGTACGCATGGGTACAAACGATTACGAGTGGGTACAAACGATTTGTCGGTGAAACAAACCGGTACAAACGATTAAAGTGTCGGTACACATGGGTACAAACGATTACGAATGGATACAAACGATTTGTCGGTGTTACAAACGATATTAGTGTCGGTGCCCATGGGTACAAACGATTATGAGTGGGTACAAACGATTTGTCGGTGGTACAAACGATAAAAGTGTCGGTACGCATGGGTACAAACGATTATGAGTGGGTACAAACGATTTGTCGGTGGTACAAACGATATTAGTGTCGGTACGCATGGGTACAAACGATAATGAGTGGGTACAAACGATTTGTCGGTGGTACAAACAATATTAGTGTCGGTACGCATGGGTACAAACGATTATGAGTGGGTACAAATGATTTGTCGGTGGTACAAACGATAAAACTGTCGGTATGCATGGGTACAAACGATTACGAGTGGGTACAAAGGATTTGTCGGTGAAACAAACCGGTACAAACGATAAAAGTGTCGGTACGCATGGGTACAAACGATTACGAGTGGGTACAAACGATTTGTCGGTGGTACAAACGATAAAAGTGTCGGTACGCATGGGTACAAACGATTACGAATGGGTACAAACGATTTGTCGGTGTTACAAACGATATTACTATCGGTACGCATTGGTACAAACGATTATGAGTGGGTACAAACGATTTGTCGGTGGTACAAACGATAAAAGTGTCGGTACGCATGGGAACAAACGATTATGAGTGGGTACAAACGATTTGTCGGTGGTACAAACAATAAAAGTGTCGGTACGCATGGGTATAAACGATAACGAGTGGGTACAAACGATTTGTCGGTGGTACAAACGATAAAAGTGTCGGTACGCATGGGTACAAACGATTACGAGTGGGTACAAACGATTTGTCGGTGAAACAAATCGGTGCAAACGATAAAAGTGTCGGTACGCATGGGTACAAACGATTACGAATGGGTACAAACAATTTGTCGGTGTTACAAACGATATTAGTGTCGGTACGCATGGGTACAAACGATTATGAGTGGGTACAAACGATTTGTCGGTGGTACAAACGATAAAAGTGTCGGTACGCATGGGTACAAACGATTATGAGTGGATACAAACGATTTGTCGGTTGTACAATCGATAAAAGTGTCGGTACGCATGGGTACAAACGATTACGGGTGGGTACAAACGATTTGTCGGTGGTACCTGACAAATCGTTTGTACCCATGCGTACCGACACTTTTATCGTTTGTACCGGTTTGTTTCACCGACAAATCGTTTGTACCCACTCGTAATCGTTTGTACCCATGCGTACCGACACTAATATCGTTTGTACTACCGCCAAATGGTTTGTACCCACTCGAAATCGTTTGTATTCAGTCTTGCCGACAACAATATTTTTTGTTCCTGTTTGTAACACCGAAAAATCGTTTGTACCCATGCATACCGACACGTTTATCGTTTGTACCACCGACAAATCGTTTGTACCCACTCATAATCGTTTGTACCCACTCATAATCGTTTGTACCCATGCGTACCGACGCTAATATCGTTTGTAACACCGACAAATCGTTTGCACCCATTCGTTATCGTTTGTACCCATGCGTACCGACACTTTTATCATTTGTACCACCGACAAATCGTTTGTACCCAATCATAATCGTTTGTACCTATGCGTACCGATACTTTTATCGTTTGTACCACCGACAAATCGATTGTACCCACTCATAATCGTTTGTACCCATGCCTACCGACACTTTTATCGTTTGTACCGGTTTGCTTCACCGACCAATCGTTTGTACCCACTCGTAATCGTTTGTACTCATGCGTACCGACACTTTTATCGTTTGTACCACCGACAAATCGTTTGTTTCCACTCATAATCGTTTGTACCCGTGCGTACCGACACTAATACCGTTTGTAACACCGACAAATCGTTTGTACCCACTCATAATCGTTTGTACCTATGCGTACCGACACTTTTATCGTTTGTACCACCGACAAATCGTTTGTACCCATTCGTAATCGTTTGAACCCATGCTTACCGACACTTATTTCGATTGTACCGGTTTGTTTCACCGACAAATCGTTTGTACCCACTCGTAATCGTTTGTACCCATGCGTACCGACACTTTTATCGTTTGTACCGGTTTGCTTCACCGACAAATCGTTTGTACCCACTCGTAATCGTTTGTACCCATGCGTACCGACACTTTTATCGTTTGTACCACCGACCAATCGTTTGTACCCACTCATAATCGTTTGTACCCATGCGTACCGACAGTAATATCGTTTGTAACACCGACAAATCGTTTGTACCCATTCGTAATCGTTTGTACCCATGCGTACCGACACTTTTATCGTTTGTACTACCGACAAATCGTTTGTACCCACTCATAATCGTTTGTACCCATGCGTACCGACACTTTTATCGTTTGTACCACCGACAAATCGTTTGTACCCACTCATAATCGTTTGTACCCATGCGTACCGACACTAATATCGTTTGTTACACCGACAAATTGTTTGTACCCATTCGTAATCGTTTGTACCCATGCGTACCGACACTTTTATCTTTTGTACCGGTTTGTTTCACCGACAAATCGTTTGTACCCACTCGTATTCGTTTGTACCCATGCGTACCGACACTTTTATCGTTTGTACCACCGACAAATCGTTTATACCCACTCATAATCCTTTGTACCCATGCGTACCGACACTTTTATCGTTTGTACCACCGACAAATCGTTTGTACCCATTCGTAATCGTTTGTACCCATGCGTACCGACACTTTTATCGTTTGTACCGGTTTGTTTCACCGACAAATCGTTTGTACCCACTCGTAATCGTTTGTACCCATGCGTACCGACACTTTTATCGTTTGTACCACCGACAAATCGTTTGTACCCACTCATAATCCTTTGTACCCATGCGTACCGACACTTTTATCGTTTGTACCACCGACAAATCGTTTGTACCCACTAGTAATCGTTTGTACCCATGCGTACCGACACTTTTATTGTTTGTACCACCGACAAATCGTTTGTACCCACTCATAATCGTTTGTACCCATGCGTACCGACACTTTTATCGTTTGTACCACCGACAAATCGTTTGTACCCACTCATAATCGTTTGTACCCAAGCGTACCGACACTAATATCGTTTGTAACACCGACAAATCGTTTGTACCCATTCGTAATCGTTTGTACCCATGCGTACCGACACTTTTATCGTTTGTACCACCGACAAATCGTTTGTACCCACTCATAATCGTTTGTACCCATGCGTACCGACACTTTTATCGTTTGTACCACCAGCAAATCGTTTGTAGCCACTCATAATCGTTTGTACCCATGCGTACCGACACGAATATCGTTTGTACCACCGACAAATTGTTTGTATCCACTCGTTATCGTTTGTAGCCAGTCTTGCCGACAATTTTATCGTTTGTAACGGTTTGCGACACAGACAAATCGTTTGTACCCATTCGTAATCGTTTGTACCCATGCGTACCGACACTTATATCGTTTGTACCCGTTTTTAATCGTCGAGTACTTAAACGCAATAAAAATGAATTCTGCTTGCGACCAAACGTGCAGAAACTATTGTCTCTACCAAAACGATACCACATATAATTTATTCCTAAATGAGATACGAAAATAAAGAAAAAAATTATAAAAATTTTTTTTTTATTTTTTTAAATTTAAAAAAAAATTTTTTATTAAAATTTTGTTATTTTAAATTTTTTTAATTTTTTTTTAACATCGGTACAAACAGGTACAAACGATTCTCTTCACAATGGCATCAACGAAAATCATTTATCTCAACACGAGTTGCGGAGCAATTTTACCCACCCCTATATTTTTCACCCCTTTAGGGTACAAACGAAAATCAAGGTGGTACAATCCGGTACAAACCGAGTACAATCGAATAAAATTAAAAAAAATCTTCTACCGTTAAGTGGGTTGCCAACTTCACATAGGTCTTCTTTTACATAGTTATTATTTAATATAAACATTGAACAACTATAATTTCATTCGAATTAAATTTATCATACCAAATAAGACACTTCCATGTTAGTTGCTGATAAAATCGGTCTTGCTAAAATTTCAATTTGATCTGTTTGCAGATTATTGTTTATACCGATTAGGTGGGAAAGGGGACATAGGGGACATAGAGAAAACAAAAAATATAAAATATTTCTCTTAATATTAGAATAGAACAATCGAAATATGTGTAAAGTTGTTGATAATCATATTTACTACAATTTATTCCCTTCTCTTACAATATTATTTCTGTAAATACCAAACGCCTTAAATACCAAATTTCATTTCAATCGGATAAAAACTATGACATTAGAGAGTCCACAGACACACAAACGTAAATGTATCTATATATATATATAATATATATATATATATATATATATATATATATATATATATATATATATATATATATATATATATATATATATATATATATATATGTCGGAGATAAAGGAATAATTGTGTTTTTTTTAAGAAATAGTTGTTTATTACGGTATGTCTGAAATAAAGGAATGGGTCTAAGGTTTAGACCAATTCATAGACTCTAAAAAACACATCTGTTTGGAAGATCTTAATATTCTGGGAATAAAATAATTGCAATAAAAATCATTTTAAGAAAAAGTTTATTACGGTAAGGTTAGGCCTGAGGTGACACATCTGGTCACCAACGTAGCCCCGGTTACAGGGAAGATGGACCTCCTTGTTTTTACCTGATAAGCTACCAGCATAAGATGACGTAGTAAAGTGGTCCTTTTGAATATTTATACGAGAACCGAGGGAGGGACAGAGTTTAAAAAAAAGGAGGCCAGTTCTGATAGATCATCAGTCGAGTGCGGACTGTACCCGGTGATCATGTATTTGTATCAACCGTACTCCGCGATAGTCACGTGGTTAAGATACCGATTAAATTGTTGGAAAATCCGTTTGAACTATTATAATTAATTGTATTTATTGATAGAATCACCGTAGTGTAACATTTATTAACATTATTTGTATTGTTTCTGTATTGTGAACTTAAGCAAATTTACTGTGTCATCGATAAATGTTTTCCAGGCTTTCTTCTATGGGGCCGTGGTATTTATTCCCTTCACAATATTTTCTTGAACTTCATGACTACATTAATTACTTTTGTCATTGTGCAATTATTATGTTTTTTATAAAATCACAGAATAATAATTAAAAAACAAAATACAATGCACTTCACAAACAGAGGCACATTTTATTATCATTCTACAGTAATGTATTATTATACATAATATATTCAGTCAGTAATTATTCAGTAGATATTCAAATTAAATTAACGATATAATAAAATGAATTGTTATTTTAATTCCTTTATCCTATACTATCTATAACTAGTTAACTATACAAAACTGACTGTATCGTACTATTTCAACTATACCTACAACTGCACACAACAATAGTTTTAAGTTTACTTTATATTGCAAATAAAATTTCTAGCAATTAAAATGTCTCATACGTGTTTATTTTATTTTAAAACAATATGTGAAGTATCTATATATGTATATATTTATTAATCCTTTTATTTTTTTAACTTTATATTTGGACAATAATTTTTTTTTAACAATTGCATATTCTCTATTGAGGATAACAATTTTAAAAAAATTGTATAATATTTTTTAAACAATGATTTGAAAATACTAAAGTTGCAATGAAATTTTAACAATAATTTTTGTAACTCTATGCATATATCGAAAATAACCATAAAACAAGTGAAAATAACAACTGACTATAGTATACTCAATCTACACAGGCCAGTGCTATCAAAAACGAAATCGCGTGATCATGGCACATGGTGCATTATGATTGTTTCTTTCGATAACTTGGACCTTTAAATCTGAAATAATACAAGGTGGAAATCTTAAGAACGAAACTTAACTTAAGAACGAAAAGAGATAACGAGCTGAAATTTTTGTGTGTGTTTTAGAGCAAAAATGTAAGGTCAAGTTCGTTAATGGGCAAAATCGGACCATGTTTGGGAAAAATGGGCAAAACTGTCTATCTTAGAAATCGTAAGAGATATAACAAAAATTTAATAACAAAAAATCTTCTTCTTTTTAAAATAAACAACTTTTGTGAACAAATTTCCCATAAACTAAATAGTTTTCTCATAATTTATGCTCAAAGGTTCCTCAGAAAGCGAAAAATGTACCCATCTTTTAAACAATAAGAGATTTTTTTTAAATTGTGGGACAATTCAAAAATTGTTAACAATTCAAACTTTCATTTCAATTTTACCCCAATTCATAGAACATTTATTTGTATTTTTTAAAAACGTTTTTTGACTACAATGTAGTCATCATCAACTAATCGTAACTATGTCGAGATATGTTGTTTGTTGCTAATTTGGTACGTGTCTCACCAAATTAGCAATATTAATTTTTGTGATTAAATGGTCCTCGGAAAGCGAATTGTTAAAAATTATAATACACAAAATTGTTAACAATTCAATTATTGATATATAACTCAGTATATACTGGGTATTCAAACAATTAACTCAGTTAGTTGTTAAATTACTTGTTTTTTAAGAAGTCAATTTTCAACAGGAAGGGCTCTCGAGAGTTTCGGCACCGGGGCTAAGACCGTCGGTACCGCTCTGTTTAATCCGTGATTTTGTGTGTGTGATAATGTATTATGATAAGAAATTATCCTCCCCTAATATACTAACTAAATATTCAAATTTCCATTTATAGTAATATATAGAAAACAAAAAATAGATGAAGTAATACCGATAAGGCTGCTTTGTACGTTTTAATAAAAAACTGTCGATTTTCATTGAAAAAAAAAAATAGAAAAAAATTTTCATAAATAATAAAGAAAATCTTGATGTTTTTCAAAACATTTGCCTAGAAAATTTATCGGATGGCTATAAATATACGTGCCATGGAAGTATTACAGGCGCTATGTCCGGAATTGGGAGGTTGCTGGTTTGATACACAACGATGGCAGTTTGTCAATTAAATTAATTTAAACAAAAAGTTAATGGGCCGGTTAATTGACTAGACTGTTGGCGTATGGCCAAGAACGAAAGTTAACGGCTATGCTTGTGAAGGTTTTCTACAGTTTCTTTTCACAAACTCCAAATGAATATGGGCATAGTTCCTTTAAAGTCAGCAGCAGTCGCACAAACTACCAATTCCTAGTCTACACTCAAACTTGTTGTCCTTAAGGGGTCAGTAAAAAGTTCTTAGTGAGATCTACCTGTCAGGCTTCAACCTCCCCTACGCTATTTAATTCGTAAAATTAAGGAAGTAATCCATAAAATCTATTTGCAATCGTTTTTTAGTATATGATTTTTAACCCCGATATACTTGTATAGAGATGAGTATTAATGTTTTTGAGGCGAAAATTGATGTTTCGATTTTACCGAATCTTTACGCTTTGAGGTATGTAAGTATGTATGTATGTAGGTTAGGGTGTCCCAAAAACATAAAAGTCCTTTTTTTTCAACGCATACCATCTATTTTTGTTTCAAAAATGTCAAGAGAATTGTAAATAAAGTTTCATGTATTTAGACGGCAACCTATGCCGACGTATGTGCGCCTGGATGTATGTGAGGCTATGAAAAAGATATGTCAAGAACCTAGATATCAAGAGGTAATAATAATAATTAGAAAAAGGGGTACCGCAAGTAGGTCCCTAGCACCTAGACCAAGGGTTCCTCTATGCCCTCCTTGAGAACAACCTGTCACCCGAAGGCAAGAAGTCTCCAGGTAAGAGGCGCCATTCTAAGCAAATGAAGCTATACAGCAAGAGGTATGCAACTGCAAAGTTGAGTATAATATTGTCGTCTCACATAACTAAAATTTTGGCGAAAATAGAAAAATGGGAAATGATTCTTTACTGTTAATGTTTTTGTTTTTTTGAGAATTTCTGAATATTCAATTGAGCACACTTAAATACACTGTTTTTTCAATAAACAAAATTTTACTTTGTCATAAAATAATAAAAATTGATTGAAAATTTTTTTTATCAATACGATTTAAAATTTTTATATGATAAAATAACAATCGTTTTCGAAAAAAAATGTTTTCCTTCCCCCAACTACAAACAAGATTTTATAAAAAAATCGAGTGTTGAACACACACACACGCGCGCGACCTCTATATACGAAGTTTAACAAATAGCTTTACCATATATCATTGAATTCAACATTTGAGTAGAATATATTATAGATAGATAGGTAGCCCTGGACGGGCATACTTCGACCATAAGGTCCATTGTGATGCCTAAGGATGTGAGGATGTAAGTGGAGTGGAAGGATTTTTGTGTATAGACTAGGAATTGGTAGGATATGCTGCTGCAGCCGACTATGATAGGAACTCTGCCGATATTCATCTGAATTTCGTGAAGGAAACTGCAGAAAACCTTCTCAAGCATAGCCGGTTACTTCGTGATTGTCCATACTCCAACAGTTTAATCAATTAAACGTCCCTCTTTTTTCTTAATAATTGACAAACTAGCGATGTCGGGCTTCGAATGCATAACCTCGCTGTTTCCAAGTAGGCATATTGCAAAAACATAACGCCTTAGACCGCTCGGCCACTTGGACTGGTAGAAAATATTTCACTCACATAATGGTATTATATACTATCAAAATTGAATTTGAACAAGGTAATGTAACATTGAATATAATGAGTTTATTTATTTCGATTACGAAAAAATTTTTGATACAAAAGTTGTTCATATTTTTGTTAGGAATAATTTTGTAATTTAAATTTTGTTCGACAAGAGTAAAAGCCCTATCCCGGGTTGTGGATTTCAATCAAAATAATATCAATATATGGTTTTTTACATTCTCTAATGAGTCCAAATTGCTCTGCAGTTAAAAGCGCTTTGCTTGGAATTGGTAGGTTAAGGTTTGATTCCCAACAGTGAAAGTTTCAGTGTTACACAACTCGAATTTTTTCAAATCCGTTGGTTGGTATCGAAATTTTCGTAGAATTCCGTAGATTATAGTTATTTCAAAATATCTGTAGATCTACGTATTTGCCAAAATGGATGCAAAAATTGTTATTTATTATAATAACCACCTAAAGTGCTATAGTAATACGTTTATTATTTTCTCAAGAAATGATATAAACAATCAATAAATGATACTTATAATTTTCCGTAGGATTTTATTATCTTCCGTAGATGATAATAAAATTCCGTAGATCTACGGAAAATTCAGGAGGGTTGGCAACGCTGGGCAGTTTGTCAATTAAACTTTATAAAAAAATTAATGGGGCTGCTAATTGACTAAACTGTCGGCGATGGATAAGAACTGACTACGCTTGTGAAAGTTTTCTGCAGTATCCTTTCACGAACTCCACCTAAATATCGGCATAGTTCCTATGAAAGATGGCAGCTGTTGCAAAACCTTGCAATTTCTAGTCCAAGTACCTAACAATTTCTTTGCCCTCCACACACGTCCTTAATGTATACGTATCACAATGGACCTTATGGTCTAAACTACTGGTATAATATCTAAGTTCAAAATTTTGTAGCTCTTGTTCAAAAACTTTTTTACTTTGCCTAACAGTAAACTACTGTTTCTAACAAAATTAAGATAGTGAATTAAGAACGTGAAAATCTAGGTTTTAAGAAGTGTAATTATGGTACAAAATTTAACAAGCAATCAGAATCGTTTTCTAGAAATTCTTCGAAAACTCATAAAGATTAAGCATAAGGGGTAATTATCGGTATAGCAATTTCTGCCAAAACATTACTGCCGTATGAGACACGCACAAAATTAGCAACAAGCAACATATCTCTGAATCCATATCCCAGAGATAGTTACGATTAGCTAATTCATACTGATGATGACTACATTGTAGTCGAAATACGTATTTATAAAATACAAACAAATGTTCTAGGAATAGGGGCAAAAAATTTGAAATATAATTTCTAAGCATATATGCATAATATTACATACAGTAACATATAGAATGTTTCAACTTGTTCCATATTTATGAACGGGATTGTACATACACACAGACTGATCAATAGCCCAGAATTGTATTTTGGGTATCAGGTGACTTTAAAACATATCAGGTTGTTGGGTATCAAATGAGTACAAAATATTAACGGGTATCAGTTGTCTCGGATATCAGTTGGGTATCAGATGACTCTATATTCAATCTATATAGAGGTAAAAATTGTTTATTTTTCGTTTATAATGTTTCATTTTCGTAGAAGAAAATGTGATAAACCATACCTTGTTGTTTTTCGTGTAGTCCTCAGTTCAATAAAATAAAACTAAGAAGAGAAACAAAAGTTTGGTTGCGTTAGATTAAGTTTTTTTATGTATGTTTTTTTTTTTTAAAGAAAACGATAAGAAGTAGAATTAGTGTCTCTATCTTCAAACAAGTTTGAACAATGTTATTGTTTTTTTAAAACTTTGTTATCAAAGAAACCCAGTTGTACGAATTTTTGGAATGATATAGTAAGATATTTAAGTGAAAACTATTTTAAGATGGTTGTATTTTAACAAAAATGGTTTTGAACAAAATCATTTACCAAACTTTTAAATACCAAACTTTTTCTAAAACATTTTCCCTTAAAACTGAATGAATAAAGTACGAATCAACTATAGAATTTTGAAAAAATGAGCACTACTTTTGTGGCCTCTAATTTGAGCCATTTAATGAAAAGTTGAGATGATGAGTTAAATTTTTTACCAGAAAGTTTTATTTGAGACTTAAGGAGCATACTTTTTTTTTTTAATAAAGATTTTAGCTTACAGCTCGTAAATTATCCAAATTTACGGTCGCCTTGTAAGGCCCTGCTCTTAATATAGTCCATTTATGAAAAGTCATTATTGTAATTGTTAAATTACAATATCCAACATATAAGCAGAAACATCAGTAGACAAAAATGCAACATCTTGTAGTCAAATGCAGACACTTTATTTATAATATTGATCACATTTTTGAAATTTTTGGTAAATAAAATGGTGTTTTTTAGCGAATTTCCTGAAAGATTTTCGCAAAAATTTCTTCATGTTCATCGATCCTACCTAGTAGATGTCAAAAATCACCATCTGTAAAATTTATATATATGTATATATCTATGGACATATATATATATATATATATATATATATACATATATCTATGGACATATATATTTATATACATATATACATATATATATATATATATATATATATATAATATATATATATATTATATATATATAATCACTCTAGCGGTCACAGTTTTCGTTTTATCGGAATGCAATTTGGTATTTGAGGTGCTTTTGGTATTCAAAAGAACAAGTTCGTTAATGGGTCAAATCAAACAATGGGAAGGAGGGGGGTTTAAAAAGAGGGGGAATCTCAAAATTTGATATATCTCCCTTAATATTTGAAAAATCTAAAAATTTATAACAAGTAAAGTTGTAGGTACTAAGTTTCGCTGTAATTTTGTTTCTTATCATTTTTTCTGTTACAATAATATTTACAGAAATATTGACGGCTTAAGATTGAAAATTAAATTCCTTAATATCTCTGTACACATTAGAGTTTGAGCAAAAATAATAAGGTGATAAATTGGAGCAAATTTGATTCTCTACAACTTTATTCGTTACGCATTTTTCGATTGTTCTAATATTAAGAGAGATATTTTATATTTTGTGTTTTCTTCTTTCCTTATACTCCCTCCCCCCATTCCCCTAGACGTATATCATTTATTAATAAAATTGGACTCGCAAATACTAAAATCATATATGACATTTCATTTTGATCAGACTAAAATTGTGATAGAGAGTGATTTATATATTCTAAGGAAATTCGCTAAGTTGTAGCAAGCCAATTTTATATATTTCTTCCATCATTTGTTTTTTAACGACATTTTTATCATCACTTGTTACTGTCCACTTGATTGTACCTTCAGAAATTCTGGGCCTTATTAAGAGTAATAAATTTAACTTTTTTTATTTATTTAGTAATTTCCATAAATTTTCGCTTTAATTCCATGTTTTATAAATATAAAGGTCAGATGAATTAAACTAAGCCTTTAATATTCCATGCAAACAAAAACAGGCTAATTTAGTTCCTGGGTGGATTGTAATTAAAAATATATTTTTTAAATATTTAGTAAAAAATAGGTAGGCAGTAACAGAAAAATGAAAATGTTTTAAAATATAATGATAATTTTTTGTTTTAATGCTGTTTGTATTTTTAATAGACCTTACAAGGTCCAAATGAATATTACGGTATTTCCAAACTATTATTAGGTTGTCAAGAACTTCACGAAATTCAGAATATTAGTAAAATGAATCCTCAGAAATCAGCTGAACTTTTTCGAGAATATATCCCCATGGCGTTTTTGAGAAAATCGTTTCGTATGTTGGAGAAAATTAACATGAAAATTAAAATCTTCATAAACATGGTGAAATAAAATGCACGATTTCGACTGTTTTTAGTTCGAACTCTCTCAATATAGTCACGGTTGTTCTGAAATTCGACATATTCCTCATTTCGTCATTTCTATACTAATATTTTTTCTTAAAACTTTGGGAGAATGCCCATCGGGTTCTTATGTTTTTTGATAAAAAATGCGTAAAAAAGAGAATTTTTTTCATGTCCGCAGCATAAAGTTATTTTTTATGGTTCAGTTGACATCCTGAGTACCGGCGCGCTATTTGAAAGTCGTTAAAAATTATATTCTAGTATATGTATGCGGGTACCCGATCAGCTGATATAATTTGGAAATATCTTAAATAAGAAAATATTTATTTTAATGACTGTTGAATAATATTGATAAACTTTGATTTAATCTTTTATTTGACAAAGTATTGTAATCGGCCTTATTGAAAGACCGGGTACCTAATAAGGTTCAAAATCGCAGTTTTTAAAATTATGTTTTTTTCATATAAACATAATAAATTGTGATGATTTTTCTCAAATATCGGATACATAAATAATCAATGTTTATTAAATTTCTAATTATTTTTGTTTATCTCTTAATTTTACGTTTTTATAGTCATTTTGCAAAAATTGGGCCTTATTAGGCATTAGTACCTTACAATATTACCTGGATATTAAACATACAATATGTTTAAAACAGGAATCTATATTTCATAAATGCTTAATATAGTTTCGTTTACCCAAGTTAGTGTATGTCTTGTAGAAACACCAACTAATGTTCACATAAATTCACAAACTGAAAACAATTTATTAAAATATAAACAAAGCATTTATTTTAAAATATGTCATTTTAATAAATGAGGTTAAAATACTGAAAGATATTTATTGAATGTGTTATATAAATTTACATAATAACTTATGTATTCTATTTAAAATGTAACAATTATTCATGTTACGTGGGTAACTATAAATAGATTTTTATTAATTTATATACAAACATTTTGACATACTATAAATATTGAATACTTACGTATAATTAATTGCATTCAATCTTAACTGTTATTTAATTTAATTAGCACACATGCTTTTAATTGGAGAACGTCTTAGTCTTTGAAACTCAGAATTACAGGAGCGTATATCATATTTAAAAAGCACTCTGACATAGTTCTTGCTGATGCCTTCACCAAGAACTTTCTTGGTGAAAAATATTACTTTCCATTTTTTCGGGCTATCATTCTTTTAATATGGATTAATTTTAATTTGTAATTCTTACTCAATAACATCGATGGCATAGGTTGAGTTTTTGCACATACTGTCATGGGAGTGAGTAACATTTACTTAAAGGTGCAAAATACGCGCCACGAACCACGAGCGTTGTGCGCGCCGTTCGCCTTTGGTTCGTTGGAATTGTTGATTTCAACGAACCTTCAGCGATCTATATGAAACCCACGAACATATATTCATTTTGCAGTGAAGTTGTAAAAATGTCTACGCAACGGGAAAATCTCGTGATAATGGTGATGAGTGGTGCGTCATTATTAATGGCAAGATTGTCATCCAAAAAGAAACGTCGACGTTGGTGGCGTACTGAACTTTATAAAAAAAGAAATTATTCAGATCTTATTTGAATTCACAACAAATAAGTGGTCAATATAAAAATTTTTGTCGAAAGTCACCTGCTGTCAGAAAAACCCGTTAATAAAGCCTTAAAATAATCTAAAGATATAAATTAAAATGTTTACATTTTATTTCAGCTTGAAAAATTTTCAAGTCCAAAAAATCACTACCCAAAAAATAAATTATATGTTCTTTCTGTTCCAAAAATTGAATACCTTTATCTAGAATTATCTCGCAAATACAATTTATATATTACGCAGTAATACCACATAGGAAATATTCATAAACTTCAGAAAATAAATTTAAGTATCCCTCTAAATATTCTTCTTTATTGTTTTCTAAGGAACCCTAAGACGATATAAAACGTTCTTCTGTTTTTTACCAATATTTACTGTATATTTATTGTGAGCTCTTAAACGTTTTGATTTAAAGAAACTAAGACTTTTATCTATCTTATTATTGAATTTACTTTTTTCGTAAAAGGAAATAAGGATCAAATAAAAAACTTAATAATCGGAAACCAATAATATTCTAACCGTCAGAAATAACCACATAGAGTGCTTCCGTTATTTATATAAAAAGGGAAGCAATAAAAAAATAAATATAAATCCCGCTTAAATATTTACTAAAGCTGATAAAATTGATACAACGTCAATATTTATTATTGTTAGAAAAAAAATATACTCACATAGATTTTTTAAGACATATTTTTTTATATTTGTAGAATTTCGTGCCTCTTTCTTTTGATCTTTTTTATTTTTCAAATATAGTTCAATCATTATAAGTTTTCAGTACCAAAAAAATGGAATCTTCAAATTTTTTTTAATCGCTTCATTTCGACTTTCTGAAAAACATATTGAAAATCGAGAACGAGATTGCGATCGCGTTAGTAAATATTCAAAGACAAAGGTCAACAAATTCGTTTTTTGCGAATATCTCGCTTCCTACGGCTCGGAGGCCAATCAAGATAGTTACCAAAATTGAAGATGACAAAATTTTGCACATAAAAAGTCTCATTCTTTTCTTACGTACAATGAACGGTTTACGGAATATAAGGCGACGAAACTATGATGTGTGTCCGTTACCACACCACTATTTACGTATTTTTACGAATATTTACCTTCCTGTGGCTCGGAGACAAATAAAAGTTATTATCAAAAAGAAAGATTATAAAATTTCCCACAAAAACGGTATGATACATTTTTTACGTACAACAAATTGTTTAGCAAAAAACCTGGTACGCAATAAAGTTCGTAGTATCCGTTTTCGCACCACTTACGAGGAGTTTTTGCGAATATCTCGCTTTCCATAGCCCGGAGACCAATTGAGAAAGAGATCAAAATTCAAGATTTTAAAATTTCACATAAGAGATATTCGGAAAAATTCCTCGAAAGTGGTGCGAAAACGGATACTACGAACTATATAGCGGAGCTGGTTTTTTGATGAACAGTTCGTTGTACGTAAAAATTGGCTCAAACCTGTTTTGTGGGACATTTTATAATCTTTCTTTTTGATAATCACCTTAATTTGTCTTTGAGTCATAGGAAGCGAGATATACGTAAAAAGTGGTGTCATAGATATTCGTAGCCCTATATTTCGTAAACCGTAGGAAATTTTGTCATATTCAATTTTGGTAACTATCTCGATTAGTCTCCAAGCCGTAGGAAGCGAGATATTCGCAAAAAAACGAATTTGTTGACGTTTGACCTTGAATATTTACTTACTAACGCGATCGCGAGCTCGTTCTCGATTTTCAATATGTTTTTCAGAACGTCAAAATGAAGCGATTAACAAACAAAAATTAAAGCTTATAGTTTTTTGGTACTGAAGGCATATTTATGACTAAAATCATTGGACTAATAGCTTTTAGCGAATTTTCGAAGAAAATATTCATCGAAAAAAAATATAACCCTCTAAGGTCACATATTATACATATATATATATATATATATATATATATATATATATATATATATATATAATATATATATAAATATATATATAAATATATATATAAATATATATATAAATATATATATATATATATATATATATATATATATATATATATATACCGTGTAACCGAGCAACCGTGTTTATACTTAATTATTGTATTTTTAAATTATATTATATTTAGAATTTAGAATACTTTTTTTTAATTTAACATAAAATATTAACAAACTATTAACATATTAGAACAATTAATTTAAATTTATAAAAACGCGGTTGCTCAGTTACACGGTGTATATAATATATATAGTTATTATATACATATATAAATTTTTGTTTTTAGGCAATCGTTCTATTAGTTTATACTAATTTATTTATATGTTTTAGTGGCCCTAGAGGGTTAGATTTTTACCTTTACTTTGTTTATTTCCATGCTTCTTCTGCAAGATTATGGACTACACTAGTTTATGAATAATAATAAGTTTTCCGAAAGCGTAGCACTATTTGTTCTGCAGCGCACTTTGCTTGCATGTTAACTTCCACGTGTTTGTCGTTGCTTAACCAATGTTTTCTTCTTGATTTAACGGGAGGAAGGAACTTTACTCATAACGGAATAATGCTAAATATCTCCTTTTCCTTGCATACCCCTTTTTCAATTTTTCCCAAGGGCTAGCTTAGCCTTTCAAATACCGAATGCGTAGCATTCTGATCGGACTTGTAGAGTACGTACAGGCACAATCATCTTCAGATTGACATACCACGAATATAAAAATATAACTAGTAAATCAATACAATATGTAACGTATGTACATCCTGTATAACGGGCATTGTGAGTAACAGTAAAGAGGAATTGCGTCTTCTCATACTACAAACAATTGTTTTCATTGGGAATGTCACAAAGTATTTTTTTGTTAGAAGTTTTTTTTTTCATAAACTCAATACTGCTACGATTTAAGCTCAAGAATTTGTGTTAACTATTGAAGCAAATATAGCACCTTTATACACTGCTTTGTATTTTTATAAAGTCTTTGTAATGTTTTTCACCATCTGTTCAGCGGTTTTAACGAAATCCCGCATCATAGAACCGCAACATAGAAAGCAAACCTAATTTTTTAAATCTATTTTTTGTATCTATTACATTATATTTTATAAATATAGTAAATCATATCTGTAAAATAAGCGTCAATCCATCCATTGTTAGCATGGTTACCTGTACGGTTATATTTTACTAACGGAGGTAATTAGTGTTTCCTTAATTTGACATTTAAGTAATTTGACGGAACATTGGTAATTTTTTTGACAATATGTAAAATCATGTACATCTTGAATGTGTGAACCCAAGACCAATATCTTTTCGGACCAATTTTTTTGCAAATAATTTAGTGTTATTTTGAAAATATTTTCCATATAATTAACCTTGTCATTATTATATAAGCAGTTTATAATTAATATTCTTCATTAGTTTGTAGTGGACTGGCTACTAAATCTAAATTTACTTCCATATTTAGATACCTTTAGATACCTATTTGCAAACACACTACATATGCTCTCTGTTATTTCGGTAACTATTGTGAGATTATTTATTATGTGTGCTAATACCGAATCTATAAGATATTAATTGAAAGACTGATTCGGAATTGAAACCAAACTTTATTTTGCATGATAAATAATCTCACAATAGTTTTTTTATAGTTACTGAAGTAACAACAAATAGATACCGAAATAACTAGGAGTGTGTTCGTAAAGGTATTTAAATACGAAAGTAAATTGAGTTTTATTCAAGTCAACTACAAGTTCCACACTTTGAATGCACACATGGTCACAAAATTAACGTTCTTTTGTTCAAAATTGTATATTTGATTTGTGTCTTATTTATTCAGTTTTCGAAAAATTGCTTCGGATAAAAGTTTTCATTATAAATATACTAACAACTTTTACTCGAAACATTTTTCCGAAAATCGGATAAATAAGTCACAAATCAATTATAAAATTTTGAAAAGCCAGTTATAATAGTTATGAAAGCTATTTTAGTTAGACTTTTCATGTCATACATACAAATACATAAAATTAGTATAACCCTCTACTACTCTATAAATGTGAAAGTAACTCTGTTTGTTTGCTACCTCTTCACGACTAAACGGCAAAACGGATCGTAAAGAAATTTGGCAAGGAGATAGATTATATCCTGGGGAAGGACATAGGCTATCTTTTCCTCAAAAAATAATCTTGAAGGGGGTGAACATTAAAAAAAATGCATACAGTCGAGCATAGAATCTCCTCCTTTCCTTCTAAAAAATAACTATACAATTATTTTATTAAAACTTTGTTTCAATTTTGAAATGTCAACTTTGACTGTCGTTTCCATTGTAACTATAAATTATAATACATACTATAAATCGTTATATCGTATGTTGTATACATATATCATATAGCGTGATTATTATTATTATTATTTTCAATACATATATATTTAGCCTTCATATAAATACGGACGAAGTCTCGGGAAACAGCTAGTTTATAATAATTTAAGTCGTTGAATAAATGAAAACAATTAATCTGTTATCTATTATATACGATTACCTTGATACAGGCTGTATAAAATACTGTAAATATTTTCGGCTATTTTATTTATATTTATAAATGATATAAATATCGACCATTCATAACGAACAATGTATTAGGAATCGAATACAAAATTGTTTATTTTATTAATACAACAACTAC
Organism: Nineta flava; assembly: GCA_963920215.1. Taxonomy (NCBI): domain Eukaryota; kingdom Metazoa; phylum Arthropoda; class Insecta; order Neuroptera; family Chrysopidae; genus Nineta; species Nineta flava. Next base: position 107,517,678 of record OY986040.1, on the reverse strand, counting down.
ATGGAAACAAGGATCAAAACTCCCTTGGGTTATGCTATGTTTTCATTTTTCTTTTATATTTCTTGAAAAAGTAACAAAAAAATTGTTGTTTTTTTTTGCACGTACACACATATACAGGATGGTACTAACATGTTTTACATAAATAATATAAAGTAATTTTATTGATATTTAAATAAAGATCTTTTCGAATATTAATACGTTCGAAATTAAGCGAATATATGCATTGATGTGGTTGGCAGATATTCAGGGCGTCTCATTTTAAACAATGCACTCGAATATATTCTTCAAGGAAGTGTTATTGGAAATAATTAACCAAATAAAATTTGTTTGGAGGGGGGCATCTTATGGTAACTTGATTTTCACACAGACCATGCAATTCAAGAAAGATCAACCTGCGTTTTTCAAATAGGAATATTTTTGACAGAATTGGATATCTGAGGAAAAAAGGACATTAATACTGGGAAATAAAGGCTATTTTGGTTAATAAGTAACCATTGGATAGTCATTTTACTAACTACTTTACTATACTACCAGAACCAATTTACTAATTAAAAAAATGTATTTTCAAAGATAAGACTGTCTATAGAAAAAATTTATCAAGTTTTTATTTGCGCCCGATAAATACAAATCAATCTTTTTATACCCGGTATATGTAAATATACAAGGGTATATTCAGTTAAGTCCCGAATTTGTATCGCTTGAAAATATTGGCCATACCCGCATGTCCGTCTGTCCCTCCGTGGACACGATAACTTAAAAACAATAACAGATAACAAGATGAAACTTTGTATGTGGGTTTTAGAGTAAAAAATTATGGTAAAGTTTGCGAATGGGCAAAATCGGACATATGTTTGAGTAAAATGGACAAAACTGCCCATCTTTGAAATCATAAGAGATAGAACGAAAATCTAAAGACAAAAATGTTCTTTTTTTTAATGAACTAAAATTGTTTACATAAATTCAGTATATACCGGGTATTTAAGAAATTCACCCAGTTAATTGTTATTTTCACTTGTTTTTTTGTAAAAAATAATTAAATAAAACAAAATTTAAACAAATAAAAAAGATAGGTTCCATTGACCAGCAATAATAACTTTATACTTTTGATAAATTTTTTCTAAAGACTTTATTTTTCTCAAGCGCCGGGAAGATATTTTATTATATAATGTAATTTAATTCTTTAATGCTACTTAACTCTTCCTAGGAAAAGAGCTGGCTATCTTTAATCGTCTAAAAAGATTTTCATCAAACAAAGCTTAGAACCATCGCCATAAAACTATGAAATCGGTTTTTATCGGTCGATAAAAATATCGGGACGATATTTTCAACAGGTTTTTTATGTTAATCTCTATATATAAATATGTTGTGTATGTGTGTATGTTTTTCCGAATTGATTGGAGAAAACTATAGGAAATAGCAAAATAATGAAGAGAAAAGATCCTAGGTAAATTTACCTTACGACTCCAGAAACACAGAAGTTCAAGATTCTAAACCGTTTCAAAGTTTTGAACTGCCAAAATTTAGAAAAAACTAATTCGCCAGGCAATACCGGCTATTTTAGCTAGTCAAAACGTATTTCCATACTTTTTCCAAAATATATTAAACTTTCTCGCCTATACGATAGTTCCTATAATAAAGCTGAAGAGTTTTTTTGTTTGTTTGTTGGTCCGATTTGAAAAATTATTTTTATAGCAAGGCTATAGGCTATCTAGCATTACGTTCCAATTCTTAGTGAGCGTTAAATATGGATATTTGTAAAGTAGATCGGAAGAAAAAAGTATCCTATTAAAGTTTATAATTATTATGGAAACGACAATCAAAGTTGACATTTCAAGATTGAAACATAATTTTAATAAAATAATTTTAATGTTTTGAAATATAGTTAGTTTAAAGGTACTTTAATAAAATAATTTTTTTAGCAAGTGCAGTTTCTGTGGAAATGATAATCAACAAAAGTTTTAACCGATATCAATTTTATATAAACCACGAGGGATAGAATGAATGCATTGTATATAAATGCAGACGAAGTCGCGGAAAACTGCTAGTACTTCATATTGGACATTTTGCATCCATTATGATAAATTCAGAGGAATTTCTTTGCAAAATATAATCTTGATTCAGGATTTCCCATTTTGTTCCAAAGTCTTTTAAAAGAGTGTCTTTAAAGCTTATATAAATTGACTGAAAGAAAAAGTACCAGATGCCAATATTCAGTAGAGCAAAAATCAAATTCGAAAAATTTGATTTGTAGGATTTTCCTAATCATTATGAACATTTAAACTTTTATCTGGTACACCCTGTAAGAATTTATTTGACTTATATTGTTTTGTTTTGTTTTTTTTCTCAGGAGACAAAAATAAACCGATAACAATGGTATAAAAGACAAACGCTTAAAAAACAAATTGTTAAAAGAAAATAGTGCCGTAAGCTATTATTTATATGTGTATTGGTATCAAATTTAGACCCTGAAATGTATGATGAGTAAAGTAACAATTTATAAGAACTTATTTTATTCAATAGTTACTGAAAATCCTTTGAAATTGAAAATAGGAATAATTTTTAAGATAAAAATAATGTTACTTCTTACATTGACGTACTTGAAAGTTGCTAGTTTGATGTATCACGTACAATGGTTCAAAAAGGATAGCGTGGAAGCGTTAGTAATTTCAACCTTCTCACGTTGTTAGGCTATTAGGCTATGACTTTACACTAAAACTAAAATAAGAAAATATCGTTTTTGATAACCCAGAAGTTAAGTCTATATTTATCTTTATATTCAATAAGGAAAAATTAAAAGATTTTTGGTTAAAAATATTTTAATAACCTTTGGTTAAAAATATATTAATCTTAAATTGATTTATTTATGATTTATCGAAGAATGGGGAAATTTGATAAAACGGTTAATATTGGCTTCCTATCCACTGCTTATCTTCTATTCCGGGTATACCCAACATTTCATTACACTTCTCGATATTAAACATCTTTAAAGATACATTCTCTTGCTTTACGTTTCCTATCAGTGAAAATCTTTCACAGATATCGATCACCACTTGTTCAGTGAATTTACAACATGTTCAATGATCATGTCATCATTATTCATGTTCAGATGTTTTCAATTAAATTTATGCTAACAAAGAGACAGTAAGGGTGTGGGGTATTGAAATTGATTTTGATTTCTGCGTGTATTTAGTAATCGATATGATTACTATTTGCTAATGCCGTATGATACACAACGGCTTTTCAAGTGTAGTACGTCATGGCATTTGGGGCGACACTAGGTCCAATTTTCTCTCAGAGTATGTTCCTTTTGAATGTATATTTTTGTTTACAACTTCTATTACGGTATTGATAATTATTAGAAATTAACTATTATAAAAAAATATTTATTACGATTTAAGAATGGTTTTATTTGTCTAAATATGGGTAGACCTACTAACTTTTAGTACATTTTTTTTCCGTTTTTTTATTTTTAGTGCATTTTTTCATAACAGATTTTCAGTTTTTTTTACATGCATTTTGTTTTTTTGTTTTTTTTTTTGTAAAAAGTTTTTTTTGGGGTCGATTTTTTTTTGTAAAAAATTTTTGGAAGTCGGTTTTTAAAAAAATTTTCTTACTTTCCCATTATAAATGAGTATACCGTTTCAAAAAAAGAAAATTTCACAGAAATCGGTTATCACATATAAAATGAAGATTTTCCTCGATTTCCCGCGGATCCCCTCATCAGAATGCGATTTAGTGCCAATGGGACCAATGGGAAACCAAACCCTTTAAAACAAAAACAAAAATTCAAAATCGGTTCATAAATGACGGAGTTCTGAGGGACACACATAAAAAAAAATTACAGACGAATTGAGAACCATGCTCCTTTTTGAAGTCGGGTTAAAAATGAATAATTTATAACCTCTCACACAGAGGAATTAAAATTAAAATGAAAACAAACAAATTTTATAATAATGCTTAAAACTTCTATTACATACTCTGTTTGAGTCTATAACTCAGGACCTCTTTTTAAAAGACAATATAGCTTTTAGGATAGACAATATTTTAATGAATATAACTTAACCGAATCAACGTTCGTTAAGAGGTATTCTTTTTAAAGCCCGTATTTTAAAATACACAAAATCTGGAAAGCGTGTATGGTGTATCTATCGCTGTCTATATGTAGTGTACTATGATATCGTTTACTGTGTCACACTTAAACTGTATTTAAATCAGAATTGTATAACATATAACTATTATACTTATCACTCTCTTACTACAATCATTTATATATAGTTGCATCTTACTTATGTATGTATACATCGTCGTTATTGGCCGTCGTCCGTCGTGTGAGCTGGTCTACATGCATATGTAACAAAGCACCAGTGACCATTTCATAGCCACTACATATAGACAGCGATAGATATATTATTTCCACTATTCATTATTTCCAGATTGGGTGTATTTTAAAATACAATCAGTATATTAACTTCTAAAATAATATAAGTCTAAAAACATAAAAGATGCATTACATTTAATATTTACAACAAATAAAATCCTCTTCTCAATATTCAAACATACATTACTTATTACATGATTGAATAAAAACAATATAGGAGTGGTACCACTCAAACCACATAAAAAGGTAGGTTATATCATCATTATCATTATTGATTATGAAAATATAACTTTCATCGAAATGTTTATAAACTCAAAGAAAAAGTTTTTGTTATTAATATTGAGTATGATTATACAGGGTTTTTCAAGAAGATTTGCCAAATATTTACATACACAAAAGGTTTTATTATCGACTAACGCGTCAGCTTCGAGTTTTATATAAAAATTCTTTTGTTGGTTTATAATAAACAAAAAAGTTTACAATTTTTTTTACAAATTATAAAATTTTGAAAAATGAGCGCTACTTTAGTGGCTATATATATGCATACATACCATAGACTTCTTTAATATGGACAGCTGATACTTCTGGGAAGAAGTTCAAATATAGTGTTAGGCTATGTGGAAGACAGCGCCACACAATACTGAATATAAGAACTAAATTAAACGAAATAGCGCACGCGTCAAGCGCGACAAAGATATGTTTATGTTTATAATTTATATACGAGCATTTGACCTTGTTGTATGGAAAATTACCTTTCAAAAGTCCGGTTAACTCCTTCAGTAAAGAGTGGCGCTGATGTATGCTCTAATGGTACTAATTGCGGACTATAGTATCAGCTGTCCATATTATAGAGATCAGTGACGCACACATACCAATAGTTGGAGATGCATATCATATTTCAAAATTCAAATCCAATAATAATGTTGTTTTTTTTTAAATAAAAACATGGAAATATCTTTTAGAGGAAGATGTCCTTCTATAACGCTATATACAGAGTTAGTTACTAGTCAATTACAAAATGCAGACCCATTGTATGTGCAATTGTATAATGTACATACGGCGTCAAAAGTCACGCTATCGTTTCAAAATTTTATAATTGATTTGTGCCTTACTGCTTCGGCTTTCGGAAAAACGTTTCGAATAAAAATTGTCAGTAAACAATTTACAACTCTTATCCGAAGCAATTTTTCGAAATCCGAATAAATAAGGCACAGGTCAATTATACATACAGTTATTAGAACAAGCTATAAGGCATAACTCTAAACCGATTTTTATAACCGGTATATAATAATATACTAATAATACCGGGTATATAATAATATACCCGGTATACCAGGGTATATTAAGTTTAATCTGGACTTTGTAACGGATGAAAACATTGATCACGCCCAACTTTTCGCCCGTCCAGCAAAGCGATAACTCAAATACGAAAACAGGAAACGAGCTGAAATTTTTTGTGTGTGTGTCGTATTTGTGTTAGACTTAAAAAGTAAGGTCCCCGCCAGGGGAGTAAATATCTTTCTTTGAAATCATAAGAGATAGGAACAACAATTTCCAGACAAAAGATGTTCCTTTTTTAAATATAAACAACTTTTGTTTGAAACTTTTTTTCAATAATTCAGTCGTACCGAGTATTTTAGCAATTAACTCAGTTATTTGTTATTTTCTCTTGTTTTTTATTTGTCTTTGTGATTTGCACTTAACTAATAGTATCTAAAAGGCAGCTGTCCTGTTATATACAAAGTTATTCATTTTAAAATTTTAACACGAAAAACTCTTCTTCGTGATGTCTAGAGATAAGGTGGGCATCCTTGTGCAGTATTCCAATCGAAAATTGTAACAACTCCAAAAAAAATCGTTACTATTTCTCCAAATATTAAATTTTTGTATGTATAATCATGTTTCCTAAGATTAAGGAGTGCTGCTTCATCTTTCACAGTAATTGATTGTGCTCCTTGACCTTTCACTGTAATTGACGAATCTAAAAGCCTATTACCTCGCGTTTAGACTTAAATACGAGAGGTATCTTTTAAGTAAAATACAGTCATGTCAATTCTCTTAAAATATCCCTCTTAAGGATACTTGGATAAACTGTACATATCCTTGTTTTTTTTTTGGCCTTAACAATTTAAAATTTTATTTTGAAAGTGGGAGAATACGTAATGGTGTTTGAAATATGACTATCAATAAAAATTCCATTTAAAATGCCCGCTTAGATAACAGAAAAAGCATATAAATCGGTTTTAGCGTTTGTGCCTACTACCTTCTCATTAACGTTAATCGTGTTATTTGTAAGCAACAGTAATGTACGAGTACTATAATTCTAAATGTTAGTTTTGTAAGTAGGTACTACTATCTACGGAGTATAACGTTTCATAACATTTCAGTTATAAAATGTAATTAGATTTGTAATGAAAATCTTTTAAAATAAATTATGTTTTGAGAAACACCGACGGCAAATCTTATATATTAAAATAAAATGAATATTTTCGTGCTTCAATATTATAAGTGTTGGTTTATACCAACTAAACCGTTCAAGTTACGTAACCGGAAGTTTGTAACTTCTTGAGTGCCCCAAGATAATCAAGTGTTGACCAGTGCAAAATTTATAACCAGGCATCATACAAGCAGATCTCAAAAAGATGCTTAACGGAAAACCAATTTGGTATCAAGTATAAAAACTATTACTTCTTACTTCTTCAAAACTCAGGCTAGACTGGATTTGATTTTGAATGTATGTATTGTATACGGCTAATATCTTTAAAAAGTGACATCGTGGTTTTCCATTGCTCAAAACTTTTCCATTACGCTATTTCCCTTGGTCAAAACTCAAAGTTTTTCAAAATTGAGAAACAAAATTTTCTATACGAACTTTTCTATTATGCTTTAAAGGATATCGTTCTTCGAATGAACTGAAGAACGCATTTGTCTTTTCGATTTTAGTATTAACCAGATGCTCAGAAAGTAAGACTTAAATGAAATACCAACATCAAAAGATAACAATTACTGTGGCTTTATGAAGCAACTAGGAATAATTATTGAGCAAAGCAAAAAATCTTGCTCGATTTTACACCATTGCAAAGGGTTGATATGCAATGGTGTATATTGGGTTTATATATTGCGTGTAAGTATATATAAACTCATTGACTTCGTTTTGATTCCGAATAGTAGGCGATTTAACAAGGTATAAAGTGTTAAAATACCGAGCTATTTGCCAATGCAAGTACTGTTAATTTTATTTCTAGATACTCACTTATGTATAAAATATGTAGTGTACCAAGAACCAGGGTACGATATATATATATATATATATATATATATATATATATATATATATATATATACTTCTGTTTTCTAAAGCATTACTGATAATAAAAACAATGACAGTTTACCTCCGTTTCTAAGACCATTCAAGGTCCATTGTGATGCCTAAGGATGTGAGGATGTGAGTGGAGTGGATGGAATTTTTGTGTATAGACTAAGAATGGGTAGGATATGCGGCAGCCGACTATGGTAGGAACTATGCCGATATTCATATGGAGTTCGTGGAGGAAACTGCAAAAAACCTTCTCAAGTATAGCCGGTTACTTCGTTCTTGTTCATACGCCGACAGTTTAGCCAATTAACCGCCCCTTTTTTTTCAATAATTGACAAACTGCCGATGTCGGGATTGAAACCCATAACCTTTCATTTTCCAAGTATGCACACTGCGCAGATATAACGCCTTAGACCACACGCCCACTTGGACTGGTTATTAATCATAAATCTATTATACAATAATGTGGGTGGTGGACAAGGTATTATTATATGTAGGCTAAAAATTTGTATGTTGTGCAACCAGCGGACTTTGATAGAAACTATGCCCATATTCCTCTGGAGTTCATGAAGGAAAACTTCAGAAAAACCTTCAAAAGTATAGCTAGTTACTTTGTTCATGTTCATACGCCGTACAGTTTAACCAATCAAGTTTCAAGCGTAGCGCATTTGACCGCGGGACCACTTGAACTGGTTCTAGAGCAGTAATCACTGATTTTTCAGTTGAAATTGAGATAAAACTATTAAGTTACGTAAAAAAAGTATTCTGCATTTGCCCATTTACAAATATGAAGTAACTCATATGCTTAAAAAAATTAACCTTACCGATCTTTCATTTTTGAGTTACTCTATGATCAGTGGACGGACTCCAGGAAATGAAATAATTCGAAAATTGAATGTGTGTATGATCAACAATTTTTCATCGATACAAACTTTAATGGATTAAACTTTAATACTCTTATATTATCTTATACATATATAGGATATAATAATTTTTTGTTTGAGTTTTGCTTCCTATTAGATATGGTAGATATGGCTACATTTTTTTCAAACCAGAGGAAATTTCCATTCGGAATTATAGTTGTTGTTTTCATATTTTTTTCCATATTTTTATTTTGTTTTTTACGCAATCAAATTTTACATTATTAAATTCATTATTTTTATTTATTCTAGAATTTGTGTATTATTTTGTACAAACTAAAATAATTATCTTGAGTGAAATTAAATTATAAAATATGCAGTTTATATGTGGAATGCGACACAAAAATAATTAATATCCAACGAACTAACATTTATTTGATATAAATAGAAAACAAATGTAATGTAAGTACAAAGTATCTCAAATAATGTAGACATATCAGTTTTCATTCACATATATATTGAATACCTTAAGGAAGTTCCAGCATACCACCACTTTTCGACAGATTTTGCTCAATTTTTTTCACAAGCTAAAAAGGACGTTTTTTTAATAAATCCCGATGTTCAGAACTTTTGACCGTTTAGAACGCGAGATAATTAATAGCAACGTAATCCTCTCTCTCATTCTCTCGCATTAGAAGCATGTAAAGCTTCATACCCGCCCAACTATTATCTGTTGTATTTAAAAAAATACTTGACAGAATTTAAAAAAAAAACTAGGATAGATAAGATGAATTTTTTTTAAATCGCGTTTTACCGTTTTGTTTTCGAAATATAAAAGTTTAAAATTATTTTTTATTTCAAAACTACATTAATTTGTATATATGAATAGTGAATATATCTATGTGTTGTGTATGTGTGTATATGTATTTGTTCAATAATAAAAGCACACCGGTTTTTTGTCCTGATTATATAAGACAGTGCTGGAACTACCTTAATTGCAAAGTAATCTATATAAAATTAATAACTTTTCCTCCTACTACAGACGTTCAAAACTAAGATACTTTTCATTTGGTATTGTGACGCTTTCTTGCTAAACTGTGGCTTTTGATTCTTTCTGTATCGTCGATTTTCTGGCGTAGACTTTCTCTTTAAGGTATCGCAGGTAGAAACAATCGAGTACCGTAATGTTTTTTTCAATTAATCTTCATCGAAGGTAGTGCAGTTCTGAACAGATTTTTCCAAGTAACTAGCAAAATTCCCCACGCTGTACTATGGGTCTCATAAGTAGTATATTGAAATGATGCTTCTGTCGTAAATAGTAAATAAACAAAATAATAATACAATGGCATCAGAAATTATAGTGAGAGATCATATGCATAGCACTACCATAACATCTAAGGTAGCTCAGTTGGTAGAGCATTGGTCTAGAATGCCAGAGGTCGTGGGTTTGATTTACATCCCTTGATGTGTATGATTTTTCATATCAAGCATTTGATGTCAAAAAATGTTATCAATGTTCAGACATATTACTTAAATGTCAAAGTAAGTAAACGCTAGTCGCTTCCATTGGTATAATATAACCGAAAGGCAACCATACAAACAATGGAAATAAATAGACGCTAGTTTACAAAAAAACAAATTTAAAAAAAAGAAAATTTTATTCATTTTTTTGGAACACTTTGTATGTATGCAAGTTTTAGCACAACATAAAACAATGCATGGATTATGTAAAACTATAAATAATTAATTATGTACGGTGCAGAGATTATGAAATATTTTTAAATAATAAATTAATGGTAACTAGGTTTAGTTTTTAAATTTACTATTCACATTGTGTTATTTTTCAAATTAATTCCACTGCATATACTACTACGGTATAACAACGAGTAATGTTCCGTCTTATTAAATTATATTTAAATTGTTTTCACTACACCCGAAAATAAATAATGTTCACTTATCGAATAGTGTGAGAATGTAGCTTTGTACTATGCATCTAAATTTTACTTAATTTATGCAGAATCTTTATAAAATATTTCTTCCATATAAAATTTATTCTGAAATGATGCGCATCTATTTTGTATTTTTCAAGGTTATCGAATAAAATGCAAGGTTATCGATTAAAATTTTTGGTTGGAGTGTCTAAACTCTACCTTAAACTGTACAAATAATAATATTTCAATTAAGGCCGCAGTGTTGCATGCACAGTTACTTAGAAAATAAAAAAGTTTTATTCAATCTGTAATTAATTAATTAATAATTAAATAATTTAACAAAACTCCGATTCTAAAATTTTGACGTAAAACCAATCCGTCACAACAGGTGGTAGTTTTATTATTTCATGGCTCCGCTTTTATGAATTCCTCATGTGTGTTTGAATTATGTAGGCATAATTCAGTAATCAGGAAGAAAACAAAGTTCTGCAAAGAACAGCGTTTGTTCCTGGTTAATATTAATAATAATAATAATGAGGTTTAACCTCCGTTTCTGAGACACTAACAGAGGCTACCCACATCATTTTTTTTTATCTTTTATAAATTTTATAACTATACACTTTCTATGATGTGGATGGAGGATAAGGAATTTGTATGTAGGCTAGGAATTGGTGGGTTTAGCGGCTGCAGCCGGCTTTGATACGTACTATGCCGATATTCATCTGGAGTTCGTGAAGAGAAACTGCAGAAAACCTTCACAAGCATAGCCGGTTATTCCGGTTTTGTCCATACGCCGACAGCTTAGTCAATTATCCGGCCTCTTAATTATAAATGACAAAATGCGTTTGTTCCTAGTTAAAAGCATTAATTGAACAAAGTAATCTTTGAAAAAGTTTCAGGAAAAGATTTGCATGAAAATACATTATAACAATAAAATAAGTATCAATATGATCGGTTGTTCCAAAAAAAAAAAATCGACCACAAACACAAAATAAATAAGATAGTAATATTTTAACGGGAAAAATTGTTAACCTTATCACCAGAGTTTCCACTAAACTTGTTTACTTAATAAAAAGCGTATAAAAAACCGACAAAACACTCCAACTTAAGTCATATTATCAACCAAATTAATCAAATTATTGCCAATAAATATTTACCGTGAGTACCAGTCCAAGTGGCCGAGCGGTCTAAGGCGTTATGTCTGCGTAGTATGCCTACTTGGAAACTGGGAGGTTATGTGTTCGAATCCCGATATCGGCAGTTTGTCGATTATTAAGAAAAAAAAAGAGGCGGTTAACTGACTAACCTGTCGGCGGTTGGACAAGAACAAAGTAACCGATTATGCTTGAGAAGGTTTTCTGCAGTTTCCTTCACGAAACTGCAAGATGAATATCGGCATAGTTCCTCCATCATTGTTGGCTGCAGTCGCATATCCTACCAATTCCTAGTCTATGCACAAAAATTCCTTCCACTCCACTCACATCCTCACATCCATAGGCATCACAATGGAAATTAATTGTTTTCTATGTTTTCCTACATCTTTTATCGTTGACGGAGGAAAATAAGAGAGGGAGGGATAACAATTCTTCATCGAATATTTATGGGCTTCAAATTTTATCTTTTACAAGAAATTACTAATATCCTTGTGTTATATGCGAATGTGTCAAATTTAAGAATATAAAAACTAATTGGAAAATTATTGTAATTAGAATTAAAGTAGACGTACAATCTTTAAACTTTTCTTTATAAGCAATAAATTTAATATATAAAGTTTCTTTCTATCATAAATTTCCCTCTACTCGTAAAATAAAGACACAAAAAATAATCATAAGTTATTTTTTATAATATTCATATAAATCATATTTCTCAATCCCACATATAAACAATTGTATACGAATATACAGGTTGTCAATGGAAAACCTTCCAACAAAAAATTTATTTAATTTTATTAATTTTACACTAATTGTTTATGGTCAACTGTTAATTACACAATCAATTTATAAATTAGAAAATTCAATAATTTTATTGTACACTTGGCCACTAAAGTCCAGGCCATTTTTTAGTTTTATTATTGATTTGTGCCTTATTCATTCAGTCGGTTTTCGAAAAATATTTTCGATAATAGTTGTTACTATATTTATAATGAACAATTTTTATCCGAAGCATTTTTATGAAAGCCGAGTCAATAAACCTAGAACAGATTCCTATACTCGACACACACAAAAATATATAATTTAAGTAAAAGTTTACTAAATTTATGTAAATTCACACAATTAAATGAGTCCATTTCTTTTTATAATACAATACAACATTGTACAACTGTTAATTTATAACTGACTGTTAATCCAACAAACGTTTATTTTAAACTGATAGTAGTCGAACAAATGGTAATTTTGAAACTGATTTGAAATTCATGAATTTCTCCGTTTATATAGGGCCCTGGACCATTGTAGAAGAATGCTTGTTTGAACAAATAGAAAATATTGTTCTTAAAAACTTTTTTTTTCCAGATTCGTCTCATTCAGTTACGTTTCAGCCATGGTAATCAGAGGGGTCGGTAATTGATTTAATTTATTAAAAATATATTGGTTCGACTGAGATACGAACCAACACAATACCCCTCTTGTTTGACGACTTAGTCCACTTGGCTATCAGCCGTGTTTACTATATATAAAATATTTACCAACTTCAATTTGAAATATAGTATAACATAATAGCTGTTTATTGTTTTGACTTGTTTTCTATTTATGTTATTTGACAAAATTTAACATGTTCGACTTTATAAAATAAATTATATTTGATTTTAAAAAACTTTCAAATATTAAATAAATTTTAAAGAAATAATAAATAATAAATCAAAATTTGATCTTATTTTTGTTCAATTATAAAAAAAAATCCTTCCTTAAGGAGAAAAATATTATGTCTCATATTTTCTTCATGTGCTGAGGTACTAAAAATTATTTTAATAATTTTCAACACAACCTAGTAAAAGGATTGGGTCGTTTGAACTATGGTGCTATAGACGTATGCAAGGAATTAACTGTAACAGTTTTACTACAAATGATAACAGTGCTTGAATTAATTAATCAAAACCAAGAGCTGATCAGAGTGGTAAAACCAAGGCAAGTCTCGTATTTTGGCCACATCATGCGATTTGAAAAGTATTATGTACAGCAGTTAGTGTGCAACTAATACATAATGCGTCAGGCAGAGAATTTGGGCGAAAAGTGGTCTCCAACATCTCTTAGAAGATATGGAATGCATCATCATCATAATAAAACTTTAGATGGATGATATGCAAATGTTTTCACCCTGTATAGAGAATGATGGTGTATGACATCAGAAAATAATTCATAAAAATTAATAGACATTATTCCCTTGTTTACCGCCACAACACCAAGCCGAGTCAACCGTTATATTCCATATGGAATGAGTAAATTATATGATTGTATACCACACAGAGGCCTAGTTATTTAATTGTATGGAACTATACGAGACGCATTTTAAAAAGTATAGTCATATTTTAAAATAATATTATACGGGTCAAAAGAGAAATGACACATTGTATACGGTTGGTCGCATAAGAGTTCAGGTTAGACAAGAATGTAAAATCATTGGATATAATACATTCAAATATGTATAATGTATATACAAGAACGATGACAATAATAGTTTACATAGTTATAGATTTATACGGCGTTAACTTTGTGGATCTGCGATCAAAGAAGTCTGAAAATCTTTGTAGAATGAATAAAAATTAATTTCACGATTACTGTTAAGGTTATAAGCGTTTTTGGACACCAAACGTCCATGTTTAATCTTATTTCAGGCTCGAATTATATATTAAGTTCCAGTGTGGAAAATAAGATGTCCTCTACATCTCGCCAGCGTACACGGTTTTTGGCTTGAAGTTTCATAGTTCGCCATGTTAAGTTAATTCTTTTAGATTCGTCATGTACGGTGCTTCGCCAAGTTTTTGTTGGCCGGCCAATTTCACTTCGTCCAAAAGGTTCCAATCGAGGGCATGTTTTTCAACATTACTTTCTTCCTTTCTAAAGCTCTGACCTACCCATTTTCCATTTGAGCTCCGAGCCAAATTTTACAATCATACAAAAGCACTGATTTAACGTTTTTATTAAATAAGTGCATTTTCGTGTTTACAGATAGATGTTAACCAAACAGGATAGACTTATCTAATTTTGTATAGGCTCAACTGTAATAGTTACATATCCGTTAATAGGGTTGTGTTATGGACATGTATTATTATTTTGTTAATGAAACTTATCTTTTTTACGAAAAATGAAAAGTGATAATTATATTATTAGGTTTTCATCAGCAAAAACAAAAAGGATAGTACATATGGTAGTGTGTATGAAGGCTCAAGTAGAGCAAATAACGACTTGACTGTTCGATTCCATAAATTTCCTATATTTGGCCAACAACTTATAAAAAAATAAAATATTTATGGAGAAATTGATACAACAGGCCGTGCAAAATTTGGATATTTTAAAGATGCCAGCTGAGCAAATAGCCAAAAAACAGTAATGTGTACACGGAATTTTCAAGCAGAAAATTATTTCATATACAGAGAGAATCGAGCCAGGTGCATAATAGCACAAGCCTCCATTCTTTCTAAAGAAAATTATTTCATACACAGAGAGAATCGAACCAGGTGCATAATAGCACAAGCCTCCATTTCTTTCTATGATGCTCCCATTCTCCAATAACACCCGATAGAAATTGATAAATTGATCATCTCCACAAAACAAACGAAGACCACTCGTGATTGGCTCAAAGATATAATGAACACCAAAGCACTCAAAGTAGAGTGCTAGGAGAACATGTGGTAATTGATAGGAATATTATTATTTTTTCATCTAAAATTATAATTTTACGTAAATATTATTTTATTAATGAAAAAATAATTATATTCCTATCACTTACCACATGTTTTCCTGACACTCCATTTTGAGTGCTTTGGTGTTCATCATATCTTTGAGCCAATCATGAGTGGTCTTCGTTTGTTTCGGAGAGGTGATCAGTTTATCGATTTCTATTGGATGTTATTGGGGAATGGGAGTTTCATAGAAAGAAATGGAGGCATGTGCTACTATGCACCTGGTTCGATTCATTCTATATATATATATATATATATATATATATATATATATATATATATATATATATATATATATATATATATATATATATATATATATACATATATATATATATATATATATATGTATATATATATATATATATATATATACATATATATATATATATATATATATATATATATATGTATACATAAATATCTATAATATAACATAATGTAAAATGAAACAGTTTTAAGAAAACATAAAAATTTCAAAGCCGTTTTTTACCACCCAAAATTTGTATTTATAGTATTATGAGTATACATAATTCTTGAAATGTAACCGGACTAAAGCCTTCATATTAAGTTAATAATGCTAAACACTTCCATTAGCGGTGGTTTATTTTATGGTAACTTTCCCTAGCTACGCCGCTTCGAAATACAACGTCTTGACTGCCTTGACCGAACAGACTCTCTACACAAAAATAAATATTCATGTAATATAGTGCCCTGATAATATACATTCATATCAAAGTGTTACAAGTACTATTAAATTCTACCACCATCATAATCCGGTCTACACAATATAATAACATCATCTCTGATGATGAGTTGTCGCTGACTACTACCTCTACTACTTTTTAATACATAACCCGACATACAGAGACACACATATAATATATATGTATATGCAAGAGTAATGGATGCTACTTGCCGCTTGAAAAGCTTTTAAACATTTTGAATAGAGAATTTATTATGTTCAAAAGGATACAACAAGTAAAATTAACTATAATATAGTGTCACCAATAGATAACAACATTGAACGATACATAAAACTTCAATAAAAGGTTTTATATGAATATATATATTTATATTTATATATTGGGGATGGATCACTAATCTTTTATGTATGATATTTATAAAGGGGTCGGAAAAAAAATATGATCTCATGATTTTATCTATACCTTTACACGCATAGTATACATTATAAAGAGGATAAAAATATAAATCTGGCCTCATTTTTAGACACCTTTTTAACACGCTTTTATTTGTTTGACCTGTGTAAATATGTAAGCAAATATTGCAAGTCGCTTATCATTCATTTCTAAGTTGTTTTTTTTTTCGATTTGTGAATGTGCAAAAGTGTGTCTATCTGACGACACTTTTGTGGCTCTTAGTACTATGGACCACACAAGTAAATGTCATTTTTTTAAATATTATAATTTATTTGTGCCTAATTGATTCGGATTTCGAAAAAATGTTTCGGATAAAAGTTGTTCAATAGAAATATAGAAAAAACTTTTATTCGAAAAATTTTTTCGAGAACCGAATGAATGTGGCTAAGTGTATCATCTAAATGAGCTTATACTAAGATATTGGTATATTCAACCTAAAGTCTATGCTAATGAAGGTTAAAAAGATAATTTGTGATCTTTAAGGTAGTTGTCTAGTGCTAATGGGCATAATTATAAAATGTTACTAATTTTTGTTAACACTTATTACGGGTATTATTTATACACTCACACTTAAAATTCAAAATCATTTCACCGCCTAAAACTCGAGAAAAACTTAATAGAAGTTCGAATAATTAACAAGGGTAGCAATGGAGACTCCCCATTTTCAGCAGTAATTCTTGTTTTTCCATGTTTTTTTATTTTTAATAAATAAATG
This sequence comes from Nineta flava, assembly GCA_963920215.1. NCBI lineage: Eukaryota > Metazoa > Arthropoda > Insecta > Neuroptera > Chrysopidae > Nineta > Nineta flava. The sequence continues at coordinate 107,500,421 of OY986040.1, read as the reverse complement.
ACTCTTAAGAATCTTTTAAAAAAATAGCTAATTATTGGATATGTTCTGCATCTTTTAAAAAAAAAGTATAGTTATTGACCGTCTCATTGTTTAGTTATAACAACGCAAAGTGAAGCATTTTATAAATAAATATACGTGTTAGGTAGTATTTGTATATACGTATTGACAAAACTCGTATATGTAACGTACCTACCGGTACAATCTTGGACAAAAATTATGGCTTATTATGCTACACGTTCCTTTACTTATACTTTATGTATTAAACCAAAAAGGCAAAATTAAAACAAACTTTAATTTTGCCTTAATATTTACTAATGATACAAGTTTGTTGGTGGTTACAATCGGTAACCTGGTGACATATGTATAATACTGAAGGCTACTAGATAATAAAGTCCAAGACCAAGGTCAAGTACACAACTTAACCCTCCCTTACAAGAGAATGGAGGTTAGACATGATCTTCCACTTCGTAAATCTTTTTTTAAGAATTTAAATCCGATAAAAACATAAATGGAAAACGGGCCAAGGTTTTGGAATAATTCTTTATATAATATTTTTCCCTTAGAAAGTAGTGACATGAAAGAGAGGGCAAGTTATTTACCAAATGTAAGAAAATGAATATAAATTTAGTATGTATTTAACATTTTATATTGGCAATCATATTTTATCAGGATCTAAAGTCGTATCTGGTAAATATTCAAACGGAATATTATAAACAATTTGTTTATGAGATAATCCAATCAAATATTTTTTCTTATAATCAAATCAAACAATCAATGGTTCATTATGTCCATTTTAAATCAATTTTGCGTTTTATCATTTATTATTTCTCTTCACTTGCATATCAGAAAAGAACATACAATATCGAAGCAAATTGTATTTTTATTAAAAATATATACCTTAAGTTAACAAGCATTTAAAATATACGGAAATACTATATTTATAAGAGATATTTCTGTTTACCAAGTGTCTCATAAGTAGGTACTAATCAGGGATATTGCGGATGCCAATTTTTTTACACCCGCGGATGCTAAGATTTTAAGGCACACATTCGTGGATGTAGATGCGGTTTTATATCTCAATTTTTTTTAAATAGATACTTAATATAGGTGATAAATGAAAAACATGATAATATTTATATTATAATCAAATTTTTAGTATGACAATTTAAAATTTGGTGCATTATATTTAATAAAGAGCAATTTTGCTGTCTTTTCAGTTTCCGTCCTGTTTCGCAGAGGTTCATAGATAAATTTTAGGTTTTAGATGATTCCTCAAAGACGTGGTTGTACGGCGAGAGTATGTTTTATTACATATATTTGACTGAAATTTATCTTGGACATACTCATCGAGTTTAAAATAAGACTTAATCACACTTTGCGTCGGTAGTGGCATTGTTGATTCACTTGTCAAATAGATTATTCAAGGCGAAATACTCAAACAGTAATGTAAATTGTTGAAATAAAAATCCATAAAATAACACGTATAAAAACATTTTGATTTATTTACAGAAATACTAAAAAAACCAAGCAACAACCGTGAAACGAAAATTTTGTTTACTACTTTTTAAAATTTTAATTTCCTTGCGCAAGTTCCAATTGTCAAGCTGTTGAGTAAATTCCAAGGTTTTTTTAATATAATAAGCATGGTGATCAACTATATAGTTATTTATTTTTTTAAACAATTTGATTTAAAGATGTAAAATACATAAAACTAATTTGGATAAATCTCACAATCGAATGCAATCGTCTAACAACAGAATCAAATTCTTGTGATTACTCACTGAATCTATCGGATTTCAAGATAATTATTGATTCGGTTACTGACGAATGCATTCGACCGGTCGACTATCCAAAAGTAAGTGAACTAACTTATTATCCACCGTCCATTACTGTTGTTGTCTTGGATGTTGTTTTGTTGTTGTCGTCAATAGTGAATTTGTTTTTTTTTTAATGTTATGTAAATTAATCTTTATTTGAAACATTTGGATGTTAGTTAATTTTTGTGGCGAAACATTTCGTCACAACCACATCTACAAAAGCCCTGCAAAAAGTATTGATTATTGAGAATGCGGATGCTAAAAATAAGGCGGAAGTTCCGTGATTGCATATGTGGATGCGAATACCGCAACATCCCTAGACTACGAATGAATTACTAGAAGGAAGAACTAGAAGATACTGAAGATAGAATTCTTCAAAAGTTTTTAGTGAAGAAGAGTACATATACAAATTGGCCTGGACAAAGCAATGCATACCATCTACGCATATATAACTGGGATACCAAAAAATTAATCTTGTATTATTGACCACCACTTAAATGGTGTTCTTTTTTAAAAATTTTGCAATCGATTTGAGCTGAATCGATTTGATTTTCAATAGAATGGATTCCTCACAAATCCACTGCAAGATTGTTAAAAAAAACCCACTTCTTTGGCCATGTGTACTATAATACTTTTGTGTCTATCTTGGCATTGTCATATTATGAATTTTTGCAGTAGGAATGACATAATTTCTTGTAAGTTCAAAGTGTTATGCCATTACTCTCATTTCCATGTGATAAGTTATATCGTTAATAATTTTTATTCTCTCTGTTACATTTAAAGCATCAACGATGAATGCAATCTTTAAAAAAATAAAAATCGAGAACTTGAAGCGAAGTAAAAATTTATATAAAAAAATAAATACATTACTTTTTCTCGCTTCAGTCGACACATACTTTTTAAGGTTCCGTAGTCTAATCAAGAATTTTTATTATTTTGCGTCACCGTTTTACTCGTAGATTATTAATCCTATAAGGCTGATGAAGTTATGGTTATTAAGCTTTTATTAAGCTGTTATTAAGTTATTAAGCTTCAGTTACTCAAGCTGTTTGGTATTCAGATATATATTTATAAGAATACAATTTTAAAATAAAATGAAGAAAGTTTTGGGATATCTCTCTTACCTAGTAGTACTAGCGGAGGAGAGGTCGAAGCCTAGTAAGTAGACAATTCTAGGTCTTTTTTACCGACTCTTAAAGGATAGGGATTTATAAGTGGATAAGGAATTGATAGATTGTGCGACTGTAGCCGATATTCATCTGAAGTTAGTAAAGGGAATCTACAGAAAACCTTCATAAGCATAGCCAATTACTTTCGTTCTTGTTCATACGCCGACAGTTTAGTCAATTAACCGTCCCATTAACTTTTTTTTTCAAATAATTTATTTGACAAAATGCCGCCGTTGAGAATTGAACCAGCAACCTTCCAGTTTTGAGCATAACGACTTAGAAAACTAAGCCACTCGGAATGGTTTCTCTCTTAGCTATAAAATGAGGGTGAACTTTGTTTTATTCCCTACATGAAGGGAAATACTTCCCTTCATGTAGGGTATCGTTGAATAGGTCTTGAGGATATAAAAAGTATTAAGGATATGCATCGAATATGTTCTTCGATCTAAAAGACGTAAATCAAAACCACAGAACTACTGCACGAGATCCGACTCGCATTTGACCGAGTTTTTTTTCTTCATTGAATATTTTTCTTATTTTTTTCTTCTTATATTATTTTTGTTTCATATCCTTTCTCAATATTTCATTAAAAATTAAAAAGCATATACACTTACATTTATTTTTTAAGTGTGTTTTTGATATTTCTGTGAACTGTCAGAAAAATGATAAGAAACCAATTATAAATGAAATTTTTTTAATGAATTTATAAATAATATTATTAAAGAATCTTTTTATTTTTAGGAAGTCTATGGGATCTTATTCGTTTTACCCATCACACCTCACAGTAAAAATGGTTGAAAATGGGTGGAAATGTTTGAGAAAGACCACAGGAAGTGATTCCAAGGAGGAAAACGTCCTTTTGTCCTTAAAATCCTTAAAATTCAATTTTTTTTTTCATTTTTAAGTAAAAAATATTGAACAAATTTTTTTTACCATATTCAATTGTCGGGAGTTTGATTGGAATGGGTCGGGTTGGGTTGGGTTGGGATGGGGTAGTTAATCGGGGGGTTATTTTATCGAAGAGTATTGGGTTGGGGTAGTTTAGGGGGGGGGGTTTGGGCGGTTGCCCAATACCCACTGAAAACCCTCGCTTAACTTCCCACCCCAACCGAAACCAATCTAACCCACCCTAAAAATCGTCTTCTGAAAATTGACAAAGAAACTTAAAATGGTTTAACCCATTGAGAAACTTAAAATGGTTGACGTGTTGAAACTTGATATGTATCACTTTGAAATTTGATAATAAATTTTTTTGTATATTCTTCTTAATATTAAGATTTTGCTAATATCATATAAGGTGTAGCAAACCGTAGAGATATTGAAAACCATAAATCAAACGAACAGAATTTTTTTCAAATTCTGAGGTTCGTATTTTGATAAAATCGGAAGAAAAAAAAAGAATGCAAGAATAAGTTAGTTGATGAGGTGACTTTGCCCAAAACCTTTTTTGTTCTAGCTATAGTGTTGCGTAGCCTAAATGTAAATTTTCAATGTTCTAGTGCTTTTCGTTCAAGATATCAAAGATATCATTATCATACTTTCCTGAGGAAAACTTCGGGAGGAACCAGCTACTAGATGGTTCGATTAGTCTTTCGCCACTATAAACAGTTCGGATGATCGATTTACACGTCAGAAACGCTACGGACCTCCATCAGGGAGTCCCCTGACTTCATCCTGACCAGGCATAGTTCACCATCTTTCAAGTGATACTGCGAGACAATACGAGACGAGAGTAGCATGTGTCTTGGATTGTATTGACTTGTAACAGTTTTCTATTATCTCGTCTTTTTTTGGAGTTGAAGAATTTCTTGAAAAATACAATTACCAAAAAATCATTTTTGTACTTAAGTAAAAATAATAAGTAGAAACAATAAAGACTATAGAAAAATTGAATCTTTACCACCCAAAATAATTACCAGTCCAAGTAGCCGAGCGATCTAAGGCGTTATGTCTGTGCAGTATGCAGTACTTGAAAACTGGGAGGTAACGGGTTCGAATCCCGACATCGGTAGTTTGTCAATTATAAAAAAAAGGGGCGGCTAATTGACTAAACTGTCGGCGTATGGACAAGAACGAAGTAACCGGCTACGCTTGAGAAGGTTTTCTGCAGTTTCCTTCACGAACTCCAGATAAATATCGGCATAGTTCCTATCATAGTCGGCTGCAGCCGCATATCCTACCGATTCCTAGTCTACTCACAAATTCCTTCCACTCCACTCACATCCTCACATCCTAAGGCATCACAATGAACCTTATGGTCGAAGTGTAGCCCGTCCAGGGCAGCCTTTACAATCTACCTCTACCATCTACCCAAAATAATTGGCTATTTTATGATTACTACAATTTTACAGATTAAAAATCTATAGAGATTGAATTCGACTACTATCGGACCGACTCTCGAATATTTATCCAAAATCAAGATTCTAATTTTCATCACGTCTCTCGGCAACTTATTCTCGTTTCGTCTCGTTTCTCTCGTCTTTCGCGGCATCACTCATTCACGCGCATTTAGTTTTAGCGTATTTTTTTATATTATATTTTTTATGATTCCCAAAAGCCAAACATAATGGATATAAGTAAAACACAAATATGCAATATGCATAAAGCATAAATTTTATTACTTGGTAATGAAAAGTGAGGTGTATTATAAAAGTACGAACATTAGTGAATTGTAGCATGTACAGCAGCTATTGCCAGGATGGGAACTGCGAAAAACAAACTTCCACATACATTTTATAACAAATAATAGCTTTCTTTTGTACATGTTCTTTGCTAGAATATTATAACTACATTAAAACTCATGTAGCTTTATTATGGTAGTTGAAAATTTTTTAATTAAAATACGACACGTTTTTTTAAACAGGTTTTAAATGTTGAACATACCAGCTATAGTTAAAGCAATGGCACGTCAAATTTGGACGGAGAGGCAACCGGATGGCGAGTGGTAATCTGGATCTTGAAGTAATACTGAACCTCCCCGTACCGTTCGAATGGACCCCAAATGGACGCGGGTGGAGATACAGAGGGGAGGGGACAAAACGTAAAATTTTTTGACGAGGTAATGGGATGAAAATGCGGCTTTGAAGTTTATACCCTATTTATATTATAACAGTTTTTTGCCATCCAAAACACGCGGGTTTTCGCACTCGCGAATTTAGAAAAAAAAATTATGAAGCAAACGCTCCAAAATTGGTGAGCATATTTATTAAATGAGGATGAATTTTATCGAAAAAGGATGGCATTGATACACACAATTCCTTGCACTTATTAGAGCTTAAATTTCGAATTCCATCCGATTTAAACAATTTCAACTTTTTTTTTGCGATTTTTGTTTAAAAAATTCGAAAAAATGGGTTTTTTCGTGACTTGTTTCTCAGAAACAGCCCATCAGGATTGGATGGCTTTTTTTTACAACAGAAAGTGCTACCAATATATAAGCTTACCAATTTAGGAGCATTCAAAGTAACCGCATTTTCAATTAATTGCATCGTCAAAAAATTTTACGCTTGGTTCCCCTTTCTATCTCTGTCCCCATCCAATTGGGGTTCATTCGGGCGGTACGAGGGGGGGGCGGGGTTCAGTATCACTTCAAGGCCCAGATTACCACTCGCCATCCGGTTGCCTCTCCGTCCAATTTTAACATGCCATTGCCTTGAATAAGATGAGTATGTTCAACATTTAAAACCTGTTTAACATTGGGGAAATACATTTATAATACACCAAATGTTTATTATAATTTATAATAACATCATAATATGCCAACTGCACAAAAAAAAATCTTTATACGCTGGAATCATTAATAAATACTAGTTAAGTAACTATTTGGAAAATTCATCGCAAAATTTCATCGTAAAAGTTACATCAAAGTTTCTTAAACAAAAAAGAAAACCAATTATTATTTTTTATGGGTACCAAATATTTAAGAAACATATATATGAAACTTTTCACGTAAGTATAGGTATACCAAAAAATAGGCAACGGTTTATGTACAACATGATTTTAAGAAATAGATCGTTCTTCCTCTAACTCCTGTATGTACAAATGGCATCAAAAGTCGAGCTATCATTTAATAATTTTATAATTGATTTGTGCATTATTTATTCCGATTTCGGAAAAATGATTCGAATAAAAGTTGGTAGTTTAGTTATAATGAATAAGTTTTATTCGAATCATTTTTTCGTATGCCGTATAAATAAGGCACAAATCAATTCTAAAATTTTGATTTTTTGAATTTTAATACCTCGACTTTTGACACCATTTGTACGTCCTATATGATTTCCTGTTTTTATACATGTTGCTTCATTTTAAACAAAGCATCTGATAATTTCTCCACGAAAACGTTTTTGGAAAAACTATTTATTTTTACAAAAAGTAAAGATTAATTCTTATTTATTGAATGAAAATATTTAAATATTAAACTTTTTCATTTTAATGAATTTTTCCTAATGACAAAATTATCAAAACGGCTATAAAATGGTTAATATTTGACAAAATAAGAGTTTATTATTCAATTTTTATATTTTGTTTTCCGAGTTTTTTCGTGAAAACGTCTTTCGTTTGATCCGTAGACGTTTGGACTGATGCTGACCGCTGAATGAGCGATGGGCTAGGTACGTAATCGCCTTGCGCCGTTTTACCGTTTCCATTTCGACGAATGTCTTTTCACGTTTTTGTTCGGCACTGGAACTTTTAGGCTCTTTAGACTCCTTTCAACGCGAGTCTGATAAGCATTTTTTATAATTCCGAGTATATAAACGAGCATATATGAGACGAAATCTTCAATGATTCTGTAGTTTAAAATTTCATACCGATTTTTACTTTTATTCCGTAACCATTTACAGGCAAAACAAATACAACGTGACAGATACGTAAAGATATGATCTATATGTTGTGGGCTCAACCATTGTAAACGTATTATTATTCTCGAAGTTATTAGCGATTGAAATCTTACAGTATTTCGTCACACAAGAATGTTCGATCGACCACCGGTGTAACGAGTGAATAGACGTATTCACGTTAAAAATATGGGTTTCCATTTGAAAGTTACTCTTCAAATAACCTTGAAAGTAAAGGCCAAGGTGAACAAAACAACTTTGAATAAAACGACTGTGATTAGTGTTATGTTTTTCGAGAACGCATCCTTGAAAAAATATTGGTGTATTGTTTCAAAACCTGTATATAAATGGCATAAAAGGGCTACATTACACATGAAACTTTTCAAGCAACTATTCATAACGTATACTTTGGTGAGCAAGCGCAGTAGTATTTTTTGATGAAACTATGCTGTTATAACACAATAGACCTGGCGTCTATTTCAATGCAATCTTATATGTAACTTCAAATGTAAGAATAGGGTGATTGGTTTACTTCATTGTGATTGGTTTACGATGATCATGTGACTGAAGTGGTTGACAAAGCGAGAAATATTTAGCAAGACGAGAGTTATAGCTATTAACAAAACATGCGATTGATATATTTCTGCATGTACATATAGATGTAAGTCTAGTTATATCACACACATTTATTGCGATTGACAACTTTCAACATTTCACGTGTAAAAACGGGACAAGACATGCTTCACACTCCTAAAAATATAAATATAACAGCGTAGTTGGCTAATATTCATTACTCTGTCGCCATCTGAAAATCATTATGTATACAAAGTTAAATTCTACATACATACCGTCACAATGGTGAGAGATTTATGTAATATTTTTCTACACTAAATGACTTAAAGTGAATATATTCTCATGAGCATATAACTTCTGTTAAGGCGGCTGAAAGTTGGAAGTGGTTCGTTGTTTAAAGAGAAAAAAATCATTTTTCTGTACTGTTTCCGTGTATAAATTGGATAAAAGAAAATAATATAAAATGAACTCTTCTTCCTTTCTGCAGTTTTTGAATTTACATGTTCTAGACTGATAAACCGCCTTATTTTTATACCATGTAATACTCGTATATAGGGTGTATTTTTGGGTATGATAAACTTATTAAAATAGGAACAATTTTATTAAATTTTTTTATATTTTGTTCATTGCAGTTTGCCATTTCATCATGGAAAGACTAGTGCCTCAACAACGATTTGAAATTATTAAAATTTACTTTGAAAATCAGTGTTCAATTCGTGAAACGCATAGAAAATTACATGAAATTCGTGAAATTTATGGTCGACATAATACAATTTGTCGTAATGTTGATAAATTTTGTATCACATTTACTCTTTTTGAAGAAACAATAGCCGCGGTAAGTGAAAGTGTAAATGAAGATCCAGAGTTATCCATTAGAGATCAAAGATCTTGGCCTACATCCATATAAGGTCCAATGATCAATCCAGACGAAATGTGGTTTCAACAGAATGGAGCTACAACCCATACAGCACGTGAATCCATTGATTTGTTAAAACAAAATTTAATGAAAACAATATCTCTCGATTGGGACCTGTTAACTGGCCTCCTAGATCATGTGATTTAACACCACTCGATTGTTTTCTGTGGAGATATGTTTAGTCATTGGTGTACGCTAACAAACCAGCAACAATCGACGACCTGGAAGCCAACATTGAATGAGTTATACCAGAAATAAGACTAAATTTGCTCGAAAAAGTCGTTAAAAGTGGACTGACAGACTGAAGATCGTCAGGAGCAGCCGAGGTGGACATATGTCCGAAATCATATTTAAACATTAATGGCATATATTGAACTTCTATAAATAAAATAAATTTCATTAATAAAATTAATCAGTTTGTATTTTTATTCTCACCTTTTTAAAAAAACACCCGTTATAATACAAGGATAATAAGGAAAAAACAAGGATAACAAGCATATGAATATATACAAGGAATAAATAAAAACTAAAATTATATAACCTTGTATACTTAATAATAATAATAATAATAATAATCAGAGAGAGGAGTACTGCATACGGTGCGTCTGACTGTCATCACGATAACTCAAAAACGAAAAAAAATAACGAGCTGAACTTTTGTGTGCACTCCCGTTCATAAAAACTGATCCATTCTAAGTATTACTGTTTGTAATATTATAAATATATTTTGTAATATATAGGCTTAGAATGTGACTTTCTAGTACAATTTATATGAACGTGAGTGTACACAACTTTTCTAGTGTGGAAAAACAGGCCATGATTTCTTACGCTAAAGGGAAAATTTTTACCGCTAAATGATACTAGACTAGATTAAATACAAAAAATATTTCTTCTATAAAAATAAACAACTTGGAAACTTTTTTCATAAACTGAATGTGTCGACTAAATTATTATTAAACGTGGTTTTTAATATAATTTACATCATACTTTATTTTATTTAACTGCGTTGCCCATCCCAGAAGAAAATTCTGACTAACAAAGTATGGAAACCTTACTTACTTTTTTTAAAGATTACTTTTTTCAATTCTATACACTGGTATTTAATTTTTTTTACTCTGAATTTTTAAATTTAAATACACTAAATAACTGAGCATATCATTGAATTCTTTTTTCCTTTTATGAATTAGTATCCGTAAAAGTATAGGTATCAAATTCAATTTTATAATACTGTACATAATTAGGACGAAATAAACAAGGTTGAAAAATACATAATATTATAATATATTGGCTGAAGCCCGTTGAAAAAAACATTGTATAATCATATCTTAATAATAATTAGAAAGAGGGCTACCGCAAATGGGTCCCTAGCACCTAGACCAAGGGTTCCTCTGTGCCCTGCTTGAGAACAACCTGTCACCTGAAGGCGAGACGTCTCCGGGTAGGAGGTGCTATTTTAAGCAGATGAACCTTCCATTTTGATATAATATATTACACGCTGGGACCCGAACGATGGTGAACTATGCCTGGTCAAGATGAAGTCAGACAAACCCTGATGGAGGTCCACTATTACTTCTTATTACTTGGATAGAATTTTAAATGGAGCTAAAAAAAATTATAGGTTTTCGATTAGAATATTTCGTTTAATGTTCGATTTTTTAAACTGTGCAATATCTTTACGATAAACAAACGAACGTAAAATTGACGTCATTTCATACTTTCCAATTTAGAACTGCAACCAATCAATACCTTGATTGTACGTGATTTTATCGAATGTTTGGTTGGGAAACCAAATTTTGAGATAAAGGCTATATGAGAAATAGAAGGCAAATTTGAATAGGTAATAAATTTCTCGAATTTTGTTTCTTACGCCTTTCTATACCCAGTTTATGTAAATATACAAGGTATAGTAAGTTTAGTCCCGACTTTGTAGCGCTTAAATATTAATCTTTGGATTAAATTCTTGGTATAGGTGTTCATTAAAGGGTCTAATTCGACCATTTCCGCATATCCGTCTGCCTGTATGTCTGTCTGTGGACGCGATAACTCAAGAACGAAAAGTGATAACAAGCTGAAATTTTGTGTGCGAGCAAAAAAGTAGAAATTAAGTTCGTAAATGGGGCACCATTTTTGGGCATAATGGGCAAAACTGCCGATCTTTGAGACCGTAAGTGATATAACAAAAATTTAATAACAAAATAATCTTCTTCGTTCTAAAATAAACAACCTTTTTTCAATAAATTTTTCCATAAACTCAGTATATAGTGGGTATTCAAACAATTAACTCAGTTAGTACAATACTGATTACAATATTGATAATATTTGAGTTCCTAAAATTTTCTTTATTCCTGGAAAATACATTGTGCTTTAAGACGTGTTTTTATTAAAACGTATATTTCTCTAACTTTTGGCTCTCCAAAAATTGAATTTTTCCTAAAATTGTGTAGACATCTTGTTCCAGAAGATACACCCGTTTGAACTGAAATAAGTCTTCCTAGAAAGTTTCCTATCTGTTTCTAGTTATTATGATATGAGAGGACATCGGACATTGAACATCTTATTGTTCAACGAAATGATTTTATATATGATAAGCCGCATTATTTTCGAAATATTCTTATTTATTCAATAAAAATTTAAATATAAAAGATTATTTTTTGTACCATTCAGTTCACTAGAAACTGTGTTTTGTTTTTGGTACGATACTTCACAAAATCGAATAAATATGAATTACAAAATTTATTGTTATATTAAACATAATTTATTTATTACTAATCCCGGGTTTATTTATAAGTGCAAGTTTAACTTCGAATTGAAGTAATTGTGTACTTTATTTTATTTTAAATTTCATCTCATAAAAAAAATAATTATTTCCAAATGTAGAGCGTGCTTAATGCTTATACAGTGTATTACAAACGTAAAATTAAGTTAAAATTCCAAAATTTTGCTATCTGATGCATGTTTGATTGAAAGGATGTGAAAACATTATTTGCACACATTTCTGTATTACCTACGGCTTTATATAGACTATATTGTAGCATCATATCCGATCAAAAACATAAATGTTAAAAAGGACATAGTTTTCGGGGATATGCTTAATATAATAGTTGCTACTTAGACAATTAATGAGGGCTTATAAATTGGGTCCTCTATAATAGTTCATAAAAAGTAATGATATGGAGTAAGACTTTAATAAGCAATTTATCAGCAAATTAGTATTAACCAATTACATAGCAGTATATAACTATATCTTTTTACTTTGCTAAATTCATGAAACTAAACATGCTAAAAATTCTATTCAAAATTTAAAATTTTTAATAGAATTCGGGTTTTCATAATTTTCCCATTAGATATCAGGAAGTACCCTCACATTTTTATTCTGTTCGCCTGTACTTAGAGGCGTGTTCACGTTTTTTTTCGATTTTTAAATTAAGATATCTTAATTATATATCTATATTAAACTATTTATTCCTTAACGATGAGCTTAAAAATGTTATATTATAATTCCGTAATCTTACTATATTCCAAGCAGTGTAGCTTCTTAAGTCCAAAAGATACAAAGGTGTCATTTTGGTCCTAATATTTTCCGTAGTAATAGCACTGTCACGTATGAAGCCACATCCCGAACTTTTCCTTACGCACTACCGTGCTATAGATATCGTATGTATGAAATAAAATGCGAATTTGAACTATAGTTTATTGACGAAATCGATTAATCACAAAATGGCATTACATTATACAAAGGTTTGCAGTAAAAACTCTTGCTCCATTATTTGTGTAAGAATTGTTTATACAGATATGCTCCCATTTCCTTGGCCCACGAATTTCAAAATCCGAAAACACGTGGAATACAAAATTTTTTCGAACAAAAATTGGTTTAGAACACATGTATAGACACACCCAAATATATTCCAAATATATATATATATAACCACCCAAATATATATATATATATATATATATATATATATATATATATATATATATATGTATATATGGGTGGTTATATATATATTTGGAATATATTTGGGTGTGTCTATACATGTGTACTAAACCAATTTATGTTCGAAAAAATTTTGTAATATATATATATATATATATATATATATATATATATATATATATATATATATATATATATAAGAAATTGTTTCATTGAAACTGCGCCAATACCAATTGCTAATACCTAAACATTTTCGTCCCCATACTGCATGATATACCTAACAATAAGTAAGCAGGTGCAAATGATAATTTATTATAGTAAATAATTAACATTGAGCTATAGTTTAATTTCTATATGCATATACTTCCCGATCTGCTCCTTTTGAAAATAAAAGCTATCCGCCCATTCATGAAAATGAGCGATCACTGTATTTATATACTTTACTCGTGATAGTCAAAGCAATAACGATAGAATACAGTATGATAAACTTACTTATTATAGATATGCCGATTGAACATATCTAGTATAACATGTATAGCGTTTTAGCAGTTATGATATAATGTATACTATATGGTGTTGTGTTGAATGGAAAAATCGGCCAACGCATTCTCTTCATATAAGGTTCATTTATTTGAGGTGAGAGGAACCGAATATATTGAATCTGCTGTAATCGAGAGACTTGCAGTTAAATGTTGCTGGTTTCTTTCTCCACCCTCGGTCTACATATAATGGATCCATTGTGGAGTCCTATTGTGTGTAGGCGCTTTCATAGGTGATAATATCCGGTGATGAACCCGCTAACCTTCGAAATTGTATCCTGTTCAAGTTGAGTGCATCGGGAGGCAGCAGCATCTTTGTTGCATTCCGAAACAGTATTCTCGACTTTTTGTTACGGTATATTTTTCCAGTGTTTAAAGTCCTTCCACTTATTGTTCTCTAGTTTGCTTACTGTTTTTGGAATTCCTAAAATAGGTTCTGGACCTATGAACGGTTTTCCGACTCTCTTCCTTGCAATGGTATCTATTAAAGAGTATCTATTAAAGAGAATTTCGTAAACATTCTTTTCAAAAAATGAGATAGATTAATCATGAATTATTTCCGATGGGTATTTTTAATCGTTTCCCAGTTGACGACCATGATATGATATATTTGAAGTTGTAGCGGTATCGCATTTTAAATTGTTGAGGTAATAGATTGATATAATAAATGATTATTATTTAAATAAATAATAAATAAGTGTTAAAGATATAATTAATCTTTATTAGATTGAATTATGACATATTATATATTTATATGTAAATTATCAAAGTTGTTAACATTCAAAGCAACCGTGATAAAAGAGAGAAGTTATAGTTGTTAAGTAACAGATAAAAATGATAAATAAAATTATAATAATAATTTAATGAAAATGCGATACCGCTACAAAGTAAACAAAAGTAGTAGTAGTAATAATAGCGGAGGGGAGGTCGAAGTCTGGCAAGTAGTGCTTTTTTGGCGTTATTTAACGACCACTAAGGGTATTAAACTAAATAAAATCTTAACAAACTAAAAATTAAAAAAAGTTTTACGTATGCGGTTTCCTAAGTGTTGCGTTTGGTCAGTTTTTCTGAATATAGGCGAGACTTGGACGGCTGCTATTATAAAAACTATTGACGCCTTCGAAATGTGGTGCTACCGTCGCATGTTGAGAGTCTCGTGGAATATCTACACGTCTAATAATCGTGTACTTAAAATCATTGATCTAGTGCCTGAACTTACCAAAATTATAGAAATTGAGCTACTTTGGTCATTTCATGCAGTCGGGAAAGTACGACATGTTAAAGACATCACTGATAGGAATAGATGCAAAACGAGCAGTGGGCAGGTGAAGAACTGACTGGATGGACAATTTAAAAATCTGGACTGGAATGGTAAATTGGTGGTAAATTACCAAAACCGCAGACAACAAAACAGCCTGGAGAAAAGTGGTCTCCAACATCCCATAAGGGGATAGAGAACTATATATATAAGGGACAATAATTTGTATGCAGACTAGAAATTGGTAGCATGCAGACTAGAAATTGGTAATGTGCTACTTCAGCCGACAGACTAGAAATTGGTAATGTGCTACTTCATCCGACTTTGATAGGAACTATGCCGATATTCATCTGGAGTTTGTGAAAGGAGACTGTCGAAAACCTTCCTAAGCATAGCCAGTTACTTTCGTTCCTGTATATATACCGACAGTCTTCTAAGTACGGCAGCGTGGAAAACCCGTACATATGAATATAAAAAATAAACTATATTAATGAATTAGTTTAAATTTATGCAATTTGGAAATGATGAGATACAATAAACAAGTAGGTAAATGTAATATTTAGACTACATACTACTATGCATATTAATTGCATGTTAAACTCATTAATAAATTAAATGATGATCTTAAATAATATTATGGAAGCGAAGCTGGTGAAGTTGATACAAGCTAAACTAAATATTTATACATGATTTAAATATATTATATATAGTTTTATCCTACACATTTTGTTTATACAGAAGATTTATGCATAATAATTAATAAATTATATATTAAATTGATCATGCATATGAATTTTAATGATACAAAGCTTTGATAATTAATTAATTTTAATAGTAAAACACATTCAATTAAAAAAAAAGTGTTAACGTTTGCAAAATGATATTGGAAGTAATTTAATAATGTTTCCCCTATATAGTTTAGAGTACTAAACTATTGTAATCAGACAAAAATAATTTAACAAGGTATTGGATTTCAGTAGAATCGAATTTGAAAAATTCAATATGTACGCATTCAATATATTCAAATTTACTTCCAACCTTATACAATAATTTTATGGTTTCATTATTTTAAAATAATTGGACCGCGCCACCAAGAAATTTTGTGAACTATTAGAGTATACAATCTCATCTACACTCTCACAGTAAGCATTTTTCCAAACTAAGCTAATAGCGTGCGGAAAATAAATACTATTAAGTACTTTTTTCTCGGGAACTTTTAAATAAAAACCGAAAAATGTTTGTTTATTGTACAAATTTCTACAAGGATGTATTCCTTATACCAAAATTTCGATGTGGTCCAGTTATGATTGTGTTTAATATTAATTTAGTTGTTTTATGTGTGTGTAAATATTATAGCAAAGACAAAAAGTGCATTTTTTAAGTATGTTAACAGAAATGGAAAAAAACTCTATTTATATTTTTATAGAGAACATAAACTTTATATCCGTGTGAGTGATAAACAAAGTAAGCCTTTAAAAAATATATGTAAAGTAAATACATTTAAAGTGTTATATCTTCCTCTTACATATAAAAATTAAATAATATATTGTATCTGTAAAAAACATTTACTACAAGAATAATCAAATTTGTGCAGACTGATTCGGTTCTGATTGGTTCATTTTTTTTTAACGGGAGTGTACTCACCATTATATAATCACGTGAAATAAATTTAAGTTATCAATAAAATGTTAAGTAAAAAATGTGTTTAGTATCCAAATTGCATAGTCAAATTTAACTTGCCAAAAAGTTAACATCACGTACGATACATATTGTGTCAGATATATATTCCAGGTCCAAAATCTTACAGACCTGAGAAATTCTGTTCGATTCGGTACCTGACAGTTTTGTTCCTTGTATTTCTGTGAATATTTCTTTCTAAGTTAAATTCAACGAAATAAATATCGGTGTTTGATTCAAAACAATGCAAACGAAAAACATCGTCAAACAATATCTGTATAAAGTAAGCGAAATTTTTCATAGGAATCAGAAAGTTTTAGAATAAATGTACTAAAACAAAGATAAAATCAAATTTAGATTCATCAACATGAAACTTTATTCATGAAAAAATAATATTACTGGTGTTTTAATGTATAATACACTTTCTTTTATACAGGAAGAATAATTCTGAAACATAATGAATTGTTGAAAAGTTTGAACAATCATTTTGAGCTTACAGTAAATTCATGTGCATTTCTTCTCACGTATATAATTATACCATCTTAATCGTATACAGAGTGTATAGTCTAGTTAGAAATGTTTTAAGGGTTACGTGAATTTTCAATAAATTGAATTATCTCAAATTGCACTACTTTAAAAATATCCTGTGAAATTTTCAGGTTGATTCGATGAATAGTTTTAAAGTATACGATATTGCAGCTAATGGCGGTGTTAATAGGGCATCAGCTAAAAATTTGAAATGAGCAGGCGATGCTGTATCGAAAGATAGCAATATGGAATTCCGAATTTTGAACTCATCCGATTTCTGTCCTTATGAAGAGTAAAAAGCCTGATGGAAATATAAAATTCTAGAAGGCAAATAAGTAATTTAATAGATTGTATTGGTATTCATAATTTAACTGAGCGTTCTCTAAACTGCATTATAATACGGTAACTGTATTTTAAAAACTACTTTTTTGAAATGCAATATTACCGAAAATTATAGGCATTAAAAGTAGACCGTAATCGAATGAATACCTTTTTTTAGCAGAATTTTTTTTATAAACAATTAACAAGCATTTTTTCTCCTTGAAATCCATAGCTATATCCTTTCGGAGTACGTCATTTTGCTAAATTTGAAAAAAACTTCCAACTTACTCGATTCTCATGAAACATTGCACACGTATTTAATCCCCGTGACGATACAATAATATGGCGTGAAATATTAATTAAAAATTTGGGTGAAAACTTACAAGAAATTTTAGTCTTAAAGAAATTAAGTAAAAATAATTTTAACAAGTTAAACGGTTTTATTTTGCGAGCGATGGCATAGTCAAAACTAAAAAATAACATCTCAGAAAATAACATCAAAGATCTTGGAAAGGTTTAAATAAAATCGTGGCGCACATAATAAATATTCAAGAAGATAAAGAAGACTGTTAAAAGCCAGATATGATTTTCAATAAAAGTAAACTCTTTAATAAAAGCAGTCCCATGATTTTATTTAGTCTGATCTGTATTTGTACTTAATGTTTGGGGTGGCGTATAAGTAACGTTATGATTTAATTAGTGAATAAATTTTTTATTCACGTTTTTTTTTCAGAATAAACTTTGAAAAACTTGGGAAAATTTATGATGAAAAGACTCAGCACACAACAAAGAACCAAAGTTCAATTTTATTTTGAAAGTCAGCATTCATATTCAGACACAAAGATCATATCGAAATTTCTTTCATGTTCCGACCATTTACCCATTGCAGTTCGAAATGATGTGAACATTGCTCGGATGCAAGCAAGTGTTGAGGAATACCTCGAAACTTCCCCCAGGCGACGTTCACAACAGTTGGTGATGTCTAGGCGGTCTTTACAAAGAATTTTACATACGTTACACCTTTTCCCATATAAGATTCAATTGGTTCACGAGTTAAAACCAAATGATGCACAAATACGCATTCATTAAATAAATCATAACGTTACTTATGTGCCACCCTTTACTTCAACGGAATCTTATTAAATGTAAAAATAACCACAGGCCAAACTCAAGTCAAAACAAGGAAACAACTTATTATAAATTCTTTTAAAAAGGAACACACTGTATACGACTCACATTGTACTTCAAATTATGAGTATATTACAAAACAAATCTCTTTAGAAGATTTAGAAGAAAACAATAGAATATCTTATTGTACGTTGCATAATTACCATAAAGTATTAGAAATAGTTGTTAAAAACATAACTTCTTATTTAACTCGACGTATTTTATCCTCAGCACTACGAAGAAAATATTTTATAGTTTTTAACTAAGAGCTCTTTTAAACTACAACGAGTTATCAAAACTTAAGTTATGTCTATAATTTAAGTCTATAAGTCTATAATTAAGCGGTTAAGTCTATAATTTTAGTGAAGGTAGGTTAAGTACGAAGAATAAATGTTATACATCATGCAGCAAACAAATTATGTTCCAATTATGTTCATTCAAATGTTCGTATTCAAGCATGTCGTTCTGATTCATGTTTATGAACGGCCAAAGATTCATTATATATATGTCAGCGGCAAAGTATACATTGACAATATATACAATGCGAATGCAAATTGTTGTCTTATTTCATAAATTGACTAGGCATTCTGTATAATACCGATTCCGCCAGTGGCAAAGTATAAAACATATTTATCTGTGATATAGGTATTTGACGTCGTAACATAACCTCACACATTTTAAATATTTTCGTTTGGAGAATAATTTTTTTTACTACTCCACTGTATAAAATTTATTATTGATATTTTTTCATATTTTTATTATTCAAAAAAAGTAATTTATATAATTATTGGTTTATGCTAGTTGAGAATTTACATAATTTCAACAAACATTTACTTAGATTGGATATGACTTGCGTATATCCAAGCTTACTTCGATATTTCTGCACATATTTCAAATCAGTTACAAAAGTCGTCTCATGGACGCAGTTACAAAAAAGAGTTACAAAAATTACTTCTCTCTGTGCAGTTACCAAAAGAAAGGAGTTACAAAAAATACTTGTCTCAAGACAGTTACTAAAATTAGTTGATTCACATGAATTAATCAGATGGTATTTAAAAATTTTATTTCTTCAGTTTACAAATTGAATATTTTTTATGGATTGTGCTGAAGTATCGAATGGGCGAATTAATGGTTTCTATCTGATTGTATCTAAGTATATTTTTTTTTGTATAATTTATTTAATTCACTATTCCGAAACTTGTGGTCTCTCAAACTTGTAACAATTCAATACACATTCTATACACACTTTTGCTGTACAATTTATATTTTATGTGAATATGCATTGACTTTTTCAATTTATAACTATATTGTTTGTATACGCTTGGTTTTTTTTGGCCGTGTATTTTTTCTTTACAGAAGCGTAATGTCTCTTTTATATACAACTATGTATCTGAATTAAATTTGTAATCCATATTTATATTTTTGCAAATCAGACATATTTGAACATATTTTTTTTTTACTGTAGTGTCGTTTTTTTTTATATACGATATTTCTTTTACTACAGTTCAATCTAGCACATATTCATGTAATCCCTTTTTTCATAACTTGTACAACCAATGTTAGTGTTTTAAGGATAGTTATATTATTAACATATTAAATTAAAAATTATTTATTTCAAATATATTTTATTTTAACATATATTTTGTTTGTTCTTTTTTTTGTACTTTTTGTATTTTCAGTATTTCAGATTCGAATCACTTGTCGATAACTTAGACACTTACTGGATAGTAAAGATCTTACTACCTCAATATTATCTTTTTTAATGGGCCCAGCTTTTATTGAAAGACTTTCGGTTCAACGTGTTTTTTTTTATATTTACGTGTATGGCGTTAGCACCGATCGTTTTCTAATTTTCATAATTCCACATACAATACTCTGCTTTGGATTTTTTTTCTAAAGTACCGTATATTTAGTTTTCATTATTTTTTTTTAACATCATAATACCTCTTTTAATTAAAATTACTAAATTAACTCAAAATTTCATTTTTATGAAAATAATTGATAATTCAATTATTTATCATAACTTATCCGAATTTTTTTTTAAATTAAACTCTAATTATTTTTTACATACACATATGGAAGCAGAGCAAATATCCATATGTGTCTTTTGTTTTCGATAGTTTTCACAAAGCTCGACTTGTGATTCTGAAATTCTTTTTGAAAGTTGAAATGATTATAATTTTTTCTTTATATTTATACATTTATATCTTTTACATTTTCTTTAATTCTATAATTATATTTAACTTAGTACTAATTTTTTTTCTCTTTCTTCTATTTTGTTTGTGGTTTAAATTTTCATTATGCCGAGAACAACTCGTAATACACCAGGTACCCCAGGAGATGACGATCCTCCAGCTTCACCAGATGACTTATTCATCACGCCTCATCAAGTATCAGCGGTTAACTTAGCGGCTATAACTACGCAGATGCAGACTACAGCTCAACAGTTCCATGCGTCAGTGCTGCACGTTTCGGATGTACAGCAACAAATACAACAGCAAAGCAAGCAGATAAGTAGCATTACCGATGCCTTGGCAACAATAACAACTACTCTATCAATTAATAACACTAGTTCAAATCAATTAACTTCAAACTTTAGTTTTTTTGCAAAACCGAGTATAGATTCCTTTATAAATAAAATCACTATTCTGGACATTTCTGTTCCAGAAAATATTATACAGTTTATTGTCGATACTCAACATTTAGTTGATATTAATTTTTTACCTATACACGTTCTTTTGAAATCTTTAATCAATAGGTGTGCTTCGAACGCACAAACATTTTGGTCTACTTGTTTGGCTGACTCTTTGTCTTGGCAAAATATTAAACATAATTTATTACAAGTTTATATTCCACCTTTGACTAAACAGATATTAATTGATAGATTGGTCCGGCGAAATCAACCTGACACTGAAAAATTTTCGACATTTGTTCCTTCAATAATAAAATTCGCGAACATCCTACTTAATGATTCATCTGAATCCGAAATCATACAAATTATTTTTGCTCATGCCAATAATTCTGTACTATCTATTCTTGGTTTATATCAAATTCCCGATACTTATAAAGATTTGTATCAACTAATCACTAAAATTGAGGAAATTCAAGCGCGAATAACTACAACACCCGTCAGTGTAAACGTTACTTCAATTCAAAATACGCATAATGACTCTAAACTTTTTTGTACCTTCTGTAAAGGTACTAATCACAATTTTAAATATTGTTTTAAAAGAAAGAAGGATAATATAAATGTTAGTACTACGGTTCCAAAAAACTCGCAATAGACCCCAAGTTTCTTATTAATGATGTTATTTTAAATTATACTATTTTACCCCTACAAACCATTTTCATTCAAGGTTATCCTTTATTAACACTTTTTGATTCCGGTGCTACTGTTAATGCTATTAAAACTGCGACTTTTAACAAGTTAAAATCTAACAATAGAAACATCGTCACCGAATCAATTGATAAAACTATTTCTTTGCCGGGAAATAATTTTTTAAAATGTAATTTAACTGCGAAACTTCATTTTAAATTGGCTAATTTTTCATGGACTCAAACTTTTTTTATAGTAGATTCATTACCGTTTGAGGTAATTTTAGGTGTTGCCACACTTAAAGATTGCAACATCATTTTGGACTTCTTTAAGTCGACGATCAAATTTTATTTTCATCCTAATGTTGAAATACCGTTTTCGGGTTTTTGTAACAATAATCGAATTATTAATACTATTGTCGAAGCGAAAGTAAATCTTAATAGCAAACAAACCAAAGTGTTGCAAACACTTCTTCAAAAATTTAAATCGATTTTTTCTGACATTCCTGGTCTTGCCAAGGGTTTTGAATATAAAATTAAGTTAATCGATAACATTCCGGTTTGTAAAGCTCCTTACTATCTAGCACCCGATAAAGCCAGACTTTTGGACGAGCATGTTCAAGAGCTTGTTACACAAGGGGTACTTTCTCCTTCGAACTCTAATTATAGCTCACCCGTCTTCTTTGTTAAAAAGAAAGACGATTCTTATCGGTTAGTCGCTGACTATAGGTTTGTTAACAAACATATAGAGTTTGATCCGATGAGTTCAGCCAGTATGGCTCATATTTTCGCTAGCTTAGGTAATTCGAAAGTGTTTACACTCCTCGACATGAGATCCAGTTTTCATCAGATAAAATTATCAGATAACTCGAAACATGTCACCGCGATCGTCACACAATATGGTCTGTTTGAGTACAATACCATGCCTTTCGGGCTAAAGGTGGCTAGTCAATCATTAGCTCGTTTTTTAAATTCCAGTCTCGCAGAATTTCTATTAATCCTTCTAAGGCTCGATTTTGTATGTCGAGGGTACGTTTGTTGGGTAGCGTAATATCCGCTGAGGGACGCTTTATAGACCCTATTAAGGTGCAAGCAATCAATGACATGCCAACTCCAAAAAACGTCAAAGAAGTTATGCGTCTAGTTGGGGCTGCGGCTTTTTACTCCCGCTATATTCCCATGTTCAGTCAGATTGTAGCTCCGTTAAACGATTTAAAAAAGAAAGGTGTTAGGTTCAAAATTACTAAGGTTCATCTTGATGCAATCTCTACTTTAAAAAAATCTTTAGTAAGTGCGCCTGTCTTAAAACATCCTAATTTTGACAAACCTTTTGTGCTACAAACTGACGGATCAGCTACAAGTATGGGCGCGGTATTACTTCAAAAATATGATGACGTTTTGCACCCCATTATGTACTGTTCTCGAAAATTGAATCCAGCCGAATTAAAATATAACAGTCATGAATTAGAACTTCTCGCAGTAGTAACGGCCCTAGATAAATTTAAAGATTTTTTAACTGACCGCAAATTTACTCTACAGACTGACTGCAGGTCGTTATTGTGGATTTTTAATACCCCCAATAAATTTAATAAATTATCTAGGTGGATCCTTAAAATTTCGAGATATGACTTTACCCCGGAACATATTAAGGGCAAATTGAACAATATGGCCGATTTTCTATCTAGGTTATACGAAACTGACCATTTAATAGTGAACAAATTTTCTGATTCAAATCAAGATTCAGGCAAAAATTTCATTAAAGTTAAAGAGTTGCATAGCAATGATCCAGGTTATGCAAACCTTTTAAAAAAGATAACCAATACTTTGGATCAAACTGACTTAGAATCGGTGAATGAAGAAATCAGGAACAATGCGCAACTGAACTTTATTAACGTTTTAGCTAATACAAATTTTGATTACCTTTCTATTAAAAGCGAGCAACGTAACTCTCCCGAATGTAAAATCATTTATCAAAACCTTAAGGCTCAGATGAATGTCCCTAATTTTTGCATAAAGGATGGGTTAATTTATAAGTTCGTCGGAAGGAATCGACTAAAACGTATATTTTTACCAGATAATTTACTCGACTATGTTCTTCGATATTATCATGATTCTAAATATGCTGCGCATGGTTCAGTAATTAAAACATTCCGTGAAATTAGTAAAATTTTTTACTACAAAAACCTCTATGCAAAAGTAAGGGACTATGTCAGAACCTGTAAAGTGTGCCAGGCTATAAGGCCATATACACGTAACGATAAGGTTCAGTTGAGTAGTTCCGTGCCGGAGTATACCCTACATACTTTGTACGTCGACTTTATCGGTCCTATTATTAGATCAAGTGAAGGTTTTAAGTATATTTTTTCTGTTGTAGATGGATTTTCAAAATTTGCTTTCGCCTTTCCATGTAAAAGGCAGACCAGTGACGTTGCCATTTCACTGATACAGAAGATTTTCCTGCAAAACGGATATCCGACGGTTGTTGTAGCCGACAACGGACCAGCCTTTGCGTCGATCAAGTGGAAAACCTTCTTATTTAATAATGGTATTAGAGCTGCCTACTGTTCGAGCTATACACCATCTTCGAACAAGAGCGAGTGCCTCAATCGACAGATAAAATATAATTTAGGATGCATTCTCAAAGAATATTCTGTAGAACATAAAAATTGGTCCAAATTTTTGAGTTTTGTAATTTTCAATTACAACAACTCCTACAAAAGTACAATCGACTCAACACCAGCTGAAGTTTATTTTGGTAGAAAGTTAATGACGCCGTTTGTGATTATAAACGAATTAACTGAGTTAATCACGAGTTCTGCTAAACCATCACAAGCACATATACAAGATGCGTTAAAGATTGCTCACCAACAACGAGTCAACCAAACTTTAAATAAACCAACGCTGTCTAAATATAAAGTGGGTCAATTAGTCATGGTAAAAAACTTGGCCCCAAATATGAACAAGAATATCGCACCTAAATTCGCTTCAAAATTCAATGGACCGTACAAGATAATAAAGTTCACTACACCAACTTCAGTTAGGCTAAAAGCTCCAAAATCTAATAAGAAAACCTTCGGCATGTCGATATACAACATTCGGCCATACTATCTCAGAGGATATCAAGGGAATGGTAACGTTACTGCATCCTAATTAAACATCTAAATGTATTTAAATCTTCACGTCTAATCCACATTTGTAAGATTTTTTATTCATCTATTCATGTCATTCTTGCTTTAATATTTTTCAATTAGCATGTCGCTAATTTTTTTGGCCCCCTGGAGTGGAGAATAATTTTTTTTACTACTCCACTGTATAAAATTTATTATTGATATTTTTTCATATTTTTATTATTCAAAAAAAGTAATTTATATAATTATTGGTTTATGCTAGTTGAGAATTTACATAATTTCAACAAACATTTACTTAGATTGGATATGACTTGCGTATATCCAAGCTTACTTCGATATTTCTGCACATATTTCAAATCAGTTACAAAAGTCGTCTCATGGACGCAGTTACAAAAAAGAGTTACAAAAATTACTTCTCTCTGTGCAGTTACCAAAAGAAAGGAGTTACAAAAAATACTTGTCTCAAGACAGTTACTAAAATTAGTTGATTCACATGAATTAATCAGATGGTATTTAAAATTTTTATTTCTTCAGTTTACAAATTGAATATTTTTTATGGATTGTGCTGAAGTATCGAATGGGCGAATTAATGGTTTCTATCTGATTGTATCTAAGTATATTTTTTTTTGTATAATTTATTTAATTCACTATTCCGAAACTTGTGGTCTCTCAAACTTGTAACAATTCAATACACATTCTATACACACTTTTGCTGTACAATTTATATTTTATGTGAATATGCATTGACTTTTTCAATTTATAACTATATTGTTTGTATACGCTTGGTTTTTTTTGGCCGTGTATTTTTTCTTTACAGAAGCGTAATGTCTCTTTTATATACAACTATGTATCTGAATTAAATTTGTAATCCATATTTATATTTTTGCAAATCAGACATATTTGAACATATTTTTTTTTTACTGTAGTGTCGTTTTTTTTTATATACGATATTTCTTTTACTACAGTTCAATCTAGCACATATTCATGTAATCCCTTTTTTCATAACTTGTACAACCAATGTTAGTGTTTTAAGGATAGTTATATTATTAACATATTAAATTAAAAATTATTTATTTCAAATATATTTTATTTTAACATATATTTTGTTTGTTCTTTTTTTTGTACTTTTTGTATTTTCAGTATTTCAGATTCGAATCACTTGTCGATAACTTAGACACTTACTGGATAGTAAAGATCTTACTACCTCAATATTATCTTTTTTAATGGGCCCAGCTTTTATTGAAAGACTTTCGGTTCAACGTGTTTTTTTTTTATATTTACGTGTATGGCGTTAGCACCGATCGTTTTCTAATTTTCATAATTCCACATACAATACTCTGCTTTGGATTTTTTTTCTAAAGTACCGTATATTTAGTTTTCATTATTTTTTTTTAACATCATAATACCTCTTTTAATTAAAATTACTAAATTAACTCAAAATTTCATTTTTATGAAAATAATTGATAATTCAATTATTTTCTATAAAGTGTTTAGTTTTTTTTTTTAAAACACCGAATTTTTTTTAAAATTAAACTCTAATTTATTTTTTACATACACACGTTTTCGTTGCCGAAGCACGCCGCTTTTAAGTAGCATACTAGATTCAAAAAAGGTAAGCAATTTAATACTATGATGATTGTTTTATAAGAATTATTGAAATTAAATAAGGTAACTATTAGGTACAACCGAGTACTACAATCTTTCACTTCATCGGTCATACCCCGAGTTGGTCGGGTTTGCATGTTCTTGGGCCCCGCACTAAAAGGCGTTCTATATATTTGAGATATGGTATCAAAAATTATTGAAATAAAAAAGTTAACTATTACAATCGAGTACTACAACCGATTGTAGTACTATACGATTTCAACCTATAAAAACGCAGGTCTCGTAATGTATAATTATTTATTTTGCACTTTGCCAAAAATGATTTCGGGAATATACACAATGTCTAAGCATTATATAAATTGACAAGGTAATGTGTAGAAAAAAGCATTTGTTTTATACTTTGACGAATTATGAATGGCATTTTATAAATTGTCTAGGCATTGTATAAATCGACAGATTTAATTGTGTAACTGACTCATGTATACGAAATCTAATCCACTTCTAGACATGCTAGAAAGTTGCGGTTTGTTGCATTCGACGAGAAATACTTTGAAACTGAAAGTACCCTCCTTTTAACCTTCCTAATTAATTTATGTCTTGTATTCTTTACTTTACCAAATTTATATTGCGCAGGGTATGTTTTTTTTTCTAGGACGCAAAGCCAAGGCTGAATGTCACACCGGGGGCCAAGCAGAGTGAGCTCATCATATACAACGTGAGTAAGACTATCCATGACTTTTTACCTGACTACAAAAGGCGGGTTATGATTTTAGCAGTCTATGAATGTCTGTTTGTATGTTCATCTGTTCCCGTATAGCTCCTAAGCTACTTATCGTATTGAGACAAACGAGATGACGTTAGCTTCGTCTTAGAGTTGAACATGTTATAGGCTATGGATGTCATATTAAATCCAACATGTCGGATATGATTTGCATAATACCCTAAGCAACAACAACAAAATCTCACAAATGTAACGAGTTTAGTATCAAATGAATGGTTTTAATTGACAGATTCATAATAATATACTAAAAAGTAAATAAATAAAACCCGACTACGAAACAACTTTGAGGAGCCTTGTAAATATTTTTCATAGTCGAAAGCCTAACTGCGGTTCACAAAGCATAACTGTAAGCTTTATAACTTATTAATATTA
Organism: Nineta flava; assembly: GCA_963920215.1. NCBI lineage: Eukaryota > Metazoa > Arthropoda > Insecta > Neuroptera > Chrysopidae > Nineta > Nineta flava. Next base: position 107,472,483 of record OY986040.1, on the reverse strand, counting down.
TATTTATTAAGCGTTTACATAAATCTTAATTTGCCTTTACATAAACATTCTGTCGTGTGTAAGATGGGTATACAAATGTTTGGTAACTACAGAATGTACTAAATATTTTATACTTTCAACTGAATCACGCAAATGCATCAGTGCCACACACAATTTGTTTGCCATGTAAATGGCCAAGAATTTTTTCCCCTCAGAACGAAAATGAAAAACTTAAAAGGTTGGTATTTCAACTCATTTTCTGTACTAATTAAAAACAAATATTTATTTAAATTATTTGTCGTATTTAATTAGAAAAGTGTGTAACAAAAAATGGTTACCTAATGAAAAGAAAAGTAAATTTTGTATTATAATTAGCAGCAATATTAAAGTAAATGAAAAATATTTATACAGGTGTACAAGGTATAGACGGATTGGATGTGTAAATATTTCATTAAAAAAGCACCACACAAAAAAATCTTTTTTTTTTTAAATTATAAGGCTTCTTCTAATTTTTACAATTCTTCATACGAGTGTCCTATAATTATGCTGGTTCTGTCCGTTACAGATGTTGAAGTTATAGAACGACAAAGCTACCACGCGTTGCCTATTTGTTACTTTTACGTGAAAATACTCAGATGATTTTCATTGTAGAATATCTCAAGTTCCAATATTCAAATTTAGGATTAAACTATAGGGGACCAGCGGCAGAACGGGGTACGAAGTTAAAAATATGGTTTAAATGTACAAAAGAGTTTATTACGATTGCTGCAAATTGTTCTATGAAATTTTATAATGTTACAAACATTTAACTACACGAAACTGAAGACAATTAAACGTACTTTAAGCATGAACCCAGTACTAACTGTAGTTATATTGTAAACAAGTATGTATACCTTAAATTGGTTGCAAGATCCTCATAAGTTACAATATAGGAGCATAAAATCACAAAACTAACTAAACTAACTTCACGCACCAACTAGACTTACAAGAATGTCGTAGTTGAACAGCCACAGGAGTGTCTAGTTCTACGTATTGCCGCTCGCCAGTAGCACCCATTTGACACCGAAAACCATCAAACTTCATTCCGCCCTGGTACCCCGTTGTGTCCCGAATTCTCCTACTTGACTTTTTATAAAATTAAAAACCGATTTTACCGTGTCAAAGTTATATACAGAGTGTTCTGAAAGTCATTCAGGAAAACTATTCCACTGTGTAAAGCTGCAAAAAAAAGAAGTTTAATTCATTTTAACAGCTGAATGTATCTATCGCCCATCTTTTCTCAGCATTATATCTCGAAGATGTATGTGTGTGTCTGTGATCACTCTAGCGGTCACCGCTATAACCTGATCTGAATTTATTCTGCGGAAATGTTCTAAAATGAGGCAACTCCTGCGTAGTAAATTTATTTTATTTTTGAGAAGTTTTATTATTTGTATAAAATTATTAAATAAAATTTTACTACTTGCAATATTTTATTAATTACTTTTTTTGTAATCTTTTTTTCTGAAAATTGATTGTGGAGTTATCGATTGTATTAACCAAAACTAATAAAAAAAATTATTTTTTGTTTTGAAAAAAATCGATTAATCAATTGTTCATGGACGATTATTTAATGATATCGATTGTCTAGTATCCATTGTATTCAATTGTGAATAATCTATATCTGCCACACGATTGTGTGACGACAATACAGATTATTCACAATCAATAGATTGTGAATAATCTATATTGATTACAATATAGATTATTCAATCATATATACTAGAATCATTTGTTAAACTCTGTACATACAGGTCGTGAGAGTGTTTCACATCAGATATCTTTGTGCTTATACCTTGTTTAAATTAATTTTCATGCTTTACTCAATCGCGTATAGTACAGGAGCCGAACAGAGATTGACTTTCACCCATCTTTTAACCGGATAAAACATACGTTTTATGAAGTTTCATTAATAGGCGAATACGCCTAAAATGCAGTGCCTATCAAAATATTGTCATGGCTACTTTTAATTAAATTAATATTAATTAATTTTTTTTCTGTCCTTCACCCTTGTTAACTAAGCAAAATTTTTTTAAACTAATAGTTTATAATATAAAAAATATGCCTGGGTAGTATTGCCTACTCATTTCCGGTCATGACTACCTAGCAAGCAGGTATGAACAGGTAAGTAAATATAGGTAACTACACTGATCTATTAACCAATCGAAATATATATCTGAAGATAGATACTTTAATGATAAACGCGATCGTATAGTATTTCCTGCAATAAACCAGTCATGAAATAGTATGCCTGGCTTTAAAGTTTAAAAATCGGAGCAAGCAAGGATGCGCGAGAGAGAAAGTAGAGCGTTCGAAGCTTGTGCAATAGAAGAGGATATAACATAGTATTGCGTTATATCCTCGGTTAACAGATGAATGAAGGTCGATCTCTGTTCGGCTCTTAGACTATTATGTTGGATAAAAAATAAATGAGTACGAAAAAAATAAATATGTTCAAATAAGATCAGTTTAAGTACAACAACAAATAATATCTTATCCAAGATATCAACAATATTTACAACACATTCTGTGTGTCTTTAACATTTTTTTGCTCCATTTTCCCTTGTTGTGTAAGTTATTATTATTCTGTTGTAAATTAATTTACATTTAAGAATTATTGTCGTTTTGTCACTATATACAACAGTATACAAGAACAAAACATACAGATACTATATATAGTGTTGTGTTTTAAATTTAAATTTGGGACTGGAGACAAAAGAACAAAGATGTGTTAGTTTTTTACTTCCATTATTTATTTAATGAGCTTTCAACATCAGGACGAACAAAAAATGTTCAAGTGGAGGAGGTAGGTACTCAAAATTCTGTATGTGTTGTAGTATCTGTCATTTAAAAAAAAAAAAACACGAAGTGTGAATTTATAGCTAAAACGAAGACAAAGAACAAAAAACAAAGGCGTTGTTAAATTTCTTGTATATATTCCCAATATATACTAGAAACAAACAAGTGTCTACACAAACAAGTCATATAAAAAAAAACTAACTTGCTAAAGAACCATGAAGCGCTTAATACTGGCCATAAGAAGAGCTGCTACGAAATTAGGACAAAACATGCCAAATAACAAGAAACTGAGTTAATTGCTAAAACCTCCGATATATACTGAATTAATGAAACTTTGGTTCTATCTCTTACGGTTTCAAAGATAAACAGTGTTGTCTCTTTTGCCCAAACATGGTCCAAAAACACCATGTTGTAACAGTAAATATTTTAAAATTTAGAAAACAGAAAAAGGGAGAGAACGAGGAAGAAGACCCTCGTCTTAAGTTTTCGCTTTTCTCTCAAAAATGGCTACGCATAAACTGTCGGCGTATGGACAAGAACGAAGTAACCGGCTATGCTTGTGAAGGTTTTCTGCAGTTTCCTTCACGAACTCCAGATAGATATCGGCATAGTTTCTATCAGAGTCGGGTGCAGCCGCACATCCTACCATTTCCTAGTCTACACACAAAAATTTCTTCCACTCCTCTCACATCCTCACATTCATAGGCATCACACTGGACCTTATGGTCAAACTGTAGCCCGTCCAGGGCAGCCGCTACAATCTATCTAATCTACGCATAACATCAAAAGATGTATAAAATATTAAGAAGAATATTAATTTTCCAAATTCATTTTTTCGAATCAGTCATAATTTAAAAGGTGTATCTTCTTTATATATCTAAGCAATTTAGAATAAATATATCGTGAATTTTTTAACGTCTACCACAATATCCACAGTAAAAAATCACCCGAATTATGGATTTTATTTGCCAAATTTTAGATGCGCTCTTCTAAGCAAACAGTCGAAATGTATCCCGAAAGTATTTGTAGGGCATTTTATGTTCTATAACTTTTAACCAATTATTTTTTTAAATTTAATACCTTTTAAGTTATTTATAAAAAAAACCCTCGGCGGGGGGGGGGGTATATAAAAACGTGGGGATATAAAAAAAAAACACCCACGCTGTTTTACAATCAAATTAATTATTTTGCTGATAAAAATTAGTTTCTACTTTTTACTTCGGCTAGGTATAATGCGTGTTTTTTAGATTTTTTGAACTATTATTTATTTTTGCTTTTTTAGTCTTGAAACGTACTTTGGGATTTAGATTTTCAATCTTAAACCGTCAATATCTCTGTAAATATTAGAGAAATAAATGAAAAAAGATAAAAAACTTAATTATTGTAAAACTAACTTTCTACAACTTTACTTCTTATGTGTTTTCGATTATTTCAATATTAAGAACGATATACCAAATTTTGTGTGTACCCCTTCCTCTAAACCCCCCTTTTCCCTTGCCAATTCCAGTAATGCTTACCATAAAAATGCATTGTCATCCGAACTACTTATACATACAAAGTTTCATTTCGATACGCGGTAGCAGTAGGTTAAAATTCACTTCAAAGATTCAGTTATATACATATATAGATACATACCAAGTTAATAAAAGCGTATTAATGAAGATGATTAGTGTGAATTTAAACCTATCATCACAAATATTTAGAAAGAAATCAAACGAAAACTTTTCGAATGTTTTATTGCAATTTCATAGTTTTATAAATTTTATTTTAGGTATTACGATGTCGATTATTTTTATGTTGCAAAAATAACAATTTTCGTCACAGTTTGCGCATAAAACCGAAACATATTATACTAAACTAAATAAATGTTCACCATACAAGTCGTGTGATGTATTACATTAATACATTACACAAATTATTGTGTAAGGTTTTAAAAAGGATGAGTAACAATAACACTATGTTGCAAAGAATTAAAAATTTCGTTAAAAGTAAACGGTAATGATACTAAAACATTCCTGTCTTTCTATACAAATTTTTAGGGGAGTTTAACTAAGGGAGTTGTGGCAAAATTCTTCAAGGGATAAACATTTTTTAAACTTTATGTGGCTTTAAATATATACAGGGACCAGTAGCAAAAAAAACCCAGTTCTTCCTGTTGAGACACCTCGGCTAAGGTAAACTAAAATCTACCAACATCTAAATATTGTTTGGTTTTATAACTTTTGGGAGTTTTAATATGAGAACAAACTTTTGTACAAATTTTATTTTGACAATTTTTCTATAAGCTCAATAACAAGCACAAAATATTCCAAAATGGCGAAAATAATGACTTAAATAAGATTCTCTTTTTTGTTGAAAAAAGTAAATAAACACCCGGAGGGTGGATTTGTCTCTAATTGTGACATTTCTAGGTGCGGCCCATGAGGTCCACACGATCAACTTCTCAATATTCCCATTAACCTTCCGGCGGGTGGTGTTTCTACGTGGTATTTCCAGTAGCTGTTTTGTTCGGCCTACTCTATGCACGGATTACTAACATATTTGTAAATAATAGGACGGACTCAGGGATTTCATTAAGAGAAAATGAAACAATATAATAAAACTGTTAAATATACAGTCTATTTTCAAGAGCATTTCTAATAGGGAATCAATGTTAAATAAATAAATAAAATATTTACTATAAACCCATACATACATACACATACTTACAAACATCTGACTGCTTGTGGGATGATGTTTATTTAATGTCATTTAAGAGTGGGGATTTAGTGATGCCCACTTAATTTATAATATTATTATTCATTACGTATGCACACACACGCTATAGACTACAGAGTACCCCCACGATTTTTATTTCTTTATGAAGCATTGTGTAGTTATTATAGTAAATAATATTTAACATTGATTCTCTATTAGCAAAGCTTTCCAAAACAGACGGTATATGTATTTGAAATATTTATATATGTTTAATTAAAGTACCTTAGTACTTTCTATAACCCTTTCTCAAATAGAATTTAATTTAAAATTGAATTGAGCTGTTTAAATCATTTTGAAACAATTAAAATAAAAAATTAAATGTGAACGTATTAATTACATGATAACAGACGATATAAGTATCAAATTTCAATTTTCACAAGATTTCCGACTTTTTCAGTCGGTAGGTATAGGTACTGAAAAAAGGGATTATGTAAAACAAACTTATTATAATCTATAGTTTAAACCTCAAGCTTTCGGCCGGCATAGATCCTATACTACCCCGGGAAATTCGTAAAACCACTGAAGCTTCTGGCTGTTTTCCAGATTTTTCTCTATAAGTCTTTACTCTCTATCTCTCCAAAAATTTATACATCAACAAGAGAACTAAATTATACAGAGATTTAATCGGTAGATACTCGAAAAAATATATTGGCTATGAACATGTCGGTCTCACAGTCTATAGACTTCACAGATCGTGTACTGTAGAAGGTGCGAAAAACCACATTATTTTCTGACTTATTTAAATAATTTTCTCCATAACTCCTTATTTTATTTTTCAAAAAAGGGGCAAACAAACGCTTGCGACAAGGAACTAGATCAGGGTTTGGGATGATAAAAACTGTTTTGTGTACGTAAGTTAGATGTACTGCCGACTGTAAATAGATCACTTGAAAATTCAAATTATGCCTGTCAACGGCATAGAGATTGTACTAACTGATTCACAGGGTGTTTCAGGAGGAAAGATTTATATTTAAACATGCGGTAGTATTGACAATTTCGCTATAAGTTTATAGTTCATCTATAGTTTGTTCCGGAAATGCTATGGTTTTGTGGTACAGCTGCGAAAAATCCAGTTTAAACACGCATTTATTATCTTGACCTGTAACTATGTAAACAAATCTTGCATGTAACTTTTTATCCACCTCTAATTGTCAAATCGATTTGAAAGTTTGCTAACAAATGCAATTATAATGACAATAAAATAATTTGCTGCTATCTAGATGGAATGTTTATTATGGTATTCGTAAATATGCCACAAAATACATATTGGTGGATTTTTGGTGGAAGCGTTAATAAAATGCGGGTTAGCAAAATACATTAAAATTAATGGTTTTGGTCTAAAGCTTTAAAAAAAATTAAGCTGTCACGGTGACGCGTGGCAGATGTGAAACAAAATATTCAAATTTTTTTTAAAGAAAAATATTATTCTTTATTTAAAAAATTCATATTAATTTAATACCAAAAAATTAAATAATTTTATAAAAACTGAGACGACTAAATTCTTTCAATCAGTAACTTAAGCTATTATTATTATTATTAACTATTTTATATCTTTTTAAAACTGATTTGTTATATGTAATATCACCTATGAACAACTTATTGATCGCGTAACAAGAAAATGTCGCCAGGCCAACAGTCGGTCTAACACGCCACAATAAATGTTTCACATAACCAAAAATCTTTTAAAATAAGAAAAAGTATGTCACACAAAAAATACAAAAATCCAGATGAACATCTAGTGTAGTTGCGGGTAGATTTTGGACTTCAATATCTAGACGCCTTTAATGCAATACCTGAATCCCTAGGTTACACTTGGACACCACCAATAAACTTGTAATTGATTATTAAATATTGAGACTAAAAAGTAGCTAAATACACAAATTTGTATTTATTAATCAATCTTATTAAATTAGATTTAACACAAGCTCATTACGGAATTCGAAAATATGCCACAAAATAAAATAAATATGGAATTTTGGTGTAAGCGTAATGAATGAGGTCTTAAATTAATGTTTTTAGTCTTAAAATAGAATTAATATTTTCAACAAAGAAGCTTTTGTAAATATTTGACGCAAAAAACTTAAAAAAAACTTTTAAAACGTAGAGTGCTAACAGTTGACATTAATCTATCATGATCTTATCTTGAAATTTAAACTCAAAATTGTACACATTAGTGCTATTTTAAATATTTTCGTTTTTCTTCTGAAACATTTTGTATATTTTTTATAATTATTCAAAATATTGATATGCATATTATTTAAATTATTCATGTCTGTTTTAAAATTCACTGAGTCATTTAAATACATGTAAATCATCTCACTTAATTCCCTTTTGCATAAATTACATTCCAAATCTAGTATCATCGTGTTATTAAAATAAAAAAATATATCTTTGTTCGAAATAAGTTAGTTAAAGCCCTTTGGAAACTGTATTCACAATCTTTCTTGTATTGCTTAGGTTTTTTCTAAGCATGGCTCTGTTTCGCCAACATTAAATGTTAACTGTACCATCTTACTTCTATATAAGGTAGACAGAATTTCAATTTTGAAGTCAAGAAGCTAATTTTCACTTCCCTTCATGTCTAATTTATTTATTTACTGCATTTAATGTGTTATTCTGTTTTATAAAAATAGTTTTATCATCTGAATTTTCAATAATAATAATTAAACAGAATTTCTTACCCCTAATATATGAACCTTCATGAAAAGCTAATAAGCAACTCCTTGGTTTTATACCAAGATTGGGAAGAGGCGAATCGCGTCGTACTGTAGTGGAAGGGGAGTGGGCATAATGGACCATCAGATCGAAGTGCAACACTTTTTATACCTTAAGATTTATCTATCAATGTATCTTTCGAACCTTTTAGCAATGGGCTTGGTTTTGGCGGTTCAAATGAGAAATTAAAAAATTTTGTTCAAAATTATTGAGTTGGGTGTCAATTAAAAACTATTTAAAGCACGAAAACGCTTCAAAGTTGTTGTTCCTCAGCGTATCTTTAAAAGAATCGCTGAGCACAATTTGAATAAAATTACGAAGAAAAATAATAAGGTGTAGATTGACAAAAAATTATCAATTATTGGTTATTGGGTGTAGATAGATAGATAGATTGTAGAAGCTGGCCAGGACTGGCTACACTTCGACCATAAGGCCTATTGTGATACCCAAGGATGTGAGGATGATAGTGGAGTAGAAGGAATTTTTATGAATGGACTAGGAATTGGTAAGATATGCAGCTGCATCCGACTATGATAGGAACTATGCCGATATTCATCTGTAGTTCGTATAGGTAACTGCCGAAGGTTATTGGGTGTAAATTGTTATAAACAATTTAGCTTTTAAAAAAGTTTAAAAAGGTTAAAAGTGATTTTTACAAAAAGGTTGAAAATCAGGCTGTATATAGGTTTTTTTTTTACACGGAACACTTATTTACCACGTTAATTACCTGACTAGTTTATTCATTTGTTTATAGAAACAAAAAACTGATGAAATTCATTTAATTAACTTTTGAACGCATAAAAATTTGATTTATTAAAATGGTAAAGTTTGTTGAAAATATTAAAAAATGTTATACCACTTGAATGAGTTGAGGTTGAAAAATTTACGAATAAAAAAGTTTATAGTTTAATTCATTTAAATAAATTTATTTGTATTATTGAAATGAATAGAGAGCTATTCTACAATACGAGTATACCAAATAAAATGATTTAAATTTTTATCGATATTTATTTTTATTTTTTTAGTGTGTATTCAACATGCGTCGATATATTATGATGGAATAAAAACACAGTCATGATTCTAAGTGAATAGAGTTTTTATAATAATACTTCATATTTTGCAGCCATTTGAGACAATTTATCCAAAGTGCAAACAGTGCAATAATTATGGTCTAAGACCCGGCATTAGAAAAATCTTCCCTCATCTGTTAATTGAATGAAATAATATTTAAAAGGCAGATAACAATATTATAAATGTATGAGTGCAATGTCTGTCACCGTTGTTCTGCTGGTTATTAAGATTAATTAATTAATTAACTAATATGATGTAGTGTCTTTGTTTGTTGCTCGAACAAATATAATTGTCTCTCTCTCTGCGTTGCAGAGAACACATTTTTTGAAAATTTTATTACTGTGATATTCATTATAAAATATATTTTATATAATAAATATAATAAATATATAATTAAAGTAGTTGCAGCCTATATAAAAAAATTTTCAAGTAATAAAATTTTCAAAAAATGTGTTCTACGCATAAGAGTTAAAACAATATGTTTTTATTTGTATATGAGGAAATTGAAACTTGTTAAATGACATTAATATTAATTTCATTGTGCAATTAATAATACGTGAAAAATTATATCCTGTAAATTGTAACCACATGCCCACATACATATAAAAAATTTGATTCATGCAACCGACAACAAATAAAATTTCTGATAGTTAACATTGTTATCCATATAAACCAAAGGATGTAAATTACAAAAAAAAAATAATGTACTTTTTAGTATACGTATCACAACATTTTTTATGATATAGCGAACAAAATATCCCTAGCGATTTATATTTCCCTCTAATTAGAATACATTAAAAAATCAACCATAATAAAGTTCGTTATATTACATCAAGCTACTTCCGTTTGTTAATTTTGATTTTGTGTTTTTTAGTCCTATAGACGTAGAATATTGATATATTGAAACTGAAACATGATATTTAGATTTTTCAGAATCATTACGTTTTGTTTCATTATTTATTTGTTATTATTTATTTTGTTTTGTTGTTTTGTTGTTTTACGTTTTTTATTTTTCACCTGATACCAAGAAATTCATTTTGGCTATTTTATATATAGGGTGAATCGAATCAAGCACATAATAGCACACGCCTCCATTTCTTTATGTTCATGTTCCTCGAGTTCCACTTCAAGGATGTGATGAGCGCTAGGGGAATATCAGTGGTCTTCGTTTGTTTCGGGGAGATGATCAATTTATCGATTTCTTTTGGATGTTATTGGGGAAAGGGGGGCCATTGAAAGAAATGGTAGGCATGTGCTATTATGCGGTTGATTCGATTCAACGTGTATACAGAGTGTCTCAAATTTTAATCCAGAAAATTGAATGGGCAACAGATTTTCCAAAAATAAGAAGAAAAGTTCATATGAACTTGGATGTTTTCACGCCTGCTTTTCGAGATACAGGGTGTGAAAGTTAATAAAAGTTGGCTGATTTAGATTACACTTGCCACGTTTTTAGTACTGTGACTTCAATAGATATTTTAAAGAAAAATTTGAGTACGTCACTGCGTTTTTCATTATTTTTATAAGTTTTATATTATTTTTAGATTAAGTGATTAACAACACAATTTTTTTGTCTCTTGCATTTTCTGTCTATCTTGCTTACTTTTTGAGAAAAAAATTAAAATTTCCTGGAAAGTAACTATAATTTTATTAATAAAATGACATAAAAAATAATTGATTTGTGCGTTATTTATTCGAAAAGTTGTTAGTACAGTTATAATAAGCAACTTTTGTCCGAAGCATTTTTTTGAAAACCGATTCAATAAGGCAAAAATCAATTTTAAAATTTTGAAATGATAGCTCAACTTTTGACGGTCGATTTGTACATCACATATAATATAAAAAGATATAAAAATAGACCATTTAAAAAAAAAGTTCATAATCCTCTGAAAGAAATTTTTAATTATCAGAAATATAATAATTTGTTGCCTACCCAAATATTAATTCTTTAATTCATTAATTCATAAATTCTTTATTAATACCATTCAAATATCGTAATGCACTTTCAGTTATCTGTAGCATGTAGCCAACTTTCAAATATTTGGTCAAAATTCACATATTATCGTATATAAATGCTCGTATTAAGCTAAAATTCATAATAACATAGAGCTGTAAACTCAAAAACCGTGTAGACAGGATGGTTGAATACTTAAAATATGAAATAGGTGACAAGTGGTTATGAATAAGCCTAAAATATATGTTAGAATAGTTTTAGAAGACATTAATATATTTACGTATGTACAAATGAAACACTAAAATTATCAAATATACGTATGACCACACGAAAGGTTCCGTATCAATTATATACCACATTTTTAAACTGTGATGTGTTTGATGTATAAATGTCCATGATGAATTAATTTTAGGTTGTTACCTTTTCAGGTACCTGTATTTTAAAAATACCATTTTTAGCCTTTAGATATTAGGTTTGTATATCGAAAATGGTACGAAACAAACGAATTAGTAGAATGTTCCACACTTACTGTAAAATCTACTGTGGCAATAAACTGTAATTTAAAATGTGTTCTTATGGATATTTGTTCCCTCAGTAGATTAAAGTCATTTCAATTACCATTAAAAAAGCTTCGAAGCTTTCCAATTTTGCAAATTGTATAATTTGAATTCTTGTCGAAATTTTGCACATTTTTATGAACATTCACTAAACGTTTGTGAGAAAAACATAACCAATAAAAGTCTTTGCCACTTATACGTACATGATATAGAAAGAAAAAGGATATATGTTTTTGTTGATTTAAATTAATGGTATATATAATTACTTTTGCCATTGATTGTCTCTATCTAACATTCTCAAGGTATCTTATGTATGTTTATGGACATTATAAATCCAAAATGAAACATCAAACATTTAAATTCCATAATTTGGTTTTTTTTTTTGGATCAGTCGAGTGAAATTAAACATCATTTTTTCACATTTGATTTTAATCAAATGTGAATTAGAAAATGTGTGCCAAAGTGGTTTTCAAGATATTTAGTCATCGCCTAGGGGTTTTCAAAAAAAATAATTTTGAGACAAATTATTTTAATTGTAATAAATTGATTCTTAAAACTATCATAGCTTAACTAAGTTTAAAATTTTGAAAGAAATTTTAAAGTTGAAGTTTTAAGGAAAAATTTCCTGGCAATATTGTTTAAGACTTTATACTAGAAGAAAATATAAAAGACCGACTGGCTAGACATAAGTATAAATACGTAACCCCTAACAATTTTAGCTTTAATTTCCCAATATTGCTCTTAACAAAAACTCAATGTGTGATCTTACTTTTCAGATCAAGGTTACATATAACCATAAACTCCAAGTTTTAAGACAAACTGGTAAACAACGTTTTTTGAAGATTCTTTGGTTACGGAGCCCTACAATAGAATGAATATACAAAATGAGACATCTGTAAAATTGAACATAAATTATATACAACCGCATATATAATATATACAGAAAATTTAGTCTACGCCTGATATACATATATTTATCACATATTTAGGTTTATTTAACTTTTAGATATGTGAAACATCTATAAAACTCGGAACTGTTTTAAAATCTCTCTGGGGATTTTCCAAAGTTTGGTAGTGTAGTATCTAATGACTAATAGTAATATCCCGATGTACATCATAATTAAAAATAAATTACGTGGGAATATATAGATATATATACCTTGGAAATTTCGTGGGAAGGATATATAGACATCCAAACATAATAACTAACAAATCAACTCAATATGAGGCATTAATAGTTTAATACAACTTTTATGAAACACCGTATTCTATAAGTAAAAAAAACACCTTGGAAACTCAAATGCTGAGATAGATAACAGCATGGATGGGGTATATCCATACCGATCAGTAGATTCAGACGATCTTTTGTTTTTATTTTGTTATTGACTTGTATAGTGCATTCTTCATGAATATATCCCAGGGTGTATTCGTATTGGGCGCTTACACGCTGTCAGAACTCACACATTTAAGCGCAAATTATTGGCGTACGTGTTAGCTTACAAACTCTTACTTCATACTTGAAAATATCATTCGTTTTGGCATTATAAGTAAGCGACATGTTTGTTTGAGTGACTACAAAAGCCCCTAAAATGAAATCAAAATGCCCTAAACTGACAATTTGAAAAAGTATGTTGGTAATGTGTGTTTTTTTCTAATAAGATTTTGTATGTTATGGGGTTTTTTGTTTATTTAGAAAAAAAAAAAGATTTAAAACATCCCAAATTTGGCTTCAAAAAAAACCCTCATCCAGTGATTGTTTTGGAAGTTGTATGATTTGGTGCTTAAGTAACTCGATAGAGAAATCGCCTGTGACCGTGGTGTCTATCGTGGACCTCAACCATTAACGCGCTTTGTCAGCATACACAACGTCAAGATGAACACTAAAAATAACGCTTGATGGTGCTGAAGCGTGTAAATTTCCAAAACAAATACACCGCCAGTCAGCAACAAAATATAAATTGGTCTATTATTAATAATAAACCCCTGACAAGCAATGACTAGCAACAAATTGAATAATTAACAAGGTCTAAATCTCTGTCTTTTTTATGATTTAGTACCGTCTTGCTTCCGTTATATAAAGTGAACCCTTTTTGATACGTCAGTTAAAGCATTAAAATCGATTTTTTTTTTATAAACTAATAAGCAACAAATTCTCATGTTGTTTTTTCGACTTACGCTAACGTTTCTCTATTAACCGATCTCCTTTTTTGTTTTTAATAATTAACAATGACTCGACAAAAAGCTACACCAATAATGTTTTACTGTCATCAATATTTTCAACCGTTTTAGAGGCTGGACTAAACTTAATATACTTGTATATAAATTATATACACCGGGTTCAAAAAGCTTTGCATTGCGAACGAGTGGTGATATAGTACAACACTAATTCAAAACATATTTCTATTTACCTATTCAACTATGACAAAATGTGTCTACTCATTATTTCGTGACAGAAACATTGTTGCTCATCGTTCCTTGATAGTTAGTCATTTATTTTGGAAAGATAATCATGTGACAAGTAAGTGCTTGATGTATATATCGTCAGCATATCAATATTTAGACTTTTTATTCAAAGTCTAGTCGTTTGACTAAACGCTGACAAGTTTAAAATAATATTTTACTTCTTGATTCGACAGTTGGTTAGCTTAATGATTTTATTCATTCGGCCAAAAAGCCGTATTCGGCCAAGTTCGGCCGACCAAGTAGTCGCGCTTGTTAAGGCGCTCTATTTGGAACCGGGAGGTTATGAGTTCGAATCCCAACATCGGCAGTTTGTCAATTAAAAAAAAAATTAATGGGGCGGTTAATTGACTAAACTGTCGGCGTATGGACTAGAAAGAAGTAACCGACGATGCTTGTGAAGGTTTTCTGCAGTTTCCCTTTTCGAGTATCATACAAAAACTACTGACGATTTTGATTTTGACGAAACTTTTTCTGTTTAAAAGCTTAAAAGCTGGCTACGAATATAATAGAATTCAAAAATAATCGCTAAAATAGAAATTTGGTGGAGTGTCGATAAACATTTGAAATTGTGGAAGCGGTGGGATTTTACATTGAGGTTTTTATTCTTAAAATGGCGAGATGTAATAAAAAACACGGCGAAGCCGCGGGTATACTCTAGTTAATTATGAAATCCATGTGTTCATATGTACACTACCGCTCATAAATATTGAATCACCAGTAAGTCACATTCTAAGCGGATATATCACTAAACATAAGTATCTTACATACAATAACGCTTAGAATGTTTCAACTGGTTCAAGTTTATCTACGGGAGTGTAATACATAATATTCGCTCATATTTTAGGGGTTGATTTTTGAACCGTTATATTTTACAAAAAAACATACCGATCCATGTTTTTTTTTCATAACCGTAGAAATATAATCCGTTAGTATTTCCAAAAAACATACTGATCCGTGACTTTTCTTATCACTCAAAGTCTTCTCGTGAAATTTATATTTGAATAGTTGTCTCTCCCTGGTCTTCAGTTTCCCAACCAACACTACTCGTACTGCTTCAAACTTTCGTAATATATATCGTTGTCTACGGATGTAGAAACTACTTTTATTAAAAATATTAATAAATATTTCAATCGATTGTTAAATTGTGTTTGAATTTATAGCAGTCGAAAAGATTGATGACTATTAGCTAAATTACCGCTAATCAGAGCTTTTTAGGTTCATACACCCAATCAAGTCACAAAATTTAATACATTTCTAAACTTCTAGTCATTTAACCAAATGTCTAGGCTGTCCACTTAAAAACTAATTTTTCGAAAAGCCTGTGACATATAAAACTATAAGATACAGAACAAGACTGTACTTATATAGTTAGTATATTGTATGAATGAAACGGAAATTTATTGTATTTAATCAAGAATATCTTTTATATCTAATAATTATTATTTGTATACATGTGTTCCAATAAATGTAAGTTTACGTAAAAGCTTATTACATTCTTAACCCATAATAATCAACAAGGTTCAAAGTGATAATTATTTATGGAGATACATTTTGTAATGAATCGGGGTATATTTTTGTATATAAAATTAACTAGAGTTATCAGGAGAAAATATCCTTGATTCCCAAACGTTGACCTTAAGACATATATGAAAAGTAGTCAGTATTAGAGACCAGTTTGTATGATCGAGTTGTTAAAGGCGCTGTTCTCGCTTGGAACTAGAAGGTTGCGTGTTCAATTCTCACCACTAGCAGTTTGACAATGGAATTAACTTTAAAAAATTAATGGGCGGTTAATTAACAAAACTATCGACATGTGGACAAGAACGAAAGGGATCGGCTATAATTGTGAAGGTTTTCTGTAGTACGTAGTCCCTATCAAAGTCGCCTACAGTCGCATAACCTACCCATTCCTAGTCGGCATACAAAATCCTTATCTTTTCGGGGTCGATAAAAAAGGCTTAGAAAGGCCTAATTGCTAGGCTTTGACCTTATCACTATTCGAACTACTTTGTATTAAACAAAACTTAAAATACAAATGGTCATTATCGTTATTGTTTCGATAAGAACTTATACAAAGTTTTACTACACTTTTTGCTATTGCAATTTGTTGTCTAGTTTAAGTCGTACATTATTAATTAATAAAATCTGTTATAAAACACCCACACGACAAATTAAACCATATACACAGACAAACAAAAAGCTCTAACATACATTATTGAATTCAACTTTGGAGTAGAATTTATACACATATAATGTAATGTTAATTTTTGCGTTTATGTTAATTTTTGTCTGGAATAATTTTGTAATTTAAATTTTTGCTCTATGTCGTACCATTTTTGAAAAAAATTCACAAAAACAAAAACAAACCAAGAGTAAAAACATTTCCAATTTGAGGATTTCAATTCAAATATGAATTACGCGAATGTCTAATTTAAAAATTTTGTACCTCTAGCTCAAATCTACTTAAACTACTCTGTCTTTCAAAATTATAATAGTGACAAGGACATGGAAATCTAGGTCTTAAAAAATGTGGTAAATTCAAATTTAAAAAATTCGTCGGAATCCTTTTCGAGAACATAAATTATTCTCAAAACATTGAGAATGGACGGACATTTCCGGTTTCACTATTCCTCCAAAACATTGCTGCCGCGTGCGACGACAATATTAAACGTAAGTGGAAAGTTTATCTCGCTATCTTCGTTCTTGTGATATCTTACACGCACCCGTAATGACATAAATACATTCACCAATAGACACAAATGGGTGTTTTGGTATCAGGGGACCTCAAAACGTAAAGTCTATGTTCTACGTAATAATTCTTGAATGTATTATAATTAGTATTTTTGCTCCTTTGAGAAAACTCCACGGCTAGGTCAGTGCACCTTAAAACCATCCTCTTACACTGAATATTGTATTATTGAGTTCAAAAGTGGAGTTCATTTCCCAAAATTCTCCAGTTGATCTATGTCAAATCGATTCAGTTTTCAAACAATTGTTTAGAACTAGAAGTTGTTAGTATTTTGATGACGTACGACTTTTAATCGAAACATTTTTCGAAAACCAAATGGATTCGGCAAACAAAACGACTGTAAAAATTTGAAAAAGAAACGTTTTTCTATAGGTGTCGATAGTACGTAAATATCACATCATACACAATTTATTGTAAATGAAGAATTCAACTGGTTTTACAAAATATAACAGTTATAAATGATTTCAAAATAATAATTTCGTATATTAACGAGGTTCTTTTTAATATAAATAAATCCGGATTTCTCATATCTCTTAGAAAGTGTATTATTATACAAAATATGTTTTGTTTAGACAATCAACTTCTAATTACTTTTATAAAGTGTCTAAAAGTAAAATTTATTGTTTATAAACTTTAACAAAATTTTAATTTTCAATGTTTTATTTTCCTATTTTATTAGATATACCCATACAAAAAAAGTGAGAGCAAATGGTTCCGTTTTGCATATTCTCTTATCGTTCAACAATAATTATTATGTTCCAAGTATCTTCAAAAGATATTTTAATAATTTTTTTACTAGTTTTTATCGTCAAATATCATTGTCTTGCTTATTTTTCTTGGGTTAAGGCGGCACCACACGATGCGGCCAACGTTTGAAGCAAACGTTTGGCTAATTTCGACAACTTGTATTGCCAAGTGCACTGCCTCACGGTGAAACGAATGTTTGATCCAATCCTTTGAACCAATCGTTGACTCAAACGTTTGTTCAATTTTCTAAATGAAAAATTCTTGTTGCAAAATTCTAAATGAAAAACTTTATTGGGCGATTTTGAGTCTACAATAAATTAATACTATTCCTTTAATAATAACGTAATAGTAAGATATTAAGTAATTTATTTATAATTACCTGCCAAAGGACAAATACAATTTAAAATCATATCGCCCAAAGGAAAAATAACAAATCGCAGGTCGTGTGGCAATGTGTCCAATGCCTTCTAACGTACAGCCGACCGGGAAGAGAAAATCCTTTGAAGTGAACGCCTTTACCGACAACAGCAGGAACGTCTTTCAATGCCAACGTTGGACGCATGACTTTGGACACTCGTCGGCTGGTGTTTGTCACATCGTGTGGCGCCGCCTTTAGTTAATGTATAATGTTGTTCTTGAAAATTATTGAAATTACTATTTTGGTAGAAGACCTGTTTTTTAAATGATAGGGGGAAGTCTCTGATAGGGACATGCAGACGGAAGAAGAATCTCAAGACAGAAATAGTTTGGTATTAAAACGGCTCCAAAAGTGAGGAGGGAACCGGAGCAGAAATTTACGGTAAAAGACCCAAGGAAAACATTAGTCTCAACTCTGAATGTTTGCCACTACTTTCAGTCAGAAGTCGACGCTACACTGGGTTGCGTCCAGGAGAATCTACGTAGGGCTTGCATAAACCTGAACGTATACAGACAGTATCGGACAGTCAAGCTACTCTAAAAGCCCTGTATGACACTGAAATCATACCAGGAATAGTCATGGATTTCTTAGAGGAACTAATGAAGCTGGCAAAATGGAACAACGTTAAATTGATTTGGACAGGATCACAGTGGTGTCGAAGGAAATGTAACAGCAAATACTTTAGCAAAGAAGGGAGTCAGACCACCAATCATAGTCCCAGAACATATCTTTGGTATTCCAAAAACAGCATGCAAACAATTGCTCAACGAGTGAGTGATCACTGGGAAAATAAACCGCTCTAAAACTCGAGAAAATACTGCTTCGGAATTCATCCAAGAAGCTGTCCCTCGACGCACTCAATCTAAAAGGATACAACTTTGCAAGGTTGCCGAATTGATCACCTGACATTATCAGCTACGAAAACATCTACACGCAATAAGACTCCACTATGTGCAGATCTGCACCGAGGATGTTGAAACATCAAGCCACATTATATTTAATTGCAAATCTCTAGGTTATATCAGATACAAAAAATTCATTTCATCTCACCCCGAATATATGAATCTTCAGGAAAATCTGATAAACAAGCTCCTGGCTATTGCCAAGATATTAGAGAAGCGAACGGAGGGGAAGCACAATGGGTCATAAGGTCGAAGTACATTTCAAACCATAAGAATTATCTAATATCTGTCTAACAGTTAATCATAATCTCTCCGTAAATTTGTGTCGAAATCATTTGCTTAATTTTAATATAACTTTATATAAATTTTATTCTTAACGTGTGTATTGTTTTTGTTATTCTATTTATTCCTATTCAAATTTATAAAATATATGTAATAACGTTCAAAAAGTTTGTAACGATGACTTTTATATTTCAGTTTAAATTCAATGTTTTTGATCTTGATTATATATATATATATATATATATATATATATATATATATATATATATATATATATATATATACATATATATATCTTATTATATATATATATATATATATATATATATATATATATATATATATATATATATATATATATATATATATTTATATATATAATATTCGTTATAAATTTCATTTATACGTAAATAATATAATTTAATGACAATTTTATGAAATTAAATTAATTTCATTATACAATTTTTTAAATATACTTTGATGTTATGGGAAGACCAAAGTTTTAATAAACCTATTACATAAGAAGGGATTCATTAGTGACATACATAAACTTTTTGACTTTACTGCCAAATTTAATATTTTAATGAATTAAACAAACAGCATTAATGAAATCATTAATTAAATGGTTTTATTCAAAAGAAAAAAAATCAGCGTTTCTATAAATGTAATGAATATTGCTGTTCTTAAAGTTCTTTTTCAATTTTTAAGAATTTTTAAGTATTGTTTCTATATTTTTCTATTTTACTAGAAAATATACTTTTTTAATATACATGAAAATGAATTAATGTAAGATTGGCACCTGCGATAAATAACGCCACAAACTTTTCAATACGCCGATCATTAAAAAAAGAATCTTCGGTAGTCGAACAAAATAGGTTTCAAATAAAAAATTATTAACATTCCTTGATATCATATGCTTGATATGAAAACCTATACACATTTAGGTTGGGAAAACACACGACCTCTAGCATTGTAGAATGTTGACCAACGAACTGGTTGTGAGCTACCAGATGGTATGGTTGTGGTATGCTTATGATTTCTCACTATCTTGATGTCTATGGATTATTTACTGGTTTATTTAGTATTTATATATTTTTAGTTTTAATTTTTTTTTTGTAAACTAGCGTTTTGTTAACCATTGTTATTGTGGTTGCCTTTCTGTTATATTATACCAACGGAAGTGACTAGCGTTTATTTAATTTGACATTTTCTGTAATATCTCAGTGATAACATTCTTTGACATTTACTGTTTACATATTTTTTAATTGTTTTTTTTTTCAAAGAATGTGATCAATGTTATACTCAGCCATATTACTTACAAAATCAAATGAAGTAAACACTAGTCACGTACTTTGGTATAATATATACAAAAAGCAAACACACTAATGGATAAATAGCTCTAGTTTACAAAAATAAAATATGATCATTCAGTGTGATGGATTTCTGTAAGCAACATAATGTTTCTGTATCAGAAGTAGGCCACCCTAACTTAAGCTCAACAGGACTTAAAGCATTAGGTAAAAACTTCGGTAACTAAAACATTCATTAGTCAATTCGATGTTGGAGAATCGGTGGTGATTAACATGAGTGTAGCAGTAATTAAGAATACAAAGTTCTTATTAATATTTGCACTTGAACATGTCGATGAAAATATTAAGTAGTACCATATCGTTTCATTCTCTGACATGGGTTCATTCATCTTGGACGCTCACACGCTATGAGCGCTCACGCTTATAAGCACAAATTATTGGTATTCATGTTGGTCTACGAACGCTTAGAATCGATCAGAAAATATCGTTCGTGTTGGACGTTGTGAGCGTTAGTTTGTATCTACATGGCGACGTTTTATTTCGTCGAAAGTAACCGAAATAGTAAACCTTTTACCAGATTCTGAATCATTTAAATCGTTCGAAAATAATCTGGGTAAATAGCTACCCATTTTTACTGATTTGTCAACGGTTTTAATTGTAAAAACTTTAATAAATATGACAACAGTTTGGTTTTCTTACGCTCACGTAGCATTCGTTTTGATCAATTGTAAGATTTGGCGCTCACGCTTTTGCTGCCCTTCCTCTGTGGAGTAAATGTATATGAGCGCGAGGTCTACCTCATGAACGTGATTTTTTGACACTCACAGCGCCAAGTCGAACGTTGAATACGACGATTGAGCGCGCTGAAAGCGTGTGAGCGTCCAAGACGGATGTACTCATATTTTGATATAAATTTTTGTTTCATGGTATATAAAAACAATCTTACCTCCAAAAATATTGAATGAATTTGTGTATCTGCAAAATTTTCACATATCTGTAACAAAATATTAATATTAGATAAAACTAAATATCGAATATAATCAAGAAAAATAATGTGGCTAGATGTTTCATCCTCCTCGCCACACAATATGCACACAATGGATCCGTTATGGAGTCCCATTGTGTGCAGATGCTTCCACAAGGGATAATGCCCATTAATGAATCCGGTAACTCTCCGCAGTTGCATTCTGTTCAGCCTTAGTGCATCGAGAGCAAATTCCCATAGTGAAGACTTATTTATCTTTGTCAGGATATACACCTAATTATGTAGAGACACGCAAACTTTTTCTTCCCATGAATATAAGGCAATAAAATAAATTCTAAATTTGTCTATCTGAAGCTAATTTGAATTAATTTATACAGGATGTTTATATGTTTATAAAGGATGTTTCATTACAAGGTACACTTCTGCGAGCTATTGATAGATTAGCAAACAATAACTCTAAAACATCATTTTTCTATGATAAATTATCCTGACCCAAAAACTCACGAAAGTGAAATCTTAAAATCAAATTATCAGCCAAACTG
This sequence comes from Nineta flava, assembly GCA_963920215.1. NCBI lineage: Eukaryota > Metazoa > Arthropoda > Insecta > Neuroptera > Chrysopidae > Nineta > Nineta flava. The sequence continues at coordinate 107,450,214 of OY986040.1, read as the reverse complement.
TGCCATTACATTTTTTTAAGCCCCTTTTCATATGTACCTTCGAATAAATAGTACAACTCGATCGCGACACATTTTTAGGATAAAAAGTAGATATTATACACACAAAAGTTGGCCACCCCTGATATAGACGACCCATAAAATATTGTTGACAACATTTTGAGAGCCGCCCACAAATGATCAATATTATTAATCACTTATATAGATCGTGTTCGGAGCCCTTCAGGAGGAGTAATGTTGCTTCTATGTTATATAAAATATTAACCTCTTTGTAAACTGGTGTGTATCATTGTCTTGCCATTCATATAAGTCTTCTAACCTCAGGGTACGTTATGATGTAAGTAAGAAAGTTTGTTTGTTGTAAGGCTTTGTTATCAGATGTTGTGATAAGTTTTGGATCATATCTTTGTTATCTGTTTTACAAACACGTGTGTATAGTAGTGTTTGCCCCAAACATTGTTTTTACTCTCACAACATATTTGCGTAACTATGCGTTATTTAACAGTACAACGATGACTAATAAAGTGTTCATGTATTTCTTGATACCGTTAAAATGATAAATTTTGTTTCGATGACACTTAAAAATGGTATATGTGACCCAAATCACCAACCCCCAAATTGTATTACGAAAACATTTAATCGTAAATCAAGATTGGGAATTGACATATTTCGATATTAATTTAATAAGAATATATTTTTAGTTTTGTTCCTCTACCTCTTACTATTTTCGAAAAACAATTTTGTCTTTAGCCGTTTTTTGCCGTCGATATACTGTTTATTTATAAGAACAATTCCATCGGTTTTTGTACGCCATCGCGTTTTCTACAAAATCATATTAAATTTAGTACATTGCTTAAGTTTGAAGTCTGCTTGATCGACTCCCTGGATAGTATTTCGATTCCGACAATTCAGGGCTTAAATAAAAATATTTTCCAAAAAAAAATTTCGTTTTTCTATGCATCGTTGTTATACTAAGGATATATTATCTACGGCGTATATTATGTCTGCGTAGTATGCCTACTTGGAAACTGGGAGGTTATGGATTCGAATACCGACATCAGCAGTTTGTCTATTATTAAGAAAAAAGGGGAAAGCGGTTAATTGACTATACTGTCGGCGTATGGACAAGAATAATGTAAACCGCTATGCTTGAGAAGGTTTTCTGCAGTTTCCTTCACGAACTCCAGATAAATATCGGCATAGTTCCTATCATAGTCGACTGCAGCCGCATATCCTACCAATTCCTAGTCTGTACGCAAAAATTCCTTCCACTCCACTCACATCCTTCAGGATGGCATCACAATGGACCTTATGACCGAAGTGTAGCCCGTCCAGGGCAGCTTCTGCAATCACAATAACTCAAAAACGAAAAGATATAACGTGCTGAAATTTTGAGTGTATATTCTAGAGCTAAAAAGTCAACTCAATTTGGTGAATGGGCACCAGATATAACTTCAGATAACTTCAGTATACACCGGGTATTTAAGTAATTAACTCGGTTAGTTGACCCTTATTTTGTAGTGTTAATGTTAATGTTGTAATGTTCTTGCCGAAATTATTTTATAACAGGGGGATAATTTTTAAGTAGATAAGATAAGGGTTTAGATGATTGATTTCTTTACGATCCGCTCCACTTTATTTTAATATTTGGGGAAAAGAAGGCAAATAATTATTAAGTGGGATGTTTTCGTAGTTGAGTGCTTGAATATATTAATAAACTCTTATGTCAGTCGTTTGCAGCGTTTTTTTAATGATGTGGTATAATGTGAATATTACCACAATCCCAGCATCTAGATACAAATTATAATTTTTGTATGAATATATTCACAACTCGTTCCCATATTCATTAGCGCTCGGTAATAAAAATTACTGTTTGGTATTTGATAGTGTAATTTGCATAAATTTTATTTTTGTTATTCTTTATTGCTGAACATAACACATTTTGTTGAACATTTCCAATGTATCAATTAGTAAATTTTATATTCAATGCGGTTGCAATATAATGTTGGGAGAACATACACGAGATATATTATTTATGTACGTGCAAATTACATTATTAATAACATGGGAATAATATATCAGTTTTATACATTTAAAATATTTCAATAATTCTGAAAATTGTTTTTTAATTATTTTATATTGGAATGACAACATAAATTATGTTTTTATAATATAAAAAAAAAATTTGTTACGCAGAAGTTGCGTCAACTTAGCTAATTTCCTTAGAATACATAAATCACAATTTAAGTCTGATCAAAATGAAATATCGTATCTGATATCATTTTAGTATTTTCAAGGCCAATTTTATTATAAATAAAATACGTCAAGGGGCAAAAGGGCATAAAGATAGAAGAAAACACAAAATATAAAATATCCCTGTTAATGGTGGAACAATCAAAAAATGTATTACGTGTAAAGTTGTAGAAAATCAAGTTTGCTATAATTCATTACCTTATCATTTTTTCCAAACTCTGATAAGACAAAAAAATTATAAGACACAAAATTACAGTTAAACTATACGTATATATATATATATATATATATATATATATATATATATATATATATATATATATATATATATATAATTGGTGGAAAAACAATAGCTGCAGTTCCTTTGGAGGAAATTCGCTAAAATAGGTATATTCGATTTTATCTGGGCGCAGGGCCAACTCGGTACTCTAATCACTCGTCTGAACTTATATTTTCAGAATATGAACCTTCTATAAATTATTGTTTTTGAAGCCTGCGTTAATTTGTACCTTATTTATTTGATAAAGTTGTTAATATATTTATCCTGGCAAGCTTTAACCGAAGCATTTTTCAATTACCAAAAGAATAAGGCACACATCAATTATATAATTTAAAAAAATTTTAGATTTTGTTATAGGTGTTCATAAATTGACCTAATTGGTCTATTTCTGCATATCCGTCGACGATAACGGCAAAAAAGTATAACGAGATGAAATTTTGTGTGTTTGTTTGAGGGCTAAAAGTAACCTCAATTTCTGCAACAGATCTATCTTTGAAACCATAAAAGATAGATGAAAAAATTGAGCACAGAAATGTTCTTTTTTTAATATTGTACAACTTTTATTTGAATTTTTTTTCATGAAGTCAATGGTTTTGCCATAAATTTTAAACATACGTAATGGCTTGATTATACAAGTAAATAAGTATAAGGTGTCCTAAAAGTCATCACCTCATTTGTTTTAATTATAACTTCTAAACTAATAATGGTTTTTTTTCTTTTTTTTCAGATAGTTGAAGATCAACTCAAAAAAATTTTAAAATGAACAATTATACTCCACAAAAACGGGCAAGACTCTGCAATAGTCTTGATATATGTACGAAATAACTCAATTATTTCGTGTATTCAAATTCAATTATGGCAACAACTTTACAAATTACAAATTACGGGTCAAAATTTATCGCAGAAAATTCGGCGATTGGTGGCTCGATTCGAAGAAGGGGGACCACGTAAGATGATTTGCTGTGGTAAATGGAGGTTAAATTAAATTGATGTATTGTGCATACACCAAGACTACTGTAGCACGTTATTGTGGTATAAAATTGTTCGATCTAAAATTTTTTTAGTGGATCCTCAACTATCTAGAATCAGTCCAAGTGGCCGAGCAGTCTAAGGCGTTATGTCTGCGCAGTATGCCTATTTGGAAACTGGGAGGTTATGGGTTCGAATCCCGACATCGGCAATTTGTCAATTAATTAAAAGGGGCGGTTAATTGACTAAACTGTCGGCGTATGGACAAGAACGAAGTAACCGGCTATGCTTGAGAAGGTTTACTGCAGTTTTCTTCACGGACTCCAGATGAAAATCAGCATAGCTCCTATCATAGTCAGCTGCAGCCGCATATCCTGCCAATTCCTAGTCTATACACAAAAATTCCTTCCACACCACTCACATCCTCACACCATCCTTAGGCATCACAAAGAACCTTATGGTCGAAGTGTTACCCGTCCAGGGCAGCCTCTACAATCTCTACAATTAAGAAAAAAAAAGGGGGCGGTTAATTGACTAAACTTTGGGCGTATGGACAAGAACGAAAAAACTGGCTATGCTTGAGAAGGTTTTCTGCAGTTTCCTTCACAAGCTCCAGATGAATATCGGCATAGTTCCTATCATAGTCGGCTGCAGCCGCATATCCTACCAATTCCTAGTCTACTCACAAATTCCTTCCACTCCACTCATATTCACACATCCTTAGGCATCACAATGGACCTTATGGTCGAAGTATAGCCCGTCCAGGGCCGCCTCTAAATTCTATCTATCTATCTAACTATCTGGAAAAAAAACTATCAGTTAGAAGTTATAATCAAAATAAATTAGGTGACTTTTGGGACACCTTGTATATAACATGTTAGACAAGTCTTATACATATTCGTCTGTAGTTCATTTTGGAAATAATTGTATTATTTCAGCATCAAAAAATATATAGTATATGAAATGTTCTATTGGTTGTAGTAAAACAAAGTACTTTAATAATTTTTAAAATAATTTTCAGTAAAATACTGTTTGAAATATGTTAGTTAATATATCATTAATAATAAACATGGTTTTTAACAAATTTATAATTTGGTTTGGATCATCTCTCTAGACTCTAGAGTAAATTAAAGTCATGTCTCATGGGCTTAATATACTTCACTTAAGATGAACAAAAAATGGTTATTCCACTAAAAATTTTTACAGTTTAATACGAGTTTATCTATTTTAATAAACAAATTTGGTTGAAACATTCTCACATATCATCTATAAAAAAGTTAAATAGAAAAACTTTAACTATATCGTATGGTGCGATAGTGCGTGAAAACAAATTTCAGCCTAGACGAATACCGTATTATGTTTTACACGAAGGATTGTTTACTCTAAAAAAGCTATGAAGATCAAATTTAAAAAGTAGCAAGAAACGTTTGTCTAAAAAAGTCATGAAATCTATGTGAGGACCAACTTATTTAACAAAAGTAAGAAACTGATTTGTTAAAGTGATTCTCTCTGGTATGTATTATAGGAGGATATAGATATTTATAAAAAGTATACAAATGATTGGTATAAATTTATCGTGAAAGTTTCTCAGGTTTAGAGTATTTGATATTTGAAATGGCAAGTCTTTTTTTTTGTATAATTAGTATCCGATCAAAAACATGTAAAAAAGGGCCGAGTATTCGGGGAGATACTTCATATAATAGTTTCTCCTTAAAACGTGACGATGTGGGAGTGAAAAGTACTAACTTACGATTAGCTATTTACCAGGTAAATAGCTAAAATGTAAAAAAAATAAATAAATTTTTAAAATTTTAAAAGCTCGATCCTTTTTCCTATATCACTTTTTAAGGACAAACTATTATATGAGGTATATCCCCGAAAACTCGGCCATTTTTTACATTTATTTTTTTAATCGGATATGACTGCTTTTTGTAAGGCTTAAATATACAAAGGCTTCATTGCGTGAATTTTTCCTATTTTCTTATAAGTTTCAAGGTATTCCGGGTTTAATGCTAAAAACATCCTTCTAGCATGTCTAGAAGTGGGTCAATTTTTTTTCTTTTGAAAAATTTTGAAAAAGTTACTGTGTTAAATTATAAAAATAAGTGTTTCCCTATTGGAATATTAATTACCAGTGGCTTTCAAGTAAGCTGTATAAGATATATATACTTTTTTAAGCGCTACGCGATATACCATCAACCAACAAGATAGACATATATAAGTATAGTGACTTACAATGTTAAATTTATCAAAACAAAATATGCAAAAATTTCCGATTTCGGGATAGAAATTCGAGTTTTCATAATTTTCTTGTCGGTTTTGGTACTAGATCTAACCAAATATCAATTTTTAAGGATATCGGGAAGTAGGGTAACATTATGATAAATTGATTATTCACGGTAAATTCTGGGCGTGTCCGCTATTTTTGCATTTTTGAATTCAAATAAATTTTTAACTGTATATTCATTAACGATGAGCGAAAAAAACTCTCTCTTATAATTCCGTAAATGTTTATATACGAAAACTCATCACTGTAGTTCTTTTCGTTCAAAAGTTAAATCGGGGTCAAAATCGTCTAATTTATGGTGTAATAATAGCTGTAAGCACGTAAAGCTAAAAACCCCTTAAACTCGACCTTACGCACTTCCGTGCTCTAGATAATAAAATCTGATAACTTACCAAATAAAATATGAAATACCTTGCACCTGAGACTATTACACAAAAAATGTACTTCCATCATTTGCATACTTTTGATAAATAAATAGCTATATTCTCATTAAATATATACCAGGGAGAACCTCTCGGAATAAATGTGTACCAATCATTTTCTTACTTTTGTTCAATAATTTGGTCTCACATAAATTTCACTACTTTTGTATGCGAACTTTTTAACTTTTTTTTGTTTTTGTTGGGATCATATTTACAAATCATATACATATCAGTACTCTAGAGATGAAAAATATAATACCCACTTTTATGTTTTTTACAGAAATAAACTGTAACATGTGCACATAGTGACAATTACACAAATAATATTTGCATATAGAACTTTTTATGAAGTTATCATTTATAAAACCTTTTTTATTTTGTTTCATGTTTATGAACTTTAAAATAGACATGCAAGTAGGCCTTTTCCGGGATTTTTCTATTTTTTTCATGTGACATAGCTTATGTCTAGGTAAATGACTATTCATTTAAATTTTCAAATGCCTGCAAGAGCACAACGTTTTTAATGAATGATATAACTTTAACATATGTTTATTTTCTGACAAAAATATTTTCACAAAACAGAAACAACAACAAAAAAAACTTAAATATATTCAAGAGAGAATTCAAAAGTAAATTAAAAATAATTTTGGTTTCAACAAAAATTCTTGTACTTCAATAAAGTTTAACAACCAGTAAACAACATTACGGAAAAACTGCGGTTAAGTATTTATTAGCAGAATAAAATGTTTACGTTAAAAAAAAGTATTCTAGATTGTTTTTTGTATACATTGTAAATACAGGCAGTCATCCTGATTTTCGATAAATTTCAATTTTATGAATATATATATATATATATATATATATATATATATATATATATATATATATATATATATATATATATATATATGTATATATAGAATCGATGCTGGTGTGTAACCCCCCCCCCCGTGGGAATTTTCGACACATACATTTTTTGTTTGTATGGCATATACGTTAAGGTTTTAGGTGTTTACTACTTGCGAATTACTGCCTTTTCTTTATTACTTTATATTTCTTTATATTTGCTTTATTTTTCAGTTTTTATTTATTTTCCGAAATATGTTGTAGTTTAAAAAGGTGAAACAATTGAATTCTTAATCTGGTAATACCAACAAAAAAAAGTATAAGTCATAAATTCCCACGAGGGGGGGAGATAGTTTGATATTGGTGGCTCGTGGTCAAATATAACTTATCTTCTGCTATTATAGAATTGTGAAAGTGAAGTGAATTGTTTCTTTGTATGTTTGTTTGTTCGAGCATCACGCAAAAACTACTACACCGATTTTGATGAAATTTTTCTTCTTTATAAGTTTGTGATTAGACTTTTAAACGTGTATGTATTTTATGTCGCTACAAGAGATAGAATTTGAAAATATTCACTGAAATCGAAATTTGGTGGAAGTGTCTTTAATGTTTTAAGTAGTGGAAGCGGTGGGAACGATAAATATTTGAAGTAGTGGAAGTGGTGGGAAATGACATTAAGTTTTTTATTCTTAAAATGACAAAGTCGGAGATACAACAATAAAATGCGAGCGAGCCGCGGGTATAAGCTAGTTTAATTTAGATCAATTATTTGTATGAATACGTGTTTCAACTACAATATAATCATGATCAGTATGAATTAGCTAATTGTAATTAACCTCCGGGAAGATATGCTACTCTTTGCTAGCTGTTTACTGATCTCACGGATTTTTACAATACATGTAGTTATAGATTTGAAATTCGGGTAAATTTTAAAATTTAATAAATTGCAGTTTATAAAAATTGCAGAAAAGCATTTTCACCGATCTGATCAATCAGGCAAAAATATTTCTCCGTCGTTCAGAATGAATTTTTCTGACAGTTCCTCCAACACGTCGCCGGTATATAGACATCCAAGGCTTCCAATTATTTTTCAATTATATACTCACATGAACACATTTACATTCCCAATTTTAAACTCATATGGAAAAATTTTCAGTGAATTTCTTTAATATTAGGGTTAAGTTTACAAACAAGTCTATTTGTTGTTTGTCCTTTTTTGACCAGTTTTAATCTTCAAAACGAGAAATCAACATAATAGAAATTTGATCTCATATTTGTATTGTACGTACACAAAATATACATTTTAACTCAGTGCATGATTTTTTTTTGGGTGGAGGGGGTACCTGATAAGTTACGTGATTGCCAATCGGATACAAACGCTCATAGTTAAAAACGGGCATTAATTCATACTGACGATGACTATTTTGTAGTTAAAACACGTATTCATGCATATGAAAATATGTAAATTAGTATGCACAAAATTGCCTTGACAAACATGTATATCAAATTTCAAATATTATTGATCGAAAAGAGAACTATTTATTTGTTCATTAAAATTCCAAATTTTATTAAGACACCCTTTATAAAAAGCAGAAGTAGCAGTGACATGTGCTGTATGAAAAAAAAAAGAAGGATGGTGAATGTTTTATAGCCACAGGGTAAGCGACAACCACTTATCACCCAACATTACAACATTAAAATAAAACACTTTCTTGGGGATTTACGTGTCTAAAAGCTATTAAACAGAAAATGTTCATCGGTTAGAATACTATATAGTTATAGTACGTATAGCATTTATTTTCTCATATATGGCAACTTATTCTGGCAATCTATTCGCATATACACACACACACTAGATTCATACATACAATAAGGCAGAGGTAGGTGTACCTGAAATCCAATTGTAAATTTTTTTCGGTAAAAATGTCAAGTTGGCATATTATCTAATATGCAAGAAGGTCGTTAACAAGGTCTCTTTAGAATCTCTCTTTAGAATAATAAAGATAAAAATTATTACCAGCAATCACAAAATATAAAATTTAATATCTTCTGTTAGTTAACCAAAGTATTGGCATGATAATTACATTTACTGGAATCCGGTCAAAATAGTTTAGGCAGGAAAATGTTAGATAAAAAATCCTAGGACAAGATTCTCAAAAGAAAATCCTGGTCAAAAATATTCGATATGTTGAGATAAGTATATGAACATGTGATCTATGATGAATGTTTATTTAGTTCATTTAGTTAGTACAACGGTTCCTAAAGGTTCACAAAGTTGGTGGTGCATGAGATGTGAATGGGAGTGACTGGATCCCAATTAGGTAGATCTTCACCTTAAATGCCATTTTGCGCCAAACACAGATTGTTTTTATGTAAACTTGGCCACTAAAGTTGATGTAATTTTATAAATTTTATAGTTGATTTGTGTCATTCGGTATTCGCAAAATTCGATTCGAATAAAAGTTCTTACCAAATTTCTAATGAACATCTTTTATTTAAAACATTTTTTCAAAAACCGAATCAATTAAGCACCAAATCATTCAATTATAACAGTACATATCCATTTTGTGGACACAATACTTGTAACTTGTAAAGACTTGCGCATTTGATATTAGTTGCAACGTATTACGCACATGCTCACAGTTACAACATGTTACGCACATGCGCATAGTTACAACGCTGGGTCATACCTGTACCACAGCTTTGTTTGTAGGCGCAGACTTGTTCCACTTGTGCTTGCACCGACTTATCTAAATCGTCAATTATAAATACAGTTTCAGAGGCAAACAGTGTTGACAGTGTTGGATTATGTGATTCAGAGCCGTAAAATTGTCGTACATTTCAATGAATTATAGACAATTAACTAAAATTTTAAACTTTCGAATAAAAAGTTATGATAAAGTTAAGAAGGACACTTTGTGATTTATAATTAATATAAGTTTTTATTTTATTTTAACCTTCACTAGTAAATTAATCTAAAATTTGATGATCATTGATTAAATTTGTACAATATGTTGTACAACAATTTTATGGCGATATAAAATATTAATTCTACTTAAGTGAAATATATTGAACTGCTAATATACCTGTCTCTGAACAAGAGTAAATTATATTTTATGACATCAGTATTCATAAATACTAATTTATTGTCATTTGAAACTTTTCAAGTGTGTTATTGTTAGTTTGTTCCCTTAGTTCTCTTTAAAATCGATAGTCAACGTATCCCAAATGTTTATGTGCAATATTTATGTACACCTGTACTCGTAGTAAAGAGGTTAAAATTTACCACTCTACCAGTAAATCCTACCAAAGTAAGTAGCTCCATGCCAACGAAAAAAACACGTTTGAAGTTGATGAATTTACGAACATTCAATATTAAGAAGGAAGAGGATATATAAAAAACAGGGAAAAACGGCACGGGATATTCAAAAAGTTTGGGAACCTCTGGGTTAAGAGAATGTAATCAAATGACAACCACACAGGAAATTAAAATAACGTTAAAATCAATAGTTCTAGGGGTCGAGTTAGTGCAGGTTGACTATGCCTTGTAGAGGTTCTGAGGTTTTTGGTAGTTTTAGGCATTAACTTATTGTTATAATCCGTAGTTTTTCGGGTCTAGTTGATGGAGGTTGGCGATTCGTTTTGAAGGTTCTGGTCTTTTTGGAAACTGTTGGAATTAAATAGTTTTAAAAGCTAAAGAGTTTCTGGAGGTTGGCCATACCTTGTGGAGATTTTGAAGTTTTTGGCAAATTTGTATTCGTATGTTTCATTTAAAGGATATTTATGTTTGGGATATTTTGTCGAGTATTCTATTGCAAAGAAATTATGACCAGAAATCGTATTAACCAAGTAAACTAGAGCTGCTATTGTCATTTCACTTCGTAAATTTCAAACACCGATATAAGTTTTTTTTTTTTCGTATTCAACTGTATTTTTGGCAGGTTTTTAATGTATATGTAAGTTTATGTACTTGTATTTCCAAGTACTTGTATTTTCATTATTAATTATGTACAAATTTTCTATAACTTTATACGCCAAAGGGAATAAACGTATTGTGTTCCTTAATGTGTATGAATGGTGAGATTAACCTCTTCTACTGAATTAACCTTGCATTTTACTGCTGGTTTAATTTATTCATTATATGGGTGGTTTTGTACTGCAAATCGCTAGTTCTCTTTACTTACATAGTTTTTCTATATGTCTGTGTGCATGTCTATGAACACGATATTCTGAGAGAGAAATATTTTTTTATTAATTTTATGTAAATCATTCCACACCGCAAATTGAACTGTGATCGAAATATTTTTTAATTTGGTTGAATTTTCTCAAGAAGGTTTTAAAACTAGTAAAGATGTGTCTTTTTTCGAATTCCACTTGGCCTTGTCAGAAAATTATGACCAAGGTGTCATTCGATTCGTAATTGCATCTAGAAAGTTTTTGAAAAAAGTCCCGCAAAAAAAATGGAAAAAGTTATAAACAATTTAGTAAAAAAAAGGGGGTTTCGTTTTTTGCAAATATCTCAAAAACTATTGTAGATATCGGAAATCGAAAAAAAGATTCTTAAAGAGCAGAAAATTTCCGGAATTCACGGAACTGTACCATTAATATTTATAACTTTAATTGAGAGAGGTATTGAAAACTAGTGATTCGGCTCAGCTTGATTCAGACATTGAACAAAAAAAATTTTTTATCCATTAAATATGAATATTAAGGAAAGAAAAAGTGCACTTACCGGATACTTCAACAAGCAATAACAATTAACCGTGTGTGTGTGTGAATCGAATGACACCTTGGTCATAATTTTCTGAGAAGGCGAAATGCAATTCGAAAAAAGCACATCTTTACTAGTCTATTTAGATTTTCAAATCTAGTTTATTTGATGTCTTTTTAGATCAGCAAACCTGTCCCATTCATAATTCCCTTTTGAATATATTCAATATAAGGTTTAAAATCACAATACATAACATTAAGATGACCTTTATAACTTTCAATTAATAAACGCATACTTCAAACTCAATATATCTACCTACGTGTTCTACTCAATAGTATGAAATATTACGAAATATTCAATAGCATGTGGGTAATAGACCACTAAATTGTAATGAACATTTTAATAACAATATTTGCACGCCACAAATAAGTCGTCATATTTGTTCTACGTCATGCAACCCACACAGCATAAAACTGTCATGACATTGATACCAAAAGGGATCAAAAGACATACCTCCTGTATAGATAATTTCTGTATATTGATTTCAATGAAATAAAGTGTAGTCGTCATCGGTTTTAGAAATCCTTAATTAATATATCAAATATTACAAATGATATTAGGAAAAGTTACCACAGATTCAATGATGAATTACATAAACCGTAGTTAATGTTTTAGAAAATTTTCTTTCTAAGAAGATACAGCCATTGAGATTGTATCGGTGTCCGGATTCTTCACCGGATATTATTACTCACCCAAGCATCTGTAGGACTGCATACTGGATCCATTGTGGGCAGACTGTGCGGCGAGGAGGAATGTCCAGCCGCATCATCTTTAACTGCGAATCTCTTGGTTATAGCAGATATGAAGCCCGCGTATATGAACCTTCAGAAAAACCTCATATGCCAGCTCCTGGCCATTGCCAAATTGAAGTAAAAAAAGGGAGCACAATGGACCATAATGTCGAAGTGCAATTCTTTTTTTACCCAAATATCTATCTATCTATTTATCTTGTACCGATGTACAAATTTTACATAAATTTCTTCAAAATTCCTAGAAACTGTCGACAGAAACATCATATTCGATGCAGTTCTTTGTCGATTAACATGCATATATATATATATATATATATATATATGTATATATCAGGCAATGACCACTTATAGAACGTGCGAATGTTTCCCATTTTCTTTTTTTTTGAAAATGAAATGTTTCAGGCTAAAAATTTCATACTTAATATTTGTTTCCATAAAAGTGTACGTTAAGGAAATATTCTGTTTTTTTATTATTGATCTTGATACTGCGTGATGTCGTTAGAGGGAGTGGAATTGACGGGAAACATATGCATTTTGTTTAGGACCAGGATGTCATGATCATACCAAAGTAAAGATTTCTACAAATTTTTCTTCAGATAACCCGTTTTTGTCTTATATCTTTGTGAATGACAAACCTGAGGAAATGAATTAATCTGAGTGGATGGAAACCCCGGTTTAACGAATAAAGTATACTGTCAATGATATGTAAAGATTAGCTCATTCATGTATATCATCCGTGGTTAAACGGTAGCACTCTAGGATAGAAATCCAGAGGTCCAGGGTTCGATATTTGATGGATTAGTTAATTTTCTCGTATCAATATTAATTAAAAATGCAATGATATGTTGACCTGATTTTTGTATTTTTATATTAATTATTATTTGTGTATACTTTAAGTGTCACAATACTATGCTAATACCAATTTCCATTAAAGTTACGAAGATATAGTATGAAAGAACTTGACATTAGTACAGTATTGTGACACCTAAAGTATACACAAATAATATCAAAATATAACAATTCAGATAATGTTTTGTTAGCGAATTTCCTGAAAGGAAATAGAGCCATTGGTCCCGTACCGAAGCCAAAATTTCGCAAAAATTTCTTCAAATGTCCATCGATCCTACCTAGTAGATGTCACCATCTGTAAAATTTATATATATATATATATCTATGGACATATATATATATATATATATATGGGTGTCTGTAATCACTATAGCGGTGACAGTTTTCATTTTATCGGTATGAAATTTGGTATTTGAGGCGCTTTTGGTATTCAAAAGATCAAGTTCGTTAGTGGGTGAAATCGAATAAGGGGAAAGGGGGGTTTATAGGAAGGGGGAAACACAAAATTTGACATATCTCCCTTACTATTCGAAAAATCGAAAAATTTATGAGAAGTAAAGTTGAAGGTACTAAATGTTATTGTAATTTTGTTTCTTATCATTTTTTCTGTTACCTTAATATTTACAGAAATATTGACGGTTTAAGATTGAAAATTAAATTCCTCAATATCTCTGTACGCATTAGAGTTTGAGCAAAAATGATAAAGTGATGAATTGTAGCAAACTTAAATTTCTACAACTTTATTGCTTACACATTTTTCGATTGTTCTATTATTAAGAGAGATATTGTATATTTTGTGTTTTCTTCTTTCTTTATGCCCCCATTTCCCCTTGACGTATGTCATTTATTAATAAAATTGGCCTTGCAAATACTAAAATCTTATACGACATTTCATTTTGATCAGACTAAAATTGTGACCGCTAGAAAGTGATTAATGTATTTTAAGGAAATTCGCTAAGTTGAAGCAACGAATTTTTTTTTTTTTGAAGTTAGTTAGAATATCATATTATTGCCTCGTTTTTTATATAATAGTATACAAAAAAAATGTTCTTTTTCAACTTACAGGAGAAAATCTATAGCCTATAACAAAAATATCAAAGTTATCCACATTGGTAAATATTTAATCAAAACATTGAATTAAAAATATTCTATAAAGAAAATTATAACACTTCAATGTACATTTTTTTTTTTTTTTTTGTAAAGCAAGGTAGAATTTCTTCACACATTGGAAAGCCTTTCCTTTCCTTTTTCTTTTCTAACGCAAAACTCATTGAAACTGAACAAATTTAATATCAAATATGAGAATACATTTTTTATTTAAAACAAATATATTTATTCAACCATAAAAAACACAAAATTTGTGTATAACTCGTGATTTTCTCTTGAATTGAAAAATTTCGGTACATTTAATACTACAAACAAAAATTATGTAAATAAAAAGAAAATAGAAAGTTTTATTTTATATGAAAAACCACAAATATACTCGAAAATGTTGATTCTCTCTCTTGATGAAAAATATTTCAATGGAACCGACTTATAATAATAATAATATGAAGATAATCGTGTATTTCAGGGTATTTCAGGGAGTAGGGAATATATTTCTTTGCCCCAACTACAACAAAACGTACAGTATATTAGCATAATTTTGTGGTATTAAATCATCTTATCATTATTATCCTTCATAAAGGAATTTGGAGCATAATGATAATCGTATATGGATGAAATAAATAACTATAATATTTTCGTAAAGATGATTCTTAAATCCTTACTATCTGCGAAATACTATTCACTCACTCAACGCCAAGCGAAAACTATTGAAGTAAGAAACATGAATTTTAGAAGATATATTCCTTTGACAGTGTAGAGGTGCACTAAGACAGGATTTTTAGAAAATCGCCCCAATAAGAGGTGACATGGTGAATTGTTTTTATCATAATTTTAACAGTTTAAAATATGTTTTATCCGACGACGTCAAAGCCAAAAGAAAGGGTTATGTTTTTAGCAACCTATGTATGTTCCTATTTATGTATGTTCCACCGTAGCGCCTAAACTACTCATCAAATTTTGATAAATGGGGTGTCGTTCTTTTAGTCTTAGCGTTCCGCATCTCATACACTATGACGTTATATTAAATCCATCGTGGTGATTTTAAATTGCATAATACGCTGGCCAAAAAAAATTCACAAATGTATAAAGTTTGGTATCAAATTAAAGATTCTAATTCACAAAATCCAATAATGTGTAATACACTTTTTTCGTAGTCGGGTTTTAGTTTCTTAAACTTTTGACAAATAATTTAAATTTAAAATTTTTAAATGCATTTCTATTGAAACTATAAACACTACTAGCATTTCCCGGCACAGCTTCATTTGCGAAAATTGTGATTATAAATAAGTATACTGAACAAACACAGCTTCTTCCACGAAAATGTGATTTTCAAGACCTTTTATTACTTTGTATACAGACTATGTTGGAATGCTTTTCCAATAGAGAATCAATGTTAAATATTAATTATTACTGGCAGGCCGTGTGGTTACATGTGTACTGAGTCAGTCAGTACACATGTAATAGAGTCATCTCATATGCGTATGGTAGTTTGTTTGTCATTTAAGACTGTGTATTCATTACATGTGTATTGAATCAAACATACCATATATAAAAAGATGTATACAATCATGGCTAAACTCAGTCTTATAAATAAAATAAATTATATAGCTTTTAAAAAAATTGTGTAGCTTTTAAAAAAATACTCTTATTGTAATTGTCAATGATTACAGAATTGAAATGCTACAGAATTTTTTAAAAAGCTACAGAATATATTTTATTTATACGACTGAGTTTAGCCACTTTTGTGAATACACTATTTTATATATGGTATGTTTGAATTATTTTAATTAAATGGAAATTTGTAAATTATTGTTAATTTTAATGTATTGTCTGTTATACATAGATACCTGATGATGTCGCGATAAAACTGACGAAACGTTGAATCAGATAATAAATAATATTAAGGGTGAAGAATTTTGTCTTTTTACCTGATTAATAAAGATTTCAATAGACCTGAAAATCTTAACTGTTATTTTTAAAGTTAGAGACATGAAACATTGGTATTTAAGCTATTAATAAATTGGTTTTTAGAAAATCAATCCTTGAGGGAGAGAAACAGGGCTTTAGATTTAGTATGAAAATCTCTTGCTTTTCGAAGTAATAAGCAAGCAAATTCGTATTCATTCTTTTAATTTTGAACGAATAAATGCATAAGGGTACTGCGATATTGTTCAATTGGATTCATTTTAAGTTAGATACATACAAAATGGTACTTAGCCTATGAATTATAAATAAAGAAATATGTGCATCAGCGTTTGTAAAGAAAATCAGTTTGTCTTCGACGGAGAGATATATGATTTTTTTCAGCATATTTACTTATATACTAAGTAATAGTAGGTTTTTACAATTGCAATTTTCGCGGACGAAGCTGCGACGGGAAATGTTTGTCATATTATAAATGCGAAAGTAAATCTGCCTGTCTGTTATGATTCACGACTGAAGCACCGAACCAATTTTGGTATATAATTTGGTATACAGATAGCTTGAACCATGGGGAAGAACATAGATTACTTTTTTTTAAACCAACCCCTAAGAGGGTGAAATAGAGGATGGCAAAATGTATGAGTTATGATATTATATTACAAAAAATTATGTAAACAGTCAAGTAGTAAAATCACGTACATCAGATAGTGATAAATTATACGCATTCTACTCTAAGAGGTCTTGGGTTCAATCCCCAACGAAGATGTGTAGGATTTTTCATATCCAAATATTAATGCCAAAATAATGTTATGTGTAATAGTCATAGATTGTACAGTGTGTTTATTTGAAAAGTTTCCACAAGTTTTGTTTAAAAAATACTTAGACTACAGGGGCAAACATAATGCAATAAATATATATTTTTTTCAGGTATCCGTGTCGCGTGGTATAACTAATCTTGTAAACGGTGCTAGATACGGGATATTTTTACATACAAAAAATGTTTATCTTATAAAAACAAACTACTTTTGTTTGAAACTTTTTTCATACATCTCTTATTTTTAGTGTAAATAAGAGTTGTAAATTATATATTTACTCCAAAATATTGGATACATGACGAAATGTTTCAAACAAAAGTTGTTTGTTTTTATGAGTTCTTATAAAATATTGTTCTCATAAAAAGAGCAAGCAATTTTTGTTTGAATTTTTGAACCCAATTTGGTTATAGTATAGTTTGGGTATAATAAATATGTCTCTTTCATACCTCGGCAACCGTTGACACTAGAGATAAAAACTAAAGCATCATTTTTATTAAGAGACATTAGGGTTTTATGTGGCAATATTTGTAATAGATGTATTTTTATTTTGTATTGAACGGATCGTTACTTGACGAAAATCCATTATCTATACATATATAAAAGGAAGTGACCCTCCGCGTCTGTCTGTTTATCCGCTAACTCCTTCCAAACCACGCAACGGATTTTGAAACGGTTTTCACAATCATGTTGACAATTTTTTCCGGAAAGTTTATATGTATATTACATCCTACTTAAAATTTCCGTGCGAAGCGGATCCGAGTCGTTAGTAATTATTAAAGAAAACAAATATTTTAAATTTTTCATAAAATCACTTTATTTGACTAGTTTGGGAACACAGTTCGTTCTTCAGAAATTTAAAAAAATAATATTTTTTTTCATTTTTATTTCTAAAGAAGGAACTGTGTTCTGAAACTAGTCAAATAAAATAATTTTACAAAAATTTCAAATATTTGTTTTATTTAATAATTATATTTTATTGTTGTAACATGCAAATCTGAACAATGCTCCCGCCAAAGAAGACAACAGATTTGTTTTGAATATTGGACATCATTTTTTTAAACCATATTTATTCCTTCGGTCTAGTCTAAGATCAAGAAACAGAGAGAAGATTTATGGTATTTCAGTACGATTCAATTGTATTTGTAATTCTTTTGCCTCAAATGTAGATTTACCTTAAACGTAATGGAGCAAGCCTTTGGGTGCTTGAATATAAGTACTTGAAGACTGAATTAAATGCAATGAATTAAGTGCCAAAAGAATATCGTCAAAATTTTTTATTTAGATGATAAAAAGTTACTGTATACGTAATTTTTACAAAGGTACAAACCTTTCTCAAAAGTAATTAATTTCTTTATTAAATTTAAACATTATTTAAAACAATATAAATTAAAAGAGAAAAGATCAAACGCTTATAAATGTTTGTATATAATAGATAGATCTTTAAAACATAATATACATTTAAGTTTTAATATAATATTTTTTAAACGTTGTATAGAGAAATTAAAATCATTTTGTATAAACATATAATAATTTACGTTACGGAATAAAATAATATACACATAACACCTCCAAGGCAGGACCTATCTAAGTTTAATTCATTTAAGAATATAATCCCTCTTTAAATATCTTGCTAAATATATACAAATAATTATGAATATGCGTATAAAAAAAAATGTATTCAAAGCGTCGACACACTACCTTGTGGTATATATATTGAGATTCGTAAATTTTTTTCCAATTTTTTTTTAAATATTATACTTGTATTGTCTGTAGATAAAATTCATGAATCCTCATTGCATAGAAAAGACATTAAAAAAAAGGACTAAATACTTAAAGCAGTAGAAAATGTAAAAGTGCAATATTTATTGCCTACAAAGACATCATCTGAAAATGTCTTATCTTTATAGTAAATAGTATTCGTGTTTATGAAGAGGGCACTAAAAAAAGGGTAGAAGATAATGATAGCTGAAAATTCTAATAAACAAGTGAACATAACAACTAACTGAGTTAATTGCTTACATACCCGGTATATACTGAGTTTCTGCAGAAAGTTTATGACAAAATTTGTTTATTTAAAAAAAAGTGCATTTTTGGAGTTCACTCCTTTAGAATCGATTTTAATTTAAAGCCCCCGGTCGACGATTTGATGGGTAGTAAAATCAAGTGTTAAATAAAAGCGTTATGGTTTTTTTTACAAGCTAACACTTAATACGATATGATATTCAATTTGAATTTATGATGTTTTACATATCTTTTCAGATTGATTTTACATTATAAATTTTACTTTTTCGTAGATTATTAATTTATTTTAAGAAAAATAATAAATTTGTTAGCAAAATTTAAATAATATTTTTAATTGTATATATTAAATGTTAGCTTATAAAAAATAAAATAAAATTATTTTAAAATTTTGTTGACTGTCATTTCCACAGAAACTATGCTAATTTAAAAAATATATATAAAATTATTTTATTAAAATTTTGTTTCAATTTTGAAATGTCAATTTTGATTGTTATTTCCATAGAAACTATAAACTATACTTATTAATCGTTATATATAAGTTGGAAATATGCAAACTTGTATTTTGACTATTAATAAATTTAAATTTTTTATAAATGCATTAATGTTAGCGCCATCTAAGCAAAATATTTAAAAAATAAGTCGGAGCTGACACGCACAATTTTTTCTTTTTAAATACTGATTCTATCTCTTACAGTTTTAAAGAGGGATAATTTCTCCCATGGCGGGGGAGGGGTAGCTCGGTCCAATTAAGCCCATTCACGAACTTGACCTTACTTTTTAGCTCTAAATTTTGAGGTATCGTGCCTACAGACGGACATGCGGAAATGAATTAACTAGGTCATTTTATAAACATCTATACCAAATTTTTATACCCGGTATATTTAATATAAACCAGGATTTATTAATTTTAGTCCCGGCTTTGTAACGGTTGATGATCACAAAAAAAATTTTTGGTGTAACTGTTCTCCATAAAATGACCTAATTAGTAAAGTTTTCGCAAAGTTTTCCGTCCGTTCGTAAACAATCTTGTGCAAAATGAGCCAAACTGTTGAAAAAAAAATTTTTGGTGTAACTGTTCTCCATAAAATGACCTAATTAGTAAAGTTTTCGCAAAGTTTTCCGTCCGTTCGTAAACAATCTTGTGCAAAATGAGCCAAACTGTTGAAACAAAAAAACTCTTTGAAACCGTAAGAAGTACAATACAAATTATATAACAAAAAAATGTCCGTTTTTTTTAAATAAACAACTTTTGTTTGAAACTACTCTTCATAAATTCAGTGCATACCGGGTATTTAAGCAATTAACTCAGTTAGTTCTTATTTTCACTTGTTTTTTTTACATAAATTTCAATTAAGTTTTCAAGTATATAATTAATATCAGTTTTGCGGGTAATATTTTTTGTAGCAAAGTAAATAAATAAATAATTTACTGTTTATCCAAGTATTTTATCACAAAATAAAATTTGTTTTAAAATTAATACAATCACAACATATTGAATAGAGTAAAATTTAAAAGTTATTCAATACCACTGACTATAATAAATTCTGCGAATGCCAAATACCAATGGAGTTAAAAATTGTATACAAACAATAATATTGTGTATCAGTCAACCTATTTTTTTAAATTTATATTATTGAATTTAATTCTATCGCAATTGGATTTTTATGTTTTGTGTGTGTGTTTTATATTTTTGCAAATATTTTTATTACAAATATAAATTATTTTCGATAAACAACTATAGGACCACACAGGATATCATTTATCATTGCTTTACGAATTTTTTATATTTTTTTTTTATATATTCTACTATGGATTAAAGTAATTCGTAATGGGATATACAAGGAATTACGTATATATATATATATATATATATATATATATATATATATATATATATATATATATATATATATATATATATATATATATATATATTATATATGTATATATATATATATATTTATATATATATATATATATATATATATATATACACATAATTTATTACTGAAATAGCATATCTATATGGAAAAATTATTATAAAATAAGTAAAAATAACAACTAACTGAGTTAATTGTTTAAATACCCGGTATATACTCAGTTTATGAAAAAACACTTCAAACAAAATTTGTTTATTTTGGAAAAATAAAAATTTTTTGCCTTTAAATTTTTTTCTATATGGTTACAAAGAGGGATATTTTTGCTCATTTTGCCCAAACACGGTCTGATTTGGTCCATTCACGAACTTGAAGCTAACTAACACGTATATTTTCAGTCAGATGGACATGGGGAAATATTTTCAACCATTACAAGATCGGGACCTAATTAAATATACCCTTGTATATTTTATACATACGGCGTTAAAAGTTGCGCAATCTTTTCAAAATTTTATAATTGATTTGTGCCTTATTTATTCGCCTTTCAGATAAATGTTTCGAATAAAAGTTGTTAGTATAATTATAAATATACTAACAACTTCGAAACATTTTTCCGAAAACCGAATAAATCAACAAATCAACTATAAAATTTTGAAATGATAGCATGACTTTTTACGCGTTATGTCATGTTTTTGGAAATTTTCAATTTATTTTAAGCTCTCTCACTTTTTGCGATGGCTCATACTTTTGAAACTTCGTTTTCCAGAAATCAGACCGTCAAACCTTCCAGTAGATTGATTAGACAATATATAAATTACCATTACAATAGACAATATACTTTTTTGATTAAGGATGTACGAGCACTGAAGCTTCAAAAAGATTAAGGCTTGATTTTTTGTTTACATGTAGTTGAAGTGCATATAAATCTATTATAAAAAGTTCAGGGAGGGAGGAGTTATGGGAGTCTTAAATTTATTATTTAATGTTAAAGTTCGAGTTTTAATGCATTGCTCTTATGGTGAAACCCATATTTTTACATATTTTGATCATTTTCACTTGGAATAAAATAAGACGAATAAAAAAAACTACGCAATATAAATAGAAATACTAATAAAAAGATTGATCGAATAAAATTTCGGTATGATGACCTTAAAAAAATATATTTAGGAAAACAACTCAGATTTCGAGTAAACTTTTTTTTCTGTCGGCGGTAGCTTAATAACCCTAAATCTCAGGTTTTTTTCATAAATATCTTTTTCATTAGGCCCGGTATGACGGGCCTAAATTAAATTTTAATTTTAACTTACGAAAAAATAATAAACATTATTGTGGATTTTTATGAATGTACTATATAAGATTTATAAGAATTTTATAAATGGACTATACATCAGCGCTCGTACATCTTTAAATATATAAATTCATATGTTGGCAAATATTCAAACTTGTAAATCTAAAGGAAAGTATGAATTGTTCGATTGGGAATTGTTATTTGTGTATGGTTTGATAGTGTGATGATTACATTTGTTTTTCGCCTGAGGCCAGTTATTAAAATTAAATGTATCGTATATACATGTAAACGCTTGTTTTTTATATGTTTATGAAGTATGAAAAAAAATTCCTAACGCAGGAGCTGTTTCAACTTAGCGAATTTCCTTACAATACATAAATTTTCCACTATGGTGGTCAAAATTTTAGTGTGTTTATTTGCAAGGCTATTTTTATTACTAAATGGCATGGGTCAAGGGGAAAGAAAAGGGATAGAGAAAGAAGAAAACCGAAAATATAAAATATCTCTCTTCATATTAGAACAATCGAAAAAAAGTATGAAGAGTAAATGAGTAGAAAATCAAGTTTCCTACAATTCATTATCTTATCACTTTTCTCAAACTCTAATGTGCACAGAGATATTTAGAATTTTAACTTTCTACCTTTAAAAAAAATTTGGTTTTCGAAATACAATATTTTCTGTTTGGTACAAACAAGCACTCGTCTAGAATGATCCAAGACCATATAAAAACGGAGAAATTTACCGATTCCCATCATATTTAAACAAGTAATTGTTTTACTAATATTAAAGTTTAAAATAACCATTGTTGGATTAAAATAATCAGAGTTTAAAAATCAGTATTGTTCGACTATATTCAGTTTAAAGGTGATTTGTTCAAGTAAAGTCAGTGTACATTGTGGTATAAAAGCGTGATAAAAGACGCAATTATTTATTGTGGAAATAAAAAATGAAATTATTAAAATTCAATTCTTTTTCTTTGTTCAAATCAAATATTTCAGGTTTGGAGATCGTTGAGTTTTTGTTTTATTTAATTATTTTTAAATTGCGTTTTGTCCAGTTGACATATATTTAGTACACTTTTAATAATATATGGTGTTTTTTTTTCTTGTCGAGTATTGGAATCTATTGTAGGTTCTACAGCGCTCCTTTTGAAGCACAAAAGCGTGAAGCACAAAAGCGTTAAGCAATTAACTCTCTAGGTGTTATTTTCACTTTATATATTGTTTTTTGTTGAATATTTTTAAATTAATAAAAACTTAAAAACATAAAAATTTCAAGTTTCAAACATGAATGTCAAACAGCTACATAAATTTGAAGTCAAAATTCTGGTGATTTGTTTTAATAATGAAATTTTTATTTGAACAAGATCAAGTATTTTTCAAAATTTCAAATCACAATGTACACATAAAAAAATCAATATAAATTACTCCCATTTGTGTACAAGCATCAACCGTAATATATATTTACGAACATATTCTAATAATTCATATTTCATAAATATAAATGTAAAATTCTTCTCCGCTATTTATATTTATACTCGGGTCTCTGGACAGTTTGGATCTTCTGATACTATAATTGTTTTGGCGTTTTTGTGATAGACTGAAAAAAAAAATGTATTATGTTTAGGTACTATTGAACAGTAGAACATGATTCAAATAGAATCTCAATGGAACATCAAATTACAATAACCAACAGTTAGACCAACATGTTCTTCACTTATTGGTAAAGCTACTGTGGAATTTTCAAAACGATTTACTTAGCCGTTTATAACTTATTGCAATTTAAAAAAGCTGTAATTATACATGTCTTTTTATGGAGATTTGTTCACTCAATAGATTAAATTCATTTCAATTACCGCTGAAAAAGCTACAAATAATATTTGTTTTTGTTGATTTAAATTCACTGGCAAAAGTGATGAACAATTTTTTCTTATGATTTATTATTTCTGATTTAATTTCTGATTTATTAAGATTACTGATGAAATTTTCTATTTTATTTTTAATTATCAGTATTGTTTTTAGTATTGAGACTATTTATTATGCTATAAATCGTAGATATTCACAAATTTCTAATTTTCAGTACTTTTGTCTCTGATTGTATGTCCATTAAGCTAGCAGAGCAACCTGAGCAGAACATAATTATAATTGTCTCATAATTAGACGCTAATTTAATGCTAATTAAATACCCTAATTAAAAATTAAATGCTCTTTGTTGTATTGTGTTACCGCATTAACATTAAGCTAACAGAGCATGTGGTTACACGTTACAACAAAGAGCAGTTAAATTTTTAATTAGAGCATTTAATTAGCTTAATAATTTGATATGAAATACAATATAATTGATTCTTTAAATATTGCTCTGCTGTTTAAGCTAGCAGAGCATGCGGTTACACAGTGCAACAACGATCATTTATTTTTTAATTAGAGCATTGAATTAGCTTAATAATTTGATATTAAATACAATATAATTAAGGGATTTTTTAAATATTGCTCTGCTAGCTTCACATTTAGCTAGCAGAGCATGCGGTAACACAATACAACAAAGAGCATTTAATTTTTAATTAGTGCATTTAATTATCATTTAATTAGCGTCTAATTATGAGACAATTATAATTGTGTTCTGTTCAGGTTGCTCTGCTAGCTTAATGGACATGATTGTATGTTCCAAACGTCTTTAATGAGGTACAATATCCAATAAAATTTAGTTTTTAACTATATATACCTATATATATCGTTTAAAGTAATTAAATGGGTCAAGAACTTTTATAAACAACTCAATATAGACTTGAAGTATCTATAAAAACAATTTAAAACCACTATTATATGCCACGTCCATAAGAATACATTATTCTCCGATCGACCACAATTATACGGTTAGTGAACTATTTAATAGATAAATTGTTTACAAATCAATTATATATTTTTTTAACTGCACTACACTTTTTTATATGTTCAGATATTGTTTTTTTTTTGTAATAAATTGATGACCTTTTGAAAAATACTTATGTGATCAGTGCCATAGCAAAAATAGTTGAAAGCATCTAAGAAACTCATTTCCGTTAGTTTCATTATATCGCTTGACGAATATAATGAGTTTCATTGTTTTGCCCTTTTTCCTAAATGGAAGAAAATGACTTATTACATAATACACGGAGAGAAATATACAGGAAACATTACTCTTACGAAAAGAAAATTAAACTAACTATACAAGTGCACAACAGTTTCGTGAAAAAAATTTTTTTAATCGAGCATGATATATTAACCTTTCAAGCAGGCAAGCCGCAATACATGAAACTAAAAACAACTATTTTTGCGCGATAATTTTTAAATTCTGATAAAACGTGGATTAGTTTTATATAATTCATTACTAACTTGTAAATTTTTGCTAAAACCGATGTGACGTTATTAAAAATTATTCTAATAACTGTACACTTTCCATTGGAGCTTCAAACAGTCAGGTTTAATTCACTGCTTACTTAAAGTTATGGATTCAATTGATCACGTTTTGACTTGTAACGTCGTCTTTACATCGTAAATGTCCCATCCATCATTGTTTATGCTCAGATAATTTTTGAAGTATAAGTAAATATGCTCCCCATTTAAATTTACTATCCTGAAAATGTCTATTCCATCAACTATAACATTATAACAATGATAGTAACAATAAGAACATAATATTGTACTTACGTAGATCTGGTAGGAAAATACCTGTATCCATGAATAGGTATATACATCGTTAACCAGGGCTGGTTAGTTACGCTAATAAAACTCCGTCGTCAAAGATATCGAAAAGTATCAATTAATAAACATATTTTGCAAGATTTTATTTAACCTTGAACGTAGATATTTCTTTTCAGTTCCAAATTTTTAATCAAATTGAACTGAAATTTTGATATAACTATTTGATATCTTAAAAAAAAAGTCAACCTTACGCAGGAGCTGTGTCAACCTTTCGAATTTCCTGAGAATAAATACATCACTTCTCTTTTGGAAATCACTTCTCTTACATTGTCCTATTCATGTTTTTGGCAATCTGTGGTCGCTAAAGTGGCAACATATTAATTACAATATTTCAAAACCAATAGAACATTTCTTCGATAAAAAAATTCGCTAAAAGTTTATATCTATACTAAACTTGGAAGCGTTACAGAAATTAAATTCTTTTTTTAATAAAAAAATTTTTATTTTCAAAAAACTAAAATATACAAGCTTTTATTAGTTAGTAACGCTAAAAAAATAAACAAAAATATAATTACATAGTTAATTATAAAAACATAGATTACTTTGTGTTGAAATTAAATCTTCATAGTTTTCTAAGATACTATGAAAAAACTTTTCTCAAATTTACCCTGTGCGCCTTACGCAATTTAGTAGTACACTGCTGGTGATCTTGCAGTGTGATGCAGGAGCTGGCAAAATTAATTCCAATAACAATACATAATAGATTATACCATATGTTTCTGAGGTTAACAGATACAAATTTGGCATGAATTTTGTAAATAAAGTAAAGTAGTTATATACCAGCCCAAGTGCCCGAGCGGTCTAAGGCGTTCTGTCTGCGCAGTATGCCTACTTGGAAACTGGTAGTCAATTATTAGGGGAAAAAAAGAGGCGGTTAATTGACTAAACTGTCGGCGTATGGACAAGAAAGAAGTAACCGGCTATGCTTGAGAAGGTTTTCTGCAGTTTCCTTACGAACTCCAGATGTATATCGGCATAGTTTCTATAGTTTCATATCCTACCAATTCCTAGTCTATACACAAAAATTCCTCACATCCTTTGGCATCACAATGGACCTTATATTTGAAGTGTAGTCTGCCCAAGGCAGCCTCTACAATCTATCTATCTAAAGTAATTATAAAATTCTTGCAGCTGTGCTTGTGTCCAGAATCTATTTTTTTAACGATGTGAACTATAGAAAATCATTTTCATACAACTCAAATGAAAGTTATTTCGAATTTAAACTACGCTTGTCTAATAAAAGTATCATGTTTAAATAGTTTGTTTAAATGTATTAATTTCGAGCCCAGCGTGCTTACCATTACACCAAAGATAATCTAACGTGTAAGTTAACTTTTACATATCATTGACAGTATTACTTGTTGTCAAATATCAGCATTATTATTCATATATTATTATTTGTGTATACTTAAAGGTTGTAATACAATAATTACGTCGAATTCCATTAAGGTTACTTAAAACACAGTATGAGAGAACTGGCTTATACTACATAAATAAACATGTCATTGAATTTTTAATTAAATATTGATATGAAAAAACTAGCAGATCATCTTTGGTGTAGCGGTTAGCACGCTGGGCTGGAACTCCAGAGGCCTGATGTTCGATTTCTGGTTGATGAGTTAATTTTCACATTAAAAGTTGTTTATTTTAAAAAAAAGGAACATTTTCTGTCTTTTAATGTTTGTTCTATCTCTGTAGTTTTCAAAGACAGTTTTGCCCATTTTGCTTAAGC
This sequence comes from Nineta flava, assembly GCA_963920215.1. Classification (NCBI taxonomy): domain Eukaryota; kingdom Metazoa; phylum Arthropoda; class Insecta; order Neuroptera; family Chrysopidae; genus Nineta; species Nineta flava. The sequence continues at coordinate 107,422,284 of OY986040.1, read as the reverse complement.
TTGGTCCGGTTTTGTCCATTTACAAACTTGACCTTTCATTTTAGCTCAAGAACGGTCGGATGGGCGTACAACTTTAAGGAAATGGACTCACTAGATGATTTTATGAACACCTATAACAAAATTTTTTTCTGCGATCCAATTTTCAAACATAACAAAGTCGGGACTAAACTTAATATACCCTGTGTGTGTGTACTTGGAACTGGGAGGTTATGTATTCGATTCCCGACATCGGCAGTTTGTCAATTATTAAAAAAAAAAAGGGGTCGGTTAATTGACTAAACTGTCGACGTAGGGACAAGAACTATGCTTGGGAAGATTTTATGCAGTTTCCTTCACGAACTCCAGATGTGTATCAGCATAGTTCCTATCAAAGTTCGCTGCAACCGCACATTCTACTAATTCCTAGTCTACACACAAAATTCCTTCCACTCTACAATCCACTCTACGTCCAGGATAGCCTCTACAATCTATCTATCTATCTAATATACCCTGGTATATATTATATTATATACCAGGTACAAAAATAATGAAAAAAGAAAGGACACAATACGAAATATATATTTTTGAGAGATGTATACTTTTCTTTTATTATTTCGTTTTTGGAAGTGCATTTTTTTGAATGGTATATCAATTTATATATTTGTAGTTTCGTTTCGTTTCTTAAGTACTGTATATTGTATTGAAAATCCCAAATGGGTAAGTCAAACAAGCTTATTATTATTCCAAAATTTTGATTTTGGCAAGTTAATACAATCGCCCACTGCACTCTGCAGGCCGATTTTGTATTTTGAGTGAGATTGTTCACTTCTCGCATTCTCGTCTCACGTGAGGTTGTTTGACTGACTCTGTAAAGTTGTAGTGAAAATACGAAATTATTGGGTGCAATCCACTCTACGTCCAGGATAGCCTCTACAATCTATCTATCTAATATACCCTGGTATATATTATATTATATACCAGGTACAAAAATAATGAAAAAAGAAAGGACACAATACGAAATATATATTTTTGAGAGATGTATACTTTTCTTTTATTATTTCGTTTTTGCAAGTGCATTTTTTTGAATGGTATATCAATTTATATATTTGTAGTTTCGTTTCGTTTCTTAAGTACTGTATATTGTATTGAAAATCCCAAATGGGTAAGTCAAACAAGCTTATTATTATTCCAAAATTTTGATTTTGGCAAGTTAATACAATCGCCCACTGCACTCTGCAGGCCGATTTTGTATTTTGAGTGAGATTGTTCACTTCTCGCATTCTCGTCTCACGTGAGGTTGTTCGACTGACTCCGTAAGGTTGTAGTGAAAATACGAAATTATTGGGTGAGATGATATGGAATATTGTTTTTTTCTCAGACTGTACTTTGACATCACAGATAAAATATAGTAGTAATCTCTATGAATATAATAGTGTTTGACATTGACATCCGAGTGAAAATAAACAGCTGTGCTTTGATTGTCTAATTTTCATAGAGATATATTAATTTTCCAGTCAATATGAATGTGACTGAAAAACAAAAGCAAATGATTATAAATTTCATGAAATTAAACTACTCCAAAACACATAACCATGCATCGTTTTAAGCCATCGATTATCTCTCTCTCTCTCTCTACTTCTTTCCTTTCTCTCTTGCATCCTCCACGTATACGTTAAAAAATTCCTTGTCGAATAAACTCCCGTGAGATGGCTCACATTTTCACTATGGTGAAAGTTACGGAATCGAGAGAACTGCTCATATTTAGTATTTTCACCAGATTTCAGTTATAGAATCACTACCCAGCTGTATACAATAATTTCCCAACCCTGGTCACAAAGGTACATATACCGTTAACTATTTATGCTAATATTATGGATGTCACGTATTGTTGTAACTACTGGTAGTAGAATGTAGATAGTTAGGTATACATCGAAATGAAAATAAAACAAATATATACTTAGGTTATAAAGTACTTATTTGCAATACACTCACTAGTGACTAGTGTATGTTATCTATTTGCTTAAGTATAATATATGAGTATAAGGTAAGTACAAGCATAGTCCTATAGTGGTGAGTTAGATGGTGCCCAGAATTGTCATTATCATGATCATATAAAAAATATTTGGACAAAATGGAAACCCGACTTCAAAAATCAAATATTCTAAAACCAAAAATGCACTAAAAAGTAAAAAAAATAATTGCGTATTCTTGTGCCAGTTGTAGTTCACCTAAGCAAATATTTTTCAATATATATGTACAATTATTGATATTTTTGGAGCATAGAGAAATTGAAAAAATATTGTCGTTTTTATTTCGAAAAAATATTGTATTTATTAAAATTAATTAAGTTAATGTTAAAATTAATGTTTCACATAAAATTTATCCTTCACATAAAATTTGGACACCGCCTCCAAAAATAACAATTGTACATATATATTTAAAAAATTTTTGCTTAGGTGAACTAAAATTGGCACAAGAATACGCAATTATTTTTTTTACTTTTTAGTGCATTTTTGGTTCTAGAATATTTGATTTTTGAAGTCGGGTTTCCATTTTGTCAAATATTTTTATTTTTTTTTTATTTTTAGTGCATTTTTTCATAGCAGATTTTCAATTTTTGGGGTCGGCTTTTTTTTGTAAGTCGGTTTTTAAAAAAAGTTTCTTATTTTTTCCATTATGAATGAGTATACCCTTTCAAAGAAACCAAAAATTTTCGCAGAAATCGGTGAGGACATATAAATTGAGGATTTTCCTCGATTTCCAGGGGATCCCCTCATCAGAATGCAATTTGGTGACAATGGGACCAATGGGAAATCAAACCCTTTAAAACAAAACAAAAAATGGGTTAATAAATGACGGAGTTCTGAGGTAACAAAAATATAAAAAAAAAAAAAAAGAAAAAAAAAGCAACATACAGCTGAATTGGGAATCCTCCTTTTTGAAGTCGGGTTAAAAAGGGTTTGGCACACTTGGCTACAAAGCTGATGTTATTTTTTTAAATTTTATAGTTGATTTGTGCCTTATTCATTCGATTTTCGTAAATAATTTTCGAATAAAACTTGTTACTATATTTATAATGAAGTTTTATCCGAAGCATTTTGTCGAAAACCGAATCAATAAGGCACATATCAACTATAAAATATTTAAAAATTTCAACTTTTATGGTCCAATCGAATGATAATTTTATGGACACAGAGCCATAAACTAGTAAAGTATATTATTGGTTATTTGTTATTGGAAATGTGACCAGGCCGTACTGGTTTATGGATCTGTCGCCATAAATTTATCATTCGATTTCTATTTTAAATTTGATTTTGTTTCTCCTCTTTTATGATCATGATAATACAAATTATGTCCGCCATCTTACTCACCACTATTGGCATCTGATTGTACATATTACTTACCTGCGAGTGTAGTACATGCATTGAACAAGGTAATAATATTGTATACATGCTATATAATACATGTTTTCAAAGGTAGGTTGGAATTTGGCAATCTCTGTAGTGTCTATTCGTACTACAGCACATACCCTCAAAACTATCTCAAAATTGAGTAGCCGAGCAATTCCAGCAACATATATATGAATCTAATGACAATACAAAATCTTATAATAATAATAAAATGGTCATAGACATAACAATTCAAGCATCACAGAAATTGACGGATTTCCACTTTGCCGGGAATGACAGCTACCTAATTCTATTTGTACAGGTTACATCAAATGTATGTAGCCCTACAATACTTAGGTTTCGTACGCCAAGATAACTATTATTCAAACAACAGTTGACTTTGACATCGCATAAAGTATTCAAAACGTCTTGAAATAAATTCATGTACCACTTTAGACCAGAGTTCGACAAATAAAAGATATTCTGATTATCCTTTGAAGTATGTATTTTAAATATTCTTTGAAAGTCCTGAAAGTATGTGATCCATCAAGAATTTACGATTTTGGCTTTCTGTGAAATGGAAAACTAAGTTTATATCAAAATGGTTGGTAGTTTTACTAACGTCACATTGTGGGTACCATGATAGTACTAAAATTCTTGATAAATGTTCAAAACTACTTTTGATACTCACGATTTGTGGGACTTGTAGGTGGGAACGAGGTCTATATTTCGATTAAAAAAGTGAATTGATGCTTTGAAGCATTATAAATATAATATATAAATGGATAAGTTTTTTTTGCAGACAAAACATAATTCAATATTTAAATAGATTTATGGCGATTATCCATATGGATTTGGTACTGATTGATTGCAAAAAATTGAATTATGTACACCATTTTGTGCGCAATAGTAACTTTTAATTATTATGAAATTAACCAAATATTTGAAATTTTCTTTAAAATTATTTTTTATTTTTAAATTATTTTTATTTTTTACTATTATAATTATAGAAAGGAATTATACAAAGATTATAATCCATAGGTAATACAAAATAATGTATATACCAATAAGGTAATTTTTCTGATAAAGATTTTTCCGAATCTATAATTTAATTAACTTTAATTTAATAATTATACTGGATTTTTGTCAAGTAACAACCCATTCAATGCAAAGTTTCTAATCACATTACAGAGACTGCCTAATAACGTAGTATTTTTGATACATTCTGTATATTTTGTTGACGTTAACATGAATGTATTTGACATGTAATACATAAACTAGATATCTGTTGTAACTAATGTTGTAATATTGTACATAGAATGTTTTGTGTCATAGTTTTCAATTCATTGATCAACAAAATTTTTAAATGACACATATTTATGTGACACATATATACATTCTTTAAAGTCGATCGTTCAGTGAATAAAAATATGATCAAACTGGAATGCATGTATGAATAATGTCAAAAAGAAATTAGTAATGGATGGGTTCCTCTTAGCTAACCCACTAGGTTTCCGTAGTTATATTCTTAAAAATTCGTGTCTTGACATGAATTGAAATAAATGAAAAAATGTTTCAACATTTCATTAAGGCTCTTGATCTCAAATTAATAATGATGTGGTGAACCATTTACGAAAAACCAACTCCCAATACAATACAAACTTAGGTTAGGGAAATTTTCTTTGCTCTTTTGACGATGATAGTTTGAGCAATACTTTATGGCTTTATTCCCGAATTTCAATAAATGATGTCTCTCAAAACGATAATTTAACATTGGAATTTCAAAATTTATCCCCAAAAGAGTGAAAGAAGTAGTCAAATTATAATGTTCATATATTAACGTAACTAAATAAAATACGTCCTATACAGATGCAAATGAATTGCTTTATTCTATCTATGCTTGTGTGAAAAATTAGACACTGACTTTTCGAACAGTTAAAAAATGAATATAATCATTAATTAATAACTAATAATATAACGACTGGCCGAGACTAAAATCGTGGACTCGATCCCCATCTAGATTGTGTATGGTCTTTAGACCCGATATGCAATATATACCAGCGTATATTAAGTTTATTTTACCCAGTATATAATATAGATAGATAGATTGTAGCGGCTGCCCTGGACGGGCTATACTTCGACCATAAGGTCCATTGTGATGCCTAAGGATGTGAAGATGTGATTGGAGTGGAAAGAATTTGTGAGTAGACTAGGAATTGGTAGGATATGCGGCTGCAGCCGACTATGTTAGGAACTATGCCGATATTCATCTGGAGTTCGTGAAGGAAACTGCAGAAAACCTTCTCAAGCATAACCGGTTACTTCGTTCTTGTCTATACGCCGACAGTTTAGTCAATTAACTGGTCCTTTTTTTAATTTTTATAATTGACAAACTGCCGATGTCGGGATTCGAACTCATAACCTTCCAGTTTCCAATTATGCATACTGCGCAGACATAACGCCTTAGACCGCTCGGCTACTTGGACGGGTATATAATATATACCAGGGTATATTAAGTTTAGCCTCGACTTAATGACTATTGAAAAAATTGATCGCAGAAGCAAATTTTGGTATAAAAAACTCAAAAAAAAAGAGATAGAAGGCTAAAATGGTAAAAATCAAATCAGGTTTGGCCAAAATGAGCAAAACTGCTTATCTTTGAAACCGTCAGAGATAGAACAAAAATTTAAATACAAAAAATGTTTTTTTTTTCATAAATTCAGTATATACCGGGTATTTAAGCAATTAACTGAACAGTAGTTATTTTCACTTGTTTCATACTAAAACTACCTGAAATTTGTAGTGCTGACTGAATTAATTAACTACAGATAATAACTGAAAATACGTCAAAATAAGTAAGCCCTAGGCATATCCGTTAGTATAACATAAACTTTAAGCACCTTATAAATAGTTCGTACATAACTATCGCCTGTTTATTCTATCACTTCCAAATCATCAACTTTTCCAAACTCTTCCAAATCATCAATTCTAACTTTTTTTATTATATTATCAATAGTTATTTTTTCCTGTAAGAAGTGTATAGTAGTATCTTCATTTATTTATATAAGCTATAACTATGTTGTAGCTGTACTATAGGCCACAAAAGTAGTGCTCAATTTTTCAAAATTATTTTGTTAATTTCTATCTTATTAATTCGGTTTTTTTGATAAATGTTTCGAATAAAAGTTATTAATATAATTATAATAAACAAATTTTACTCGAAACATTTTTTCGAAAATAGATTGAAATAAGGCATAAATGAATTATAAACTTTTGAGTAATGAGCGCTACTTTTGTGTCTTGTGTACTATTATAGATACAATTATTTTATCTATTCCATTATATAACGAAATAAACGAGAAATATTCAAAATAATGATAACAACAATATCATTGTTTTAATGTAAACATAACAAATGTATTACCTTTTCATTTCACTATTATCCATTTACATTACATGTTTTATACATGTTCTTCAAGCAAAATAGAACAGCCAAATAATCTATTCTATATATTTATAACTAGACCTTAAACTATTTTGAATTTGTTTAGAAAAGGTATAAATAAATATTATTACTAAGTTTATAGTTTTACGTTATCATTTAATAGTTGTGGAATGTAAGTGTGAATAGAAAACAATCAATACTTAAGGGGTGTCTCGACACACACACACACAAAAACAAAATATTAGTAAAAGTTTTATTGAATATCTATCAATTGGAAAAGACGCACTTTTGAAAAAAAAATTAAATAAAACAAAACTTTATGAAAATCAAACCTGACTATTTTGTCAGCAATTTTTTATTTATAACTTTGATTATTTCAATCCAACAATGGTAACAGTACTCCAGCTGAGACCCTACACCATCATGCCAATGATCTAGGCAAGAATAAGCGCCTGGCTCACCACTTGGAGCCAGGAAATGCGAATTGGAAATGAGGCAGCATTCGACCTGTTAAAAAAAGGACCTTTGACAACTTATTTAGAACTAGGGCCTTTCAGTAGAATAAGAGATTTACCGCTCTCTGGAATAAATGGAAACCACATTAATATCACATGTTTCTGATAAATTCAATAAATATTTAGAACATGGTATATCATTCGGCATGGTTATAAGTATAAATGACTATTTCATATTTGACTATTTCATAAAAACCTTGATCGGCTTATACACTGTGCAAATTTTTCAGTAATTTTTACGTGTCATCATTTTTTACTATAGTGTATACTGAATGTGTATACTACTGAACTTTATTTACTGACTAGTAGATTCTACAATGACACAAAATTTTAGTTGTAAGTGAGGTTGGCTACAGTATGAAAATAAATAGAAGGTACCATAGTAAAATGAATTAAGGCGCGAAATTTATTAACATACTATGGCTCATATATATATATATATATATATATAATATAGTCGTACAGTAAATAAATATTTTCTTTACAAATTAGATACAAGCATTGAATAGAAACAAAATTTCAGAATATTTATTTAGTAATCAAAATATTCGACCAAAAACATAAATGTAAGAAAGGGCCGATTTTTCGGGAAAATCCTTAATGTAATAGTTCCTTCTTAAAAAGTGACGATATGGAATAAAGGACCGAGCTATTTACAAAGTAAATAGCTCTAGACTTCATATAATAGTTGCTCTTTGAAAAGTGATGATATCCCATTAAAGAGCTGATCTATTTACAAAGTAAATAGCTCGGTAAACTATTAACTAAAAAAATTAATGAGGGGTAAATTGATTAAATGTAAGAAAAAATTTGGTTGAAATTTATTTCGTAAGTTTTCCCTTAGTATGTTTTACAATTTTATATAACGTGGCAAGTTTGAAAATATTTGAAATCATCAGAAAAAATAACTTGCCGCGTTATAAAATTTTAAAAACATACTAAGGGAAAACTTACGAAATAAATTTCAACCAAATTTTTTCTTACATTTAATCAATTTACCCCTCATTAATTTTTTTAGTTAATAGTTTACCGAGCTATTTACTTTGTAAATAGCTCAGCTCTTTAATGGGATATCATCACTTTTCAAAGAGCAACTATTATCTGAAGTCTAGAGCTATTTACTTTGTTAATAGCTCGGTCCTTTCTTCCATATCATCACTTTTTAACAAGCAACTATTATATGAAGTCTAGAGCTATTTACTTTGTAAATAGCTCGGTCCTTTCTTCCATATCATCACTTTTTAAGAAGGAACTATTACATTAAGGATTTTCCCGAAAACTCGGCCCTTTCTTACATTTATGTTTTTGGTCGGATATCAATCCTTTTTGTAAGGCTTAAATATACGAAGCCGAAGGCTTCGCAAAAAACGCTACGCGTTTTGTTACTCTTCACGTATGCTTTGCGTTTCTTTACGCTTCGCGATACTTTACTCTTTTTAGATTCACATATACAAAGGAGACCGCTTCGCGTTATATAACGTCAACTGGCTCTGCTCGCTTTTTGAAAGGCTTAAACATCAATATAGTATGGTTGTTATATAATAATAGTGACAATGAGAAATCAAACCCTTTAAAACAAAAAATTCTAAATCGGTTCATAAATGACGGAGTTCTGAGATAAAACAATTAAATGTGTAACACTTGTATGTTTATTGTATAGAATCTCATATATGTTAGGTATTGACCAAAAGTATAATAGAAATGTCTTAGAAATTCTCCACCAAATGCAAAAAACCCCATCTTTCTACTATGAATAGAACTTTAGGGGGTTGTCTTCCCATCTTTTTTGGGAGTGGTGAGGAAAAGTTTTAAGTTTTTCTAATTACCTTCTTAATTTGTAGCTATTAAGCGTCGAATGCAAAAAACCATATCTTTCTGACATGTATAGAAGAAAAAGGGTGCTTTTAGGGGTGTTTTTTCCATTTGTGAATGGTTGCGATTGGAAAATTTACTCTAATAAAATAATCCTGTTATTTTAATCCAGTTCCACGTTGAATAAAAAAACCGTTCGTTCTAACATGAAAAGGGCAGTTTTAGGGGTGTTTTTCTTCTTTTTGGGGATTGCGATGTAGGTTATGAAATTTTCGTGGTATTCTGTTAATTTGACTTTATTTTGGGTCGATTGGTGAAAATCCCATCTTTCTGCCATGAATAGAAGTTAAAAAAGTAGCTTCGGGGGTGCTTTAAAGATTTTTTTGGGTGGAAGCGATGAAAGTTTTTAAGTTTTTTGAATAACCTTATAAATTTGTAGCTGTTTAGCGTCGAATATAACAAACTGCATCTTCCTAGCATGTATACAAGCAAAGGGGTAGTTTTAGGGGTGTTTATCCCATTTGCGAAGGGTAACGATGGAAAAATTTACGGTTTTAAAATAATCCTATTATTTTAAACCCGGTCCACGTCGAATGAAAAAAACCTGATCTTTCTAACATGAATAGAAGTGAAAAAGGCAGTTTAAGGGGTGTTTTTTCGGAGGTTTCCGATGTAGGTAATGAAATTTTTCAAAGTTATCTGTTAATTTGACTTTAAAAAGAAAATCCCATCTCTCTAACTAGAACTGAAATGAAATGGCAATTTTACGGTTGTTTTCCTTATTTTCGGGAGGGAGGGGGGGGGTAGTTGCGATGTAGGAAATGAAGTTTTTTAAAGTATTCTGTTGACTTTATGTCGGGTTGATTGGTGAAAATCCCATCATTTCAGCATGTATAGAACTGAAAAACGTTATTTTAGGGGGTGTTTTTTCGATTTTTCGGGAGGTTGCAATAAAAAATATTAAGTTTCTCGAAATAACTGCCTAATTTGTAGCTATTAAGCGTAATTGCAAAAAACTGCATCATGTTGCATGTATAGAACAAAAAGGTTGGTTTTGGAGGTGTTTTTCCCAAGTTCGAAGGGTTGTGATGGAAAAATTTTCTTCCTTCAAATAATTCTGTTATTTTGAACCTGTTCCACGTCGAATGGAAAAAACCGATCTTTCTATCATGAATAGAAGTGAAAAGGTCAGTTTTAGGGATGTTTTCCCCATTTTCGGTGTGGTTGCAATGTAGGTAATGAAATTTTTCAAAATATTCTGTTAATTTGACGTTATTTCGGATCGATTAGTGAAAATTCTATCTTTCTAGCATTTATAGAAAAGAAAAACGTAATTTTGGAGTATGTTTTTCCAATTTTCCGGGGGGTTGCACTGAAACAATTGAAGTTAATAAATAATAATTGATCAATGCATCAATGCAAAATATAATAAAAAAGTTAAAATGAGAATATAAATTAATGTTTATTATAAAATTACAAAAAAAAAAAACTGTACACAATGTTCACCCATCCAAGTACTGATTTTAATTAACGTTGCTTAACTTTTAAATGCTATACGACAACTGCTGTATACAACGAGCCATTGTCACTACGGTAGGTTAAAGAAATTTTTAGTCATAATATAGTTCATTGTGTTTTCTACATGGTTCTTCACGCTGATATGGTCTAATACAATCAATATTTAAATACCTAAGTGTCATCCAATCAGATAGGACTCTATAAAAATATCAACGAATAAGATATGCGTTCTAATGCTAATTTGATTAAAACGAAAATTGTAAAAATTTCCTTTTTTCCGATACAAATTTCCAGTTTTCGCAATTTTCCCGTCGGTTTGGGTACTATATCTACCTACATGCCAAATATCAACTATACAGGATATCTGGAAGTATCGTAGAATATTGATCTATTAGTTACCAAGAAATGTAGGCGTTCCCGCGAATTTTGCGTTTTTGAAGTGAAATGACTTTTTAACGGTTAATTCGTTAACGTTGATTGAAAAAACTGTTTCTTATAATTCCGTAAAGTATCTATATTCGAAATATCAACACTGTAGCTCTTTTCGTTCATACAGCACCTAAAAAATGACTCTAAATTAAGGTGTAGTAATAGCACTGTAGTGAGAAGTCCGAATGTGTCACTTAAATCTCGGCCTTACGCACTACCGTGCTCTAGATATATCTAGAGCATGGTAGTGCGCAAGGCCGAAATTTAAGGGAGACATTCGGACTTTTCACTACAGTGTTATTACTACACCTTAATTTAGGCTCATTTTTGGGGTGCTGTATCTTTTGAACGGAAAGAGCTACAGGGTTGATATTTCGAATATAGACACTTTACGGAATTATAAAAACCAATGTTTTCAATCAACGTTAACGAATTAACCGTTAAAAAGTTATTTCACTTCAAAAATGCAAAATTCGCGGGAACGCCTTAAAAACTTAAGTATTAGATATCAAAATTATGAGCTACTTCCAGATATGCTGTAAAGTTGATATTGGGCATGTAGATAGCTGTAGTACCCAAACCGACGGGAAAATTGCGAAAACTGGAAATTTGTATCGGAAAAGTGGAAAATTTAACATTTTTTTGTTTTAAGACTAGTTCAACGCAAACTACCATGTAGAAATCGATATATATCATATACAACAGGGAATTGTAATCCTGCACGACTTGATCTTGACTTTGCTTTATCCTTAACTTTACCACCTTTACCGCGTCCAGACATTTTTGTATTTTTTTTTTATTAATAAAAAAAATAAATGTGTAACACTTGTATGTTTATTGTACAGAATCTCGTACAACAATGTTAAAATTTTAAGGTTATTCAATTAATTTATAATATTTATTATTTATCCGACCAAAAACATAAATGTAAGAAAGGGCCGAGTTTTCGGGAAAATCCTTAATGTAATAGTTCCTTCTTAAAAAGTGATGATATGAGAGTAAGGACCGAGCTATTTACAAAGTAAATAGCTCTAGACTTCATATAATAGTTGCTTCTTAAAAAGTGATGATATGGAAGAAAGGACCGAGCTATTTACAAAGTAAATAGCTCTAGACTTCATATAATAGTTGCTTGTTAAAAAGTGATGATATGGAAGAAAGGACCGAGCTATTTACAAAGTAAATAGCTCTAGACTTCAGATAATAGTTGCTCTTTGAAAAGTGATGATATCCCAATAAAGAGCCGAGCTATTTACAAAGTAAATAGCTCGGTAAACTATTAACTAAAAAAAAATAATGAGGGGTAAATTGATTAAATGTAAGAAAAAATTTGGTTGAAATTTATTTCATAAGTTTTCCCTTAGTATGTTTTTAAAATTTTATATAACGCGGCAAGTTATTTTTTCTGATGATTTCAAATATTTTAAAACTTGCCGCGTTATAAAATTTTAAAAACATACTAAGGGAAAACTTATGAAATAAATTTCAACCAAATTTTTTCTTACATTTAATCAATTTACCCCTCATTATTTTTTTTTAGTTAATAGTTTACCGAGCTATTTACTTTGTAAATAGCTCGGCTCTTTAATGGGATATCATCACTTTTCAAAGAGCAACTATTATCTGAAGTCTAGAGCTATTTACTTTGTAAATAGCTCGGTCCTTTCTTCATATCATCACTTTTTAACAAGCAACTATTATATGAAGTCTAGAGCTATTTACTTTGTAAATAGCTCGGTCCTTTCTTCCATATCATCACTTTTTAAGAAGCAACTATTATATGAAGTCTAGAGCTATTTACTTTGTAAATAGCTCGGTCCTTACTCTCATATCATCACTTTTTAAGAAGGAACTATTACATTAAGGATTTTCCCGAAAACTCGGCCCTTTCTTACATTTATGTTTTTGGTCGGATCTTTACTTACCTAATTAATTATATAATAGAGATAAATAATAACCAACTTGTTATTTTAATTTAAATATTCAGATCACAATATCAAGTTAGACGATGCACTCAAGATGAAGCTTAAACATAGAAAACTTTCGCGCACACGTTTAGTACGGGTATATTTGAAAATTTAATATATACCATAGTAATTTTGAAACGGATCTATTGGTCTAAGTTCTAAACAACAATAGAAATCTTCTTTATCAACAAGGTTAAACAATTTTTATAGTGTGATTTGTTTCAATTTATAATGGGAACATTGTGAAATAAAATTGATTCCCAGGGTTTCAATTTTAATTTATAGTAGATTTTACTACGGTGCTTTAGTAAAAATCAGAGGCTACACTAATAATTTTTGTTCTTGTTATAGTAAAATTTTGCTTGATATTTATTAAATTATCGTATGTCGGAATATTTTTATTTTTAGTTGCATTTTAAAGTTCTGGGCAAGTTCGTTATAGTTCACCTTTAATATGCGCCCATAATAATTTTTGATGGAAAATTTCCAGAGTGTAAGGTTAAAAATCTGGTGTAAAACACTCAACTAACCACCATATAATCAAAAAGTTTAAGATTCACTATTTACCAATTCTAAATAATTAACTAATAAACTTTATATTTTAAATTAAAATTTTTGAAAATATTAATTTAGTTAACACAAAGCTGACGCAATTATTTTTTTCACAATTACTTTTATTTTTTGTTTTATAATTAATTACTTGTTACTTTCTAAGAAAATCGTATATTTTACGTTTTTCGAAAAACTATTCAAGAAACTAAAACTAAACAAGAACTTTTTCAAAACTTAATGGATTATTTATACATTATCATATTTTACTAACAATGTCAACAAATTTTTAATTTCGTTATCATGGTGTATTTCTGAAAGTCATTAGTTCATCTAGGTGATACTCAATTATTATTATTAGGATTATCTTTATTGTCACAATTGAATTTGCAAACTTTTAAATTGATATGAACATTTAGAAATGGATGAAAAGTTTTGTTTAAAAGTTACTTATAGTCGAGGAATAAAGCAATAAACTATTTTTTGAGCAGTAAGATGGATCTTAATGTGGTTTTCAGCATTCGATTAGTGAGAGCGTTCACAAACTTTGTGATGTAAATTGATCAATGCATTTTGAAAAAATGAATTTTTGCATACAAAATTTATTGTTTACACTAAATATTACAATTATTACAATTATATATTTATTTTTTGACAATAAATAAAAAAATTACTCGGTAAATATTGATGGAAACGATTCCAGTATTGCGACTCGGAGGTTTTTGGGGTCGCTGAACAACAATATCGCGGAAACGGTCTCCGAGGTACCTGGTGCCCAGTGTGGACAGTGCGGAAAATCTTATTTTTCGTTTTACTTGCTAAACGAGATTGTAAAGATTACACAATAAGCGACAAATAAGTTGGTGAACGTACTAATGTGCTTGTTAAATTGAGATAAAAGTGTACTGCACATGATACCAACTTCGACAGACATCCGAAACTTTTCGAAATAAACAAATAGCGTTATTCTTGGAGTTTGATCTAAACCATCTTTGAAGATTTCTGCCTATGCGGGTAAGTTTGGCAAACACCACCCTGATCCTATGACCGTATGGAATAATATACATGAATATCAACTTTTATAGTATTACAAAAATTTAGGGATTCAAGGACGTTCATGTGCTAGATTTAGTATTCAAAGTATATTTTTAAATATTATTTATCACAGTATTTAATTTATTAAAGTAATTGTTACAAATTTAAAATCCAAAAATTATATTTCCCCATAATACTTTATGTTAAAAATTTTCATTCGTTCATAACTTTTTCAAATGATCAATAAGTGTTTTAATAGTTTTAGTTTAGAGTTAACAAAGAATAAAAGTTGTATTTAATACTAAGTTGCACGCATCAACGTTCTTAAGATATACCAGAGCGTAAAGATAAAATCCCAACACGAAATTTTAACATTGAGAATAATGGCTCTTTATTTACGAACCACATAGTATCTAATACATAGAAGTAAAAAAGCTTTTAAATTATGAATAATGTTTATAACAATCTATTATTTAAGTATTTCATTGATTATGTGCATAAAATGAATAATCCATAATTTTCATCATACATTTAGTACTTTGATTGTTAAATACATCATGCAAACATTTTAAGTAGAAGTTTTTAATAACATTGTGAAGTTTTTAATTTTATTTGTTTAATCATAATTTTATATTTTTACACTAATAGAGTCATGTTGAAATCCATGCGATCAAATTCAAGAAATGTCGTTTGCAGTTGAGTGAAGAAGTTTAATTTATGACAGAACTAGCAAACCGATAGGAGTACTGTTGATTATCAGAATATATAGTGATATCATGCTTATAAATGTAACTTAAACATTACATGAAATATATGATTTTAAATAAGAGCAATAAAATTATTTAAAGTGCACGAAAACTAAAAATTTGCTCTATTATTTTATTTAAAGATATAAAATAATGGTCCGTGCACCCATCTATGAAATTTTGCATATTGAGATCTCTTTTTAACTGAGATATATATTAAGTAGAGGGGGGAACATACTTATACTGCAAGGCAGTTATGGTCAGAGTACAATTGGAGGCGTTCCGAAGATATTATCTCCCTTCAAAGGCAATACAGTAGCAGCTTTACGGGGCACTGGCTCGGTGGCAAACAAGATGATTGCACGGGCCTAACAGTGCACTACGACTATTGCAGGATCTGTCACAGTTAGAAGGAAGAAGAAACGATGACCCACACTCTCTGCCACTGTGCAGCTATTGCTAGAAGAAGACTGACACACTTGGCTTAGTCATTCTTTGACGACCTTCCCAAATTAAAATCGGTCGACGTCAAATCTCTCTTGCTGTTCGTGAACAGCTCCAAGTGGTTTAACGTGTAGCGGTATCGATACACCGTAAACATAGAATAGTGGCTTCCTTAAAAAGAAACATAAACTAAACACATTAGGATGTCTGGTGGGGGGGGGCGGTGCTTAATATCTCAACCTACTATCAGTAGTTTGTAAACTCTTCAGCCGTTTGGCATACAACTAATTTGCAACAATAATCATGCGAATTTATTTTTAGCATACCTATTTAAAAGGATGTTATGTACACATGGCCACGCAAGTATAGCTCAGTTTTCAAAATTTTACTATTGATTTGTGCCTTAATCATTAAGTTTTCGAAAAAATGCTTCGGATATAAATAAGGTACAAATCAACTTTTGAAAAAACTTTTGAAAAATGTGCGCTACTTTTGTTTTCCATAGTGCGTTAGAATATATTAGAACAGCCGTTTGATATACTACTAATTTTCAACACTAATTACCCGAATTTGTTATTTAAATACCGTCACCACGCTTTTTAAATTATTAATATTAATATTTAGAGCGTTTTCTACTAGTAAAAGCGTGTTTTTATTTTTAAATATACATTATTTGTCTCCTTATTTTATATATTTCATTATTATTTTTGCCAGAAATTATTATATAAGAGATTTTGCTTAAGCGCAACGGCGATATTTATTTTTTTTCAGTTTAAATTTGGTTAAAACATTGGTAAAAAAAATAAAAAATTAACATTTAAAAAAAAATAAATAAAATACACGTTTTAATTATTAGAGGTAAAATTGTGTGGGATGTTTTATATCGGAAATTCCTTTGAGAGAACTAGGATGGTAAAGCTTCAACAAATACTTCCCAACTTTTTAATGTGAATATAGCGATACAATACAAGTATTATTTGATAGGGGCAGTGAAATCGGCTATGTATCAGTCGGAAATCAGCTGCATTCGTGTTTAAAATGGGAATTTAACATTGTCTATGAGCTATTGTTTTTAGATCACACATTTTCTACTAATAAAAACATGTTTTTTTAGGTTTTTTTTTAAATATAAATTATTTTTCGTATTAAAATTACTACAAAAGAGATGTCGATGAAACAACACCTTGGACCGTTCCAAGGAAATTTTAACTCAAATAATAATTATAATAATAATAACCTTTATTTGTTCTTTATATTATATTAATATTCATCGTTAATATATTTCCTCGAAATATCGAAATATGGTAGCGAATTTCCATAAATCAAATATTTCCCAGAAATCTCTATTTTCTTGCAAATAAACAAACAGCTTTTATTTTCATTGCAAACATCTCGTTTGCTTTGTAAAATACCTACTAGCTTTTATATATATATATATACATATATATATATATATATATATATATATATATATATATATATATATATATATATATATATTATATTTTGGTGGATCCGACGTTAATTTGCCTCAAAGAGCAGTATTAGCCCGACTATATAAGAATATATATAATAAATTGTATATAATATAACAATTTACATATAACAATTATTTACATTTAGTTTGAACATATAACAAACATAATTTCATATGCATAATAGGGTCTAGTTACATATCTAAGAATTTTATTGTTCCCACAGAGAGAGAGATATATTTACTCATATAATACAAATTTTATCCTTATCAATATAGGATTAAATTACACATGCAAAAGTATATATATATATATATATATATATATATATATATATATATATATATATATATATATATATATAATCTTACGTATCTTTATGTCTATAGAATGTTCTCATTATAGCACGCTTCTTGTAACATATTCGGTGGCTCAGGGTGGCTCATATAAAATTTTTATAGTTACATAAAAATTTCTTAAAAAAACAGATTATTTTTTTACCTTCGATGCAAAAGAGGGTAGTTTTAGGTATGAAGCTCAACAGGATGAAAATATGCTATCGTGTTTCATATTGCAGAAGTTTATGCCATACTGGAAAACCGTAGGGGTTATATTCACCTGTATATATTCCATCGGACAGTCAGGGATTGCTTCGATCAACTACTGGAGTTGGCAAATCGGAACAACGTTAAATTGATCTGGACACCAGACCACAGTGGTTTTGAAGGGAAATGAAAAAGCAAATACTTTACCAAAGAATGTAGTCGAACTACCTTTCATAGGTCCAGAACCTATTTAAGGTATTCCAAAAACCGCAGACAAAAAGTTTTCAGAGAGTAACAAAAACTCGGAAAATACTTTTTCGTAATGCATTCAATAGGCTGTCCCTCGATGCACTCAAATTGAACAGGATACAATACGGAAAGGTGACCGGATGCATCAATAAAGTGAAAATCGTCTGTGTATACAAATAGCTTTCTCAAGCATCTGTCGAGGTAGCGACTTGAAATATTACATGAGACTGCCCGTGACTTCCAACACGAAAAGTCTTGAGAAGACAACTCTATCCCGATAGATAATGTTTAGTGAACCTAAAGTTTCAAATAAGCAGCTTCATATTTTATATTTTATTGTACGAATTTTATGTCCCTATTGTCATTAATGCAAAGACAAGTTTATTAGATTTCTAGATAATATACACAAAGCTCCACATTGTGATTTAACCACACAAACTTTGTTGACCCTATTTTACCTGTAAATGAAAACAAAAATGCAAAATATTTAATTTATTTAACTAATTTATTTAACTTGAAGAATCTATTTATTGAGTTTCGTATATTAAAATCTGGCTCGGCGATGATGATTTAGTTATTTTATACAAAAGCTATTTTATACATTCATTTTATGCCTGAATAAAAAGGACGTGGTGGTCCGTTTTGAAAGTAACATGTTTGTCTGAAAATATCGTTATTTTATATAGTTTCTCATGTAGCAAACATGTGTAATGGCGATTTTAATAATATTATAATGCGTCAATTTTGGCTTTGTAAATTAGTTAGGTTATTGAAAAAATGTATGAGCCTCATGCACATAAGCTCACGAGGGAACTTCTTTAGCCGTAGATGTTATTTGTATATTTAATTTATAAAAACAACGCCATACCTACCTAGAATTATGTTTTTTCTCTAGAATAGTTAGAATATAGTAATATAATAGTAAGTAATATAAGCGCCGCACTTTGAAAAATTCATTTAAATTATTTTCTCTGGAATATTTTTGCTTTTCAACTACATTTTAACTCGTGGAGAAAAAAAATTAATTACAAAAAAGGTAAATTTTCATAAATTTTAAAATTTAAAAAAAAAATTTTATTTCGAGATTTTTGGAAGAAATTTAACTTTTAACAGTGGATATTAGCTTCTTTTACTCTAGTGACTGCCTCAAGCCTTGTAGGCACATTTTTAATTAAGTTCGCTACGACATCTTGGGTGATTATCTCTCTTTCCTGCAACTAAAGCTTTATTGGGCTCCTGTGAGCTACCAAGAGGGTTAGTACATCCTCTTATACGTCGGACCAGTTTATTTAAAAGATGTTCAATGGGAGTCCACTCTGGGTCACATGGTGGCCATCTTAAAATCAGAATTTCGATCTTTTTATTATAATGAACACCCTGCGGATTCGTTTTTCAACTGCTTTTGAGACTGCCCAAAGCCTTCTTATGGATCCAAGTCTTGGTTTTACTGCAAAAAATGTTCAAAAAGATTGTTTGATATGTACTTCCATCCCAGAAAGCCAGCCGTAGCATCTGAGTTCCTGTAAATCAATTAACAACCCACTGAGCCACCCCCACCAATGAGCCACCTCCGAATTACAGTCTTTCAATAATCCTACGTTCAGAGTAACGTTTACATAACCTTCAGTAGGCTCTGGCAGATGCAGTGCATATTGAGACTCATCTGCAAAGAGGAAGTCCTTCCATTCAAAAACATTACACGTTATGAGCTTTAGGGCACCTCTTCGATGATTTACAGGGTGCATTGGTGGTACGAATGGCTTTCTAGATTGTGAGTTCATTTCAGCAAGTCTTTTTTTAAGAGTTTTTGCATAACATTAGGATTCATACAGAGCCTTTGGCCAATCTCAAAAGCACTTGAAAAACGATTCCGAAGGGTTTACATTAAAATAAAACGATCGAAATTCTGATTTTGAGATTTTTACCACGTAGTCTTGAGTGAACTTCCATAAAATATCTTTAAAATGAGCTTGTCTGACGTATAAGAGGGTGAAAAAAATCTCCTGATAGCTCACAGGCTCTCATAATAGCATTAGTGCAAGAAAGGGAGGTAAAAAGTGTGCCTACAAGTGCTGGGGCAGTCCTTAGAGCAAAATAAGGTAATACCCACTGTTAAAAGTTTAATTCCTTCCAAAAATCTCGAAATAAAATGTTTTGTTTAAATTTTAAAATTTATGAAAATTTTCCTTTTTTTGTAATTAATTTTTTTCTCCTGTATTAAAAGGTTTTCTTTTACAATTTTACCCTCATATCAACAAAAACATATGCAAATTTATAAAAATGTAGTTGAAATGCAAAAAAAATTCCAGAAAAAATAATCTAAATTGCGCCGCTTTTTTTGCTGTGCATTATATTTATTCTATACAATAATTTAAGCAAGCAGTATATACAGTACTATATTTTTGCCCTTCCTTTCTCGCTTGTCTTTTATTTCTCCTCTATTGTGCCATTTCCCCTTTATTGTAACAAAAAATTTCGAATGAAGTTTCATAAAGTTTCGCAGTAAATGTGTTGTATTTGTTTAGTTTGCATGCGACACTTGGTAAATACCTTAAACATTTATACTTATTCTATATATCAGATATATGTATATATTTATTGTGACTTACTATATAAGTTTTGTTATTTATATTGCATGCAAAATACCTGACTGTATACGACGACTATAGTCCTACAGTCGTCTACCTTAATATAATTCACGTACTATGGGCCACAGAAGTAGCGTCCATGTTTCACAATTTTATCATTGATTTATGCCTTATTCATTTGGTTTTAGAATAAATGTTTCGAATAAAAGTTGTTCCTTCTAAATATACGAACATCCTTTATTCGAAATATTTTCTCAAAAACCGAATTACGAAGAGGCAAATCAAGTATAAAATTTTGAAAAATGAGCGCTACTTTTGTGGACCATAGTATGTTCAAGCCATTGCTATTATATTAAATAAAATTTACATATATTATGTCTTATAAACTTAATACTTTTTTCAACGTACAGCAATGAGATACATTTACAGTACAATCACGTTATTTCGATTTTTTTACGTTATACAATAATTCTTGTATGATATTATACCCTGTACACATATAAAATATGTATAAGGTTATTTATAAGTTAAGTCCCGACTTTGTAACGATTGAAAATATTGGTCGCAGTAAAAATTGGTTTTGGTAGAAAATCACGAAATTCGTCTATTTCCGCATATCCGCCAGTCTGCCTGTGAAAACGATAACTCAAAAACGAAGAAGATAACGAGCTCAAATTTTGTGTGCTTGTACTAGAACTAAAAAAACATCTCCCCATCAAGAGAGAAATATTTGAAACCGTTAGAGATAGAAAAAAAATTTCAAGATATAGAATATTTAAAATAAACATTTTGTTTAATGTAAAAATAAACAAGTATCTTGAAACTTTTTTTTATAGACTAAATAAAATTTCAAATTCGCCCTTTACCTAGATCACTTTTTTTGTATTGTAAATACGTATTTCGACTACAAAGTAGTCATCATCAGTATAAATTAAGTGGTCGTAATTTACTCTTTGACAATTAGAAATAGATAAAAAATCGAGATCAATAGACAAAAATAAAAATAAATAAAAAAATTAACCAAAATAATAATAAAAATAATTAGAAAGAGGGGTACCGCATACGGTTCCCTAGCACGTAGACCAAGAGGTCTTCTGTGCCCACCTTGAGAACAACCTGTCACCCGAAGGCGAAACGCCTCCGGGCAACAGGTGCCATTTTAACCCACAACTTCACCGCCGGGATTGCTCCCAGGATTGATGGATCCAAAGTTTCGGATCCAAACATTCTATATCTGATACCCTGCTGGCTTTTGCTGGTGCATATAACATGTATGGAGGTCTCATCGTCCTCTATGCAGGCCCTACAAGTGGGACCATCAGAGATCCCCAAGTAATGTAGGTGGTAGTTCAATCGACAGTGTCCTGTCAAAAGCCCCACCACCCTTCTCAACTACGTTCTATTGAGTTTCAATCGAGCAAAGTCGAATGGCCTAGCTGTGTTTATGCACAACTTGGCATGTCGCATGTCGCCTGTCGTTTGACAAGTATGAATATGTCATCAGCGTAGCCTTGAGCAAATATCCCTAATACCTTGCGACCAGTCAGTAAGCTATGCACAACGATGCACCACAGTGGTGAAAGAACTCCACCCTGCGGACACCCTCTACCTACAAAGCCTCTAACCGATTGTCCCCCTAAAGTTGTGGTAATGCACCTCACTTCGAGCATGTTGCAGATTCATCTTACCAAGATGTCCTCTACCCCGCGCTCAATTAATGCAGTGCATATCGCCCCAACCGTTGTATTATTGAAGGCTCCCTCGGTATCAAGAAAGACCCCTAAGGCCATTGCCTTTTCTGAGAGCGCACCTTCTATCGACCCAACTAGTCGATGAAGTGCAGCATCCACAGAAAGGCCGGCTTGGTAAGCAAACTGGCACTCTGATAGCGGTCTCTCTACAAGACTCGTATCTCGTATATGCCTGTCTATTAGCCACTCAATAGTTGGGCGTCCAGGTTTAGGTATGAATACCGCGCGGGATTCTTCCCATTTCCTGGGTATTTAGCCTAAAGCTATGCATGTTTTAAAGATATCCTTGAGCCTTCCAACAATTATATCCAAGCCCTGTTGTTACAGTGCCGGGAAGATTCCGTCGGTGCCCGGAGACTTGTAAGGAGCAAATCTAGCCACAGTCCATCTAACTTTTGTAATGAAAACAAAATAAATTAAAATTAAAATTAAAATATAATAAATTTTATTAAAATTACTCTTGTTAAAATTTCTTTAGGTGGGACCTAGCGATAACCATGTAATTCGATTTAGCGTTAGTCGCGGTACAATTTTGCATATTCATACATATAAATTATGTTTAATTAGGACCACAGACTAATTTAGAAGAATAACGTGTAATAAAATCTTAGATAATACAACAGATTATATGATCAAAGATCGACAACTTAAATAACTTTTTTTTAAATTTTATAATTGATTTCTTCCTTATTTATTCGATTTCGAAAATAATTTTCGAATAAAAGTTTTTACTATATTTATAAGGAACAAAGTTTAGCTGAAGTAATTTTTCGAAAAACTAATCAATAAGGCACAACAATCAATTATAAAACTTCAATTAGAATATGACATGGACTTGTGTGGTCCATAGTACTTATGTATATAAATATTTATTAGTTATGGAAATTCTTACACATATGTGTCCCTTTTCTAATGTATATAAACAAATAAAATACCAAAAATAGTGAAATAATTTAATTAAATTTAACAATTATTTAAAACAAAACCCATTGCTGAATAATGTAATTGAACAAGTTTTATTCACATTAAAATGGTTTAACATATTATTAAAATTAACAAAACCATTTTCTTGGTTTTAGAATTTGAAAACAACACCCAAAATTCATTTATTTAATAACATATAATTTAAATAATAGCATAATAACAATAATTATTATCATAATGGTGTTAATATGTAATTAAATTGTTTATTAAAATATAATAATAGTATGTAATTATAATATAACCATTTTATTAGTCAAAATGCTACCATATGTTGTAAAACACTAGTCAAGTTGAAGTGCAACCACCAAACAAAGGTCTGTTCGTTAATTGAAAGAGAAATAATGAACGCTATTAATTATAGTGTTAATTTGTGGAAATTAACTTAGCGTGTGAGAATACACACTCTTAGCTTTATAACAAATTATAGCAAAACTGGGCAGTAGTTAAAGTAAATTACTTTTTTAGTACTGGGAACGGTAATATTAATAATAAGATCGGGGGCAAAAGTATTGTAAATTAAAAATTCGTGAATTTTCTTATAGTAAAAAAGCATCACATTAAGTTGACATTGAATTTTTGTTGTTGTAAACAAGCGTCTGTTTAATATGTCTAAAGAAATGTGCCTAAACAATGCTTACATTCTTTGACATACGATTCTTGATGAGCAAAATTATACACTTCAAAGATGTGAATCGAACCCGCGACCGCTGGTATTCTAGACCAACAATCTACCCCTAAACTATCTGAGATGTTACGGTAGTGATACCCTTTAGAACAAAAATTTAAAGACAAAAATTGTTCCTTGTTTAAAAACAAACAACTTTTGTAAGAGACTTTTTTCATTAATGCAGTTTCTATGGGGTATTTATACAGTTAACTCAATTAGTTCTAGTTTTCACTTGTTTAAAATTAAATCGCATCATTGGTTCAAAGCTGAATTCCAAATGCAATTGCAATTAAAACTTGTGTATATTACTTATATATATATATATATATATATATATATATATATATATATATATATATATATATATATATATATATATATATATATATATATATATATATATACAGTCCATACACATATAATCCTTAAAAGTAATAAGCATTATTCCTTCTTTTCTCAGTGCTATATGATGTGTTTATTATGATTACAATTATCATTACTATTATCTTATCTTCTTAGAAAATTCTAGAGAAACTTAGTGAGTTATACTTTCATAATAGAAAAAAAATAGTAGATATAAGAATACTTGAGTATATACTTACTGGAATTATTTTATACTTTACAATTAAAATAAAATACTGTAACTTTTATGATCTAAATACTATGGTTGAAGGAGCAAGTGAGTATAGTTTTGAAAAAAATTTATATATCAAGTTCTCACAAATGTATTTAACTTTTATCAAACAATTCTATTCAACGGATTTTTTTATTCTATTTTCGATACAGTCAAAGGCGTAGTTCGAATTTTTATTATGTGGGGAGGAATTAACATTCAATCATTCAATGTTGATTACTCAATAGATCAATTGATCATCATTTGAGAAAGTATTAGCAACATTAGTTATACTAATACTAACAAATTTTAAAAGCTTTTATTTAAGTTTACATGTTTGCATGTTAGTTAGTTCATTAGCTATTATATTTAGATCAAACATTTTTCGAATGACTTAACTACGTCCAATTGAGCAAATTTGAGGAAATTTTGCATACACGTGTATTTCGTTGACAATACAATAATATGTTTTTGATGAAGTTTTGTTGGCATTCAAAAGTATTTCTTGAAATAGGAATTTGATGTAGATATTGGTAAATTGATAAAGTTTACTGATATTTTTAATATTAAAAATAAGTTATAGTATGTACACTCTCGTTCATAAAAATTGAACCAGTTAGTCAAATTCTAAGCATATATATGTATAATGTATGTATAATATTACATACTCGTCCAGTAACACTTCAGAATGATTAAACTGGTTCAATTTTTATGATCGGTATTGAACGGAGGCACATGGCCACAAAAATAGCGTTCTTTTTTCAGAATTATATAATTTCGTTCTGTCTTATTTCGATATCATTCGAATTTCGATAAAATGTTTGGGATAAAAGTTCATTATAAATATACTAACCACTTTTACACGAATTATTTTCCCGTATGAACCGTATGAAAAAGGCACAATAACCTTTGAAAAATGAGTGTTACCCATGTGACCCATAAAGTATTAGCAGAGAGGAGCGAAGGGGAGGTCGAAGCCCTTAAAGGACAAGAATTTTGGAGGTTGTGCGACTACAGCCGACTTTGATAGGGACTATGCCGATATTTATCTGGAATTCATGAAAGGAAACTGCAGAAAATCTTCACAAGCATAGCCGGTTAAATTCGTTCTTGTCCATATGCCGACAGTTTAGTCAATTAACTGCCGCAAATTTTTTTAAAATTGAAAAACTGTCACCGTTGGGAATCGCACTGGGAACCTTCCAAGCAGAATGCTTTTGACAGCAGAGTCACTTGGACTGTTGTTCAAAAGTCTCTATAATTCTATTTTTTCTTCCTTAGAGTTTGACTTAGAAAGGCTCTACTGTATTAGTATTCTAGGTTGAGGAATATATTCCCGAGTATTTGTATTTTTTTAAATATACCTAATGCATGTTCCTTATTCCAGGAGTTTCATTAATATTGAGTTTTCAATCTTGGAATTAGACTATTTGAAAAATGTACATGTTAACATTCATTTCGATAAATATTTCTATCGAATTTCTGAGATACTTCATATGATGACAAAAATTTTCAAAAAATTATCTTACGTCTTTGTTACAAATGAGTCAAAACTGAGAACAGGTCCATCTGGCAATTGAAATGCCATTGAAAAAGATACTTAGAATAAAGGTTCTAACCAACCCTTCAATATGGTTGAATTTTATTTAAGACATAACATAATGAAAATAAGTGATACCATATCCTTTTTCCTAGCTACGCCACATGATTTTCCTTGTCCCTTTCCATACATATCTTTCAATGCATTTACAGCAGTTGATATCAATAGTAATTGACCTGCTTTAATCAAATATTTAAATGTACGATGTATTTTAATTTGATGAATAAATTATACATGGCTATATAGCAATTATTTATTTAGTTCAAAAGGAATTGGTATACTTTACCCTCAAAGATTCATTCCCGAAGTAGATCGAGTGTCTGTCTGCATTCACTAATACAACTGTTTGTACCTATTTGAAAAAACTGTTACCTAAGCTATCTGGCCACCTTTATTAAAATGTAATTCACCTATGGTTGACATAAAAGACTTGTGCACCATAGAAGCGCATTATTTCTATAGCGCACAATGGATATTATCTCAGAGGAAATTATGATTGTGAAATGTAAGTTTTCCGTATTAAGTAAGAAGAATATACTTTATCCTTTCCTTTGCCTAAATACGTCAGCACGATTTTTGAATCGTTTACAAAAGTTATTCGTTCAATTTGGAAAATATGTTGACTTTTGCAGGATCTTGATTTGAGATTCATAATATTTTAAGAACGCGAAATACTAGAGCCTTAAAATCATTAAGTATTGCAAGCCTAGAACTTGAGTGTTTTTTGTACACGGTTGTTTTGATTCAGGATTTCCTATAGATTAGTTCTCTTGTTATATTTTCATAAAGAATCATTAATGTAAATTGTTTTACAAATAGATAGTAATATATTTGGAAATATATTATCATTTAACGGTGTTTTATTTTTTAAATATTGAAAAAATCTTACATAAAAGATATGAACGTTTACAGATCGAACTAAATGTCATAAGTTGCTCAACTATTGCTCGTAAACTAGTAGAGTCAAGAGTATTTAACTGTGATAATTTTCCTTTTTAACCCAACTTCAAAAAGGAGGATGGTTCTCAATTCGTCTGTATTTTTGTTTTTTTTTTTTTTTTTGTTTATTACTGTGAATACACAGATACTAGATAGATACCTGATTTCTAAATAGAAGTTTAGTTAGTTTTTAGTTAATAGAAAGGGGTAGAGACACGTAACACTAACAAAAATGCCCACTTTAAGAAATAATATTTTATAAATGGATCCCAATATTAAAAAATTAGTTACGCAGGAGCTGCGCCAACTTAACTGCGAACTTCCTTAGAATACATAAATATCTCTAGTCACAATTTAAGTCTGATCTAAATGAAATTTCGTATCTGATGTCATTTTAATATTTTCAAAGCCAATTTTATTAATAAATGGCATACGTCAAGGGGAAAGGGGGCATAAAGATAGAAGAAAATATAAAATATCTCTCTTAATATTGGAACAATCGAAAAATGTATAACGAGTAAAGTTGTAGTAAATCAAGTTTGCTATAATTCATTACCTTATCATTTTTTCCAAACAAATGAGCACAGAGATACTTAGAATTTTAACTTTCAATCTTTAATTGTAAATATTTATGTAAATATTAGTGTAACAGAAAAATGATGAAAACAAAATTACAGTAAAAATTAATATCTACAACTTAACTCCTGATAAATTTTTCGGTTTTTCAAATAATAAGTGAGATATACCAAATTTTGTGTTTCCCTTTCCCTTTAAACCCCCCTTTCCCCTTTAAACCTCCCTCGATGTTACCCACTAACGAACTTGACCTTTAGAATACCAAACGCGCCTCAAATACCAAATTTCATTCCAATCGGAATAAAACTCTGGCCGATAGAGAGTCAAACAGACACATAAAAGTACATTTATATATATATATATATATATATATATATATATATATATATATACATGTATAAAAATTTTAGCGATAGTGATTTTTAACATCGAATAGGGTAGGATCGATAGGACATTTGAATAAATTTCTACGAAATTTCAACATTGATGCAAAAAGAATAGCTGTATTTCCTTTGGAGGAAATTCGGTAAAAAGTATTAAAAAAAGTTCGAAAAATCGTGAATTTGATAATTTTTGATCCACTATAAGTAAATAAAAATATTCACAGCTATACATAAAACAGTGATTCCTGAGACCAGAAAATACAAGTTTTTATCAATATTTTAGTGATTTTACACATAATTTTTAAACTGTTACTCGTATTAATAAGAAATAATTTTCTTCTTACTTGTGGATATTAAGGTCACCCGTTTTAACGAATTTACTTAAGAATATTCACGAATGCTTCCGTTCCGGTGATGATAACATACCCAGTAGGTGCAAAAATAACCATCATAAAAAGTTTGTAACGAACTATTATTTACGAACTGGGCCGTTCAAATATAGAAAAAACATCACACACTATACTTCATTCTCATCAAGTTAAAATTGTGCCTGTTTGTTCGCGTTTTGACGTACAATAAGCCACAGAAGTAGTACTCATTTTTCAAAATTTTCTAGTTGATTTCTACCTTTTTCATTCAATTTTTGTCATTCGACAATACAAACTGGTTCAGCAAGCCTGATTTACTTGAGGTCTGACCTTTAGAGAAACATACCGGCACAAATTTTCTCAACCATATACCATTTGCCTGTAGAAGCTTAAACTATTACAACTTAAAGAAAACAACTTTATAAAAAGACCTAGCGAAATAAACTAGTAAAACTATCGACATAATCATTAGCATTTTCTTTATAAATCATTTATTAAATAAAATTTCATATGATGAAATGTAACTGAAATGGTTGATATGCAGACAAAAATAAATACAAAATACTCACAAATAGCGGTAGCTGATGATTGATATTGCTCAACTTTAAGCACAGTTTTCTGAAAGAAAAAATTAAATATTAGTCATATACGAATATACTTAATAAAAACTACAAACTCACTAACAGACAACGGATAGCCTTAACAAGTGGATCTAGAAGCATGAAATTTTACACAGGAGTTGCTTATCCCTTGACGTTAGTGAGTATTGGTGAAATAATAAAAGTTTGGATGTAAGTTCGTTATTTTTTACGTTACCTATATGCAAATTGTTGTTTAGGCTTCTGTTTATAAATAGCGTTTTTGAACATTAATCCCCTAAGGAGGTAAATTAAGGGTCGAAAGCTTGTATAGGAAGTGTGTCATATTTTAACTTAGAAAGGGCTTTAGGCTTTTTATATTTAAAAGAAATTCGTTACGCATGAGCTGCTTTAACTTAGCGAATTTACTTTGAATACATAAATCACTCTCTAGCGGTCATAATTTTAGTGTGATCAAAATGAAATATCATATCTGATATGATTTTAATATTTGCAAACCCAATTTTATTACTAAATGGCATAGGTCAAGAGGAATGGGGGCATAGAGAAAGAAGAAAACAGAAAACATAAAATATATCTCTTAAAAAAACATAAAATATTAGAAAGATCGAAAAATGTATAAGGAGTAAAGTTGTAGAAAATCATATTTTCTACAATTCACTTCTCAATCATTTTTCTCATACTCTAATGTGAACAAAGATATTCAGAATTTTAACTTTCAATATTAAATTGTAAATATTTCTGTAAATATTAGTACAACAGAAAAAATGATAAGATACTAAATTATACCAAAATGAATTACCGACGTTACTTCTTATAAATTTTTCGATTTTTTGAATATTAAGGGAGATAGGCCAAGTTTTGTGTTTTCAGTATCGTATTTTTAATTATTCTATATAGGATTTACTGTACAGAATTTAGTAAGCCCACATATATCGAATATCAAATACTAAAATACCAAGTAAAATTGAGAGGAAAAAGTTTACAAAAAAAGTTGTTTAGTGGATCAATATAGAATTTGTATTTTATAAAATATTCCTACTTTATGCGACAATGGTTTTACCATCGTTTCCGATTGCGTGGTGTAATAGAAAAAAAACGATAGACGATAGATAGTGTACAGAGATAGACGATATAAAAAGTAAAATAGTGAACTAACGGATACGGAAGCATTGGTAAGACGTAGAGATACTTTGCTTGCATTTCTCTATATCGTATATTTATACATCTTTACTATTGTAAGAAAGTTATTCAAACTGTCTGTCAACAAAACTTGACTACTATTGATGTTTATGAAATGAAATAAATTAATAATTTATTGAAAAATATTTGTATCGAAACTCTGTCCCTTGAGTTTTTACCTTGAACATTTTAGTTATACAAAATAAACTAGTATTGGTTACTTGTAAATGGTGTATTGGTCAGCACATCGTCCCAGTAAGACGTAGGTCTGAGGTTCGAGTCCTGGTGGTTTTATTACATTTTTATGTGAAATATTTATTTCGGCGTGTTAGACCGACTGTTGGTCGGCCGAAGTTTTCTCGCCATGCGATCAACAAGTTGTTCATAGGTGATATTATGATATTACAACAAATCAGTTTTATAAATACTCTCATAGATGACAGTGCATATACAGGTTCAAAAACTCATTTACAGGTGGCAATACGTACTACAAATCTGGTTTAAAAATAAGATACGCATTGAATGACTGAATGAAATTTATTGATTAAGGAAAGTGTTTTTAATAAGTTGGGGATTTGTTACAACATAAAGATATTTGTTAACAGTACATAAAATACCTCTCTTCATGTATGTACACATGCAAATATGAAACATAACAATTGGGACTTGGGAACTCACTGATAGAAGAAAACAGGTTAATTAAAGTTAACTTTCATAAGTCATATACACCCAGGCACCAACTTCTTAAATTTATTAACAGAAACATAGTTAAAGAGTATTTAAAAAAAATTCGTTACACAGGAGCTGCGTTAACTTAGCGAATATCCTTAGATTACATAAATCATTTTCTAGCGGTCACAATTTTAGTCTGATCAAAATGGAATGTCGTATCTGATATGATTTTAGTATTTGCAAGGCCAAATTTTATTAATAAATGGCATAGGTCAAGAGGAAAGGGTAGCATAAAGAAAGAACAAAACACAAAATATAAATTATCTCTCTTAAGCTCTAGAATCTGGATATTAGAACTATCGAAAAATGTATAATGAGTAATGTTGTAGAAAATGACCGGGTAGTGAATTGTAGCAAACATGATTTTCTACAACATTACTCATTATACATTTTTCGATAGTTCTAATATCTAGATTCTAGAGCTTAAGAGAGATAATTTATATTTTGTGTTATATTTCTAGACATTCGCGACAGGCCGAGTTTAAGGGGTTTTTTGCCTTCGCGCTTACAGTACTATTACTTTGTAAATATTTGTGTAACAGAAAAAATGATAAGAAACAAAGTTATAGTAAAGATAAGTTACTACAGCTTTATGTTTCTTGTAAAAGGTACTGCTTCTGTTTATACTTTGATTTTGGAAAAAAAACTTCCATTGTGAAAAAAAAAATTTTTAATACTTTTATTCAAAAAATCAATTTTTATATGTAAAAATAAATAAATGGAAAAATAAATACTCGTTGAGGTCTTAGTAGCAATGAGATTTCGAGCTGGTGTTTTAGAACAATTCGTTTAAATTGTTATCCAATTGAACTGTCGTTCGGTTTAATTGTCCTCGGTTGAAATGTCGCGGTTGTACTGTCATGGTTAAACTGTCCGCGATTTACTTGTTTCAGACCAGTTTATTGATGTTGTATGACGGTGAAATTGAATTTTTAATTATTAAATACGTTTATATTGGCTTTTTTTTCGTTTCGTTTTGTTAATTCGTAATTTAAAAATGTCAATCACTGGAATATCCATTCTAATATTCATTTATTTATAAAATAAAACAAGTATTATATGTATATATAATACGTTCGTGTTTGTTTAAATATATTATTATATAAAATATATTTATTTTATATATATAAAAAATAAATTGAAAAACATCAAATTATATGTGTGATGATGTTTGTTGTTTGTATGGATTTTAAAATTCTTGTATATAATCCGATTTTAATTAAATTGGATAAAAGTGTTCGAGAATTTTCCAGTCTTGATTCTATCAATTTCTATATGAACAAATTGAATACTGTTTAAATTTTACTAGCGCAGGTTAAATCAAGATTTTATACATTCTACTATTTTGTACAGTATTTTTTATAAAAATTTATTCCGAAATTGATTTCTTCAAGATGTCAGATAATTGACTAAAGTTATCTCTCTTAGTATAGGCCTGCAACGTAAACTAAAACATATTAATCATCTACAGATAAGAAACATTGTTTGAATAAACATCTTGCTGACTCGATGGAATGTTTTAAGGTCAAAGAAGATTCAATGGAATGCATGGGAAACAAAGAAGATAAAATTAGTATATAAACACTGCTCAGAGACGATACACCCGACATTATTGTTGAAGTAATTGATAAATTTTAATTATTACACTTGCTAATTTGATATTATATATTTCATTGTACCTAAAAACTTCGAACTTGTATTAATTTCAATAATAGATATCCTTTTGGCATAAACCTTTACCCAGTTTATAATATCTCCTCTAGGGAGGAAAATATCGAAGTACAAAACACGTTTAAAATCTTAAAAAGAAACTGCTGCTGTTTGAAGCTTTTTCTCATAAACATAATGGTTTTGCCATAATTTTAAGTCCAACACCTGTAATATCTGTAAATAACGAACCATTCATTAAATGCGTTAGTTTTTACTGTGCGTGTAGAGGATTACACGCACAGTATACGAATTGATAAAAAGCTCAATACATTTTACTGGATTTTTTAATTTATTTGTTTGTTCTTTTATATATTTGAATATGAAAATTATCGGGAACTTTTATCGTATATAGATGAATTCTTTGGAGTATTATTTATTATATTAAACTTTTGTTTTAATATTCGAAATTATTTTTCAAACAAGTAAAATTAAAAATTTTATAAAACCCCAACGGAAAACTACAAGTATAAAAAATTTGTAACCCTAATACAAAAAAAATAAGTACTTCCCGTTACTTCCACCAAATTTATATGTAAAACAAATTAAAAGTAAAAATTTCAAAAACCTCCAACGCAAAATTACAATCTTAAAGAATGTAATGTTGTGAAACAACTCTAAATAATTAAAAATTTTGCAATGGTTTCAAATAATTTAATTTTTGTAAAAAATATATATATTTGTAAAAAAAAACATATTGTTTAAAACTTAAATCCAAAATCTCATTTTTTCGAAGAGTTTTAATAAT
This sequence comes from Nineta flava, assembly GCA_963920215.1. Classification (NCBI taxonomy): domain Eukaryota; kingdom Metazoa; phylum Arthropoda; class Insecta; order Neuroptera; family Chrysopidae; genus Nineta; species Nineta flava. The sequence continues at coordinate 107,388,750 of OY986040.1, read as the reverse complement.
TAAAAATATGTTTTTTATGTATTTCAAAAAAGTTGCATGGTGATAAAACTAGATAAAACTAAATAAAACTAGATAAAAATAAATATAACTAAAAATAAAACTAGATAAAAAGAAATATCACTAAAAATACAACTAGATTTAGAACATTTTTCGATCTACAAACTTAACTATCTCAGAAACAAAAAACAAGATTAATTTGAAATTCGGTCCAGGTATTTTTAAGACTTTGATAAATATTATGACAGTTTTTCATAATACTGGCGCATCTGGTTGTCGAGATATAGATTTTTGTATTCATGTTTTTACCGACGAGTCCATTTAACCTATGTAAAAATCTATTAAAAATCGTAACTTTGACATTTTTTTACTCAAAAACTAAAAACAGGCTCAACTTCAAATTTTGACAGGATATTCTTTATTATTGAAATAATACGCTGTAAAATTTTGAAGAACCTTTCATTAAATTGAATTTTCTTCACAACAACCTTAATACAAAAATATAAGAACTTCCCGTTACCTCCACAAAATTTATATGTAAATTCATATCGGAAAAAAAGCTTTTTCAACAGATTTTATCATAGCTAAGGAAACAGGCTATCTAATAAAAAAAAAACGCATAAAATTCGATCCACACGTTTAAGAGCAACGATGTCACAGAAAAACCCAAATAGTCAACAAGACTATTTTTAGTTTTCTAGTCCAAGGAGTGGTCCCATGAATCATATGAAGCAAGCGTTATTTTGAATACATTAAATGATTTAGAAATATTGTTGAAACTAATTTATACAACTACAAGAGGTATTATCTAATAAGTAGTGAAGTTATAATAAAATATTGTCCATATTTTAATATTTGAATTATGTTCGACAAGTTTATATATTGACATGTTTATGGGGATATACGAGTATGAATATACGTTTACTTAAATACTTACATCACCCGACTAGGGAGGATGAATAAAATATGGATTAGAATGTTTGAAAAACTATACGTATCATGAAAATGTAGTGGAAATATTTTTGTGTTAATAAAGTCGATATCGAATTTCGAAACCAATATTATCGGTAAATCAAATACAATATTTGATTTTGTAAAAATATTGAAATACCTAAGGTATCATGTACAAACTTCAAATATGTTAATTTTTGTTAATGGGCAAAGGCTGTTAAATGGAAAGGGTGGCTTCAAGGGAGGTGGAAACATTAAAACTTAATGTTAACTTAATTAATTTTAAATCTTAAGGTTGACCGCACAGTACAGTACATTTCATAATAAACAGAAACACTCTTTATAACAGAAATTAAAAATTTGAATCTATAAATTAATTATTTAAATTTAGATAGTATCTAACATCATTAGTAATCGGATTTATGTAATTATTTAATTACTAAAAATAATATATAATCGTCTTTTGACGATTTGACAAAAATTTTTTTGATTTTTTTATCTTTTTAATTAAGATATTTACAAAACTCTTCGTCAGACTACTTTTTTTTTATTGTAACGTAATGTTCGAGATTTAATTTATAAAAGTAGAAGTATTTTATTTTTTAATCTATAGAAGGTGGAGCAACATTATCGAAAATGTATGCGTTTATTCAACATTTGCTATTCCCAACATGTAAAAATTCCGATTTTTAATGATTAATTACATACTTCAATACTTACCAGAAAAACATGTAATGTAACAACTAACTGAGTTAATTGTTTGAATACCCAGTATATACTAAGTTATATATCAATGTTTGAATTGTTAATAATTTATGAAGTATCCCACAATTTTAAAAAATCTCTATTGGTTTTAAAGATGGCCATACTTTTCGCTTTCCGAGGAACTTTTGAGCACAAATTATGAGAAAACTATTGAGTTTATGGAAAAAATTTTCAAATAAAAGTTATTTATTTTAAAAAGAGGAAGATTTTTGTTATTAAATTATTGTTATATCTCTTATGGTTTCAAAGATAGGTAGTTTTGCCAATTTTTCCCAAACATGGTCCGATTTTGCACATTAACGAACTTGACCTAAATTTTTTGCTCTAGAACACACACAAATAATTTCAGCTCATTATCTCATTTCGTTCTTGAGTTCTCGTGTCCACGGACAGACAGACAGGCAGGTAGACGGACGGACATGCGGAAATGGCCGAACTAAGCCATTTTATGAACACATATGCCAAAAATGCGTCGTCTTAATCAAACTTAAAAAGTCGTGATCAAACTTAATATACCTTGTATATTTGCATATACTGGGTATAATTTTTTTTTTGAAACTAAGAAGAATATAGTAGTTCCAGAGTGAAGGTTGAAGACTGGCAAGTAGGCCTTTCTAGGCCTTTTTTATCGACCCCTTAAGGACAAGGAATTTGTATGTAGACTAGGAATTGGAAGGTAGTGCGACTTCAGGCGACTTTGATAGGAACTATGCTGATAATTATCTGGAATTTGTGAAAGGAAACTGCACAATACCTTCACAAGTATAGCCGATTACTTTCGTTCTTGTCTATATACGCAGGCAATATAGTTAATTAACCGTCCCATTAATTTTTTTTTAATTATATCAATTGACAAACTGCCAGTGTTGGGAATCGAACCAGCAACCTCTCAAATCCGAGCAAAACAACTTCCATTCATCTTATGTCAATCCATTTTTGGGATGCTTATGAACTCTAATTTAATAATACATAGCCGATGGAAATATATAAAGCCATTACAACGTTTTCTTGAACAATTAATTTTAAAAGTTTCAGAGAAAAATTATATGAAAGGAGTATTTTAATGTGAGTTCGAAAAAAAGTAAAATTCAAGAGATGAGAACTATTTATAATTTTCCTTATGGCTTGACTCAATAAATGGTCTAATTATTTTATCACTTGATAAAATAATATAATTTCAAATAGTGCATAATCAATATACGTTTTACCAACACAAAAACGCGTAGTTCGAAGAAAATATTGAACAAAAAAACATCTTAAGGTTGACCGGACAGTACAGTACAGTTCATAATAAACAGAAACACTCTTTTTAACAGCAATTAAAAATTTTAATCTGTAAATTAATTATATAAATTTAGATAGTATCTAACATCACTAGTAATCGGATTTATGTAATAATTTAATTACTAAAAATAATAAATAATCGTCAAAAGACGATTATTTTGACGATTGAACAAAATTTTTGTGAATTTTTAATGTTTTAAATTAAGATATTTACAAAACTCTTCGTCAGACTTATTTTTAAATTTTAACTATTGAAGGTGGAGCAACATTATTGAAAATGTATGCGTTCATTCAACATTTGCTATTCACAACATGTTAAAATCCCAATTGTTAATGATTAATTTCATAAAAACCCTCAGATTTTTTTCAAAAAATTATTTTATACGTGTGAGATAGCAATTAATTACATACCAAAAATTCAAATTTGTATCTATACATTGCCGATTTTACTTATGCATGTGTCCGATCAACCTTAAGAATAGATATAAAAATAAAAAAAAGATCACATAGTGGTAAGAGCAGTAATATTATATTGAAGTTTATATATATATATATATATATATATATATATATATATATATATATGTATAATTTAAATATATATATATATATGTATTATATATATATATATATATATATATATATATATATATATATATATATATATATATATATATATAAGGATAATATTGAATCTTTTAAATCTGATAATTATGTTGTATCTAATAGTACACTACTTCTTTTATACAGCTATAATTCTCAAGTTTCATTTTCCGACAATTTGTACTTTACTTTGAGTTGAGATTGTGGATGACATTCATCTATACTGTGTCATCTAGAATGTAAAATAGGTCGCAACATGTGGCCATATTAGCTTGTCTTGTATGTATGAATGTAATAGAATTTTTCAGTGGGTTTTCACCCACTTCCGTGCATCTGAATAATTTGAAATATTGCAGACGTATTAAAAACCAATAACAATATAATAACATATTAATAAAATTTAAAAAAAATGAATAAAAACTTAAATTTATTAATAGCCAAAAAATTTGCTTATCTTTAACTTATATATAACGATTTATAGTGTGCTAGTATAGTTTATAGTTTCTATAGATATGTCAACAACTAAATTTTAATAATACAAGTAATGTAACAACTAAGTGAGTTAATTTTATAAATACCCAGTAAATACTGAGTTGTATATCAATGTTTGTATTATTAACAATTCTGCGTATTCAATATTTATAACATATGAATTATTTGTAAAAAGATGGGCATATTTCCGAGGAACTTTTGACCACTTATAATAAGAAAACTATTGAGTATATGGAAAAAAGTGGTTTATTTTAAAAAGAACAAGATTTTTTGTTAAATTTTTGTTATATCTCTTATGGTTTCAATGATAGGCAATTTAACCCAAACATGGTCCGATTTTGTCCATTAACGAACTTGCACTTACTTTTTTTGCTCTAGAAGACATAGAAATCGTGTCCACGGACGATGGACAGACGAACGAACATGCGGAAATAACTGAATTAGGCCATTTTATGAACACATATGCCAAACATTCATGCCTACGATAAATAATTTTAAGCGCCCCATGTTTTTGTTTACATTAAAATTAACTTTGTTGTCAATCTCTTTATTCTATTTTAAATTATATTGCAAGAAAAGCATATTTTTATATTTTTTTTACTCTAAATTTTATTCTAAGATATATGAAAATTGTGTGTATTTGTGTGAGACATTTGAAAAATAAATAATAATTATAATTTTAGTACTATTTTAATTATTTATTCAAGTACTAAAATCTTTCTTCAAATAGAAAATATCGATTTCAAAATTATAGCACCATCAACTTTTTTAAACACACTCACTTCTTTCTGCTTTTGGCAATTTACCGAGCTACAAATGTACTTTAAGCCATTTCAATAGATACAACAGTTCAATTGAAAGCTGGCAACGTATTTCGCATCAGGCACGTGGTAGTAAAAGTTTATTGTTTTTCAATATACTTATCTTGAAACTTAAATTTTTCTGGAATAACTTTTGTTGCGCCAAATGACGTCATTTGAAACCAATTATTTTATGAGTCAAAAAATGTTTAGAATCTGGCCCATTTCCCGAAACCAATGAATGTAGTGGCTCTTCTGGCGGTACCAAACGCGCCAATTTGACTTGACCGCTCGCGCAACACAATCCAGGGGCTTCATTTTTAAATGCCTTTCAATATTGACCCACAACATTCATTGGTCCAATAGCAACAATTTGTTGTGGACTGTAATCGATTTCCACATTATGATTATATGCAGCTCGATTTTGGTTAAACGCAACATTTCTATGTTGTTGATTTCGATTCCATCGATTCCATTCAACTTCATTCCGCGTTTCGCGGTATATCTTTCACTTCTAGCTTTTCGAGTAAGTTTGTACGTCTAATTTTTGGCATTTTTAAAACAAAATTCATTTTTTAAAAAAAATCGTTACGCAGGAGCATAACTCACTTTCTATAATATCTGATATGATTTTAGTATTTGCAAAAATTAAATTTATTAATAGCCAAAATAGAACGATATATTACTATGGAAACGACAATCAAAATTGATATTTGAAAATTAAAACAAAATTTTAATAAAATAATTTTATAGAATTTCATCCAAATCGGTCCTGCCGAATAGAACCGGGTCCAATTGTGAATCTAAACCATTCTCGAATCCACTGGAACACAAATTTCATTAAAATCGGTCCAGTCGTTTAGGAGAAGTTCAGTCACATACACACGGATAGAAGAATTATATACATTAAGATTTATATATATATATATATATATATATATAAATATATATTATATATATCAGTATATAAATACTTTTAAATCCCAAAGTTAAAAAAGTCGTTATTCATAGGATTCGATCAAACTGCCTTAATCGAAAAAATATTAAAAATTGAAGAATTGGATATTATTAAATTTCGTAATTCAAATTTTATTATCTAGATCATCTTGTAGTTTTATATAAAATAAGAATCTACATTACGCAAGTAGAACACTATATGCATTATATAATACATTATCTACTATGCGGATAATATCTTAATGTATATTCTATAATATCACGTATAGCTTTATATTAATAGTTAATTATATTTGATTTGATAACTATGACGTGTTTTATCTTACAATACTATTGTACACGAATGTAGTATTGAAGATTTCTCGTGTAATATTGAAGAATCAAATTACTATTTAATACACGGCACCTTTTAATGTATGTACGAACAATGGCAATGATAATTATGTATCATAAGAAAATGTAAAATCTTAGTACAATAAATTCTAATTATAAAACATAAAATTCGTTAAAGATTATCAAAGATAATAAAGATTATCAAACATATAATCAAAAAAAATTCTACGTTCTCTTTAAAGAAATATGTAAAGAACTCTATTGTCATCAGCAGTTTGAAATAACTAATCGTAATTAATCTCCGGGAAGATTACTCGTGAGGACGTTACTCGTTGAGATGCTAAATGATGGTTAATAACACCCACGGCAAATTTGCAACGAGAAACATATCTTTTCGGGAATTTCGATTACGAATACATACTGATGATGACTCCTATGTAATCGAAATTTTATTTACGTACTACAAATAATTGATATATGAATTCGAACAAATATTGAAATGTAATAAAATTCGAAAAACCTACGTTTTTCTTTACGCTTTAATTTGTTTTTATCCCGATATTTCTTTGCGACCATTTCATATAGAATTCCTCCATGAGTGTTATCGCGATAATATCGACAAATACAAATCGATAATCAAGACGAGAGATAAATTTATGACTTTTTAAATACAGTTTTGTGCGTGATGGACCATTTGAAGTTTTGATTTAAGTTATTATGTTTCTGTATAAAGTTTCTATGGAATTTTTACAGATCCAACTACTTGTGGTAAGTTCCTTTCAATATATGTATAGATATAATTATAATGTTAAATTGTCTTTAGAATTCTGCTCCCGTGGGAATCATAATTCGATAAGTAAGGAATGTCGAATTAATATCCACTTAATAAAACACTGACAGACAACGCACAGCCTAAACCGGTGAGCGTAGACGCTTGAAATTTGCACAGAAGTACCTTATATAATGTAGGTGAACAGGATTATTCAAAATTCATCCCCCATGGAGGTTAAATTGGGGATTAAATTTTGTATGGAAGTTCAAAATATGGAAATTGGTGTTTAGGCTTCTGTTTGTAAATGAGGTAAGGGGTAAAATAAGCGATGAAGTTTGTAATCAGGCTTCTAAAGAACTCAAGTACCTAAGTACCTAATGAAAAAACTAGTTTTGACTGTTTCTGAGATGTTTCTGAGAAATCCCATCGAGCACACGGCTAGTTATGTAAAAGAAATTCTTATTGAAAGTTAAATAGATTGACCGTATGGCCGAATACAATAATACAATGTTGAGTATGTATTTCTTACAAAAAGTGTTTCTGGAAACTTTACTACATTCTAAATTGTAGTATGTATACGGACATAATACTCAAATTAATAACTTTTACTATATTCTTTAGAAGTGGTTGAACGTATGCGGTAGTTTGTCTTTAAAAAATAACATAAAATAAAAAAAAAAACGCCAGACGTTTTAATATTGATAATATTATATTTATTGATAGATTTTCAATTTACTTGAGTTCTTACTTAATTTACATTTAAATAGTGATCAATTTTTCCTTTATTTGATAAAAAATGAAAATAAAATGTTATTTACATAATTCAATTTTATATTCTTCTATAAGAAAATGTTTATCATTAAAATCTTCAACCACAAGATATGTTTGGAAATAACATTTCCTGTGTTTAAGTTCATTAAAAAACTAACTATATACTGCATTTCATCTACTTAAATGTAATATAAAATTGGTAACTATATTCCGAGGTCACGCTTACGTTAACTTTGAGTGTTTTACTTTGAAAATAGAATGTTTCCCTTTAATTACCCCTACTGGGGGTTCATTTATGAAAAACTTATTGATCATTCATCATTCAACATAAATCAAAATTTATCAGTAGGTAATACTGATTGTTTCTATATCCGGTATATAATATATACCAGGGTATTATTAAGTTTAGTCCCGACTTTGTTACGGTTGAAAATATTGATCACAGAAAAATGTTGGTATATAATCATAAAAAGACCAAACTAGTCCAATTCAAAAACAAAAAGAGATAGCGAGCTGAAAATTCGTATGTGTGATCTAAAGCTAAAAATTAACGTCTAGTTCATGAATGGGCAAAATCAGCCAATGTTTTAGCAAAATGGGCATAACTGTTTATTTTTGAAACCGTAAAACAGCATTAATTTAATGCGGGTTGTCTATTTCAACAAAAGGATTGCCTATTTCAATATTATTAATTTTTTTATATCTATTTTTTTCACTAGTTATAAAATCGTTATTTTTATTGTACACTTTTGTATTTTGTGTAAATAACAAAATATACTCCAGCATATACAATTTTTCAGCGATTTTTTCATTCGGATTGCATATATTTGCAAACTTTTTAATAGATACGATAATCAGTGAAAACTGAGTTACCAGATTTACAAACATTGATTGCTTTATTTAGATCAAACTAATAAAAGCATGCTCATAATCTTAATTTAAAATGAACAAAGAATTTTTTTATTTTAAGTTTTCATTGATTTAAGAAGATAAATTATCTTAAAGTAATTGAAGATAAGTAAGGTTTATCGGTATAGTCTAAGATATTACCTTCTAAACTGTATGTAAAAATATCAATTTTTTTAAATAATATCTTACAAGCTAGGCATCAGATGTGTTCCAAATTTTTGACTTTACGTATTCAATATAGAAAAATGATGGTGGAATGTCTAGTTAAAATATACACTGAAAAAAAATTCAATGACATGTTTGTCTATATAGTAGGCGCCCGAGGCGGCTTAACGAAAATAACATTACATGAATTGTAAAAAAAGTTTTGGGGGGTGTTTTTCCGATTTTTCGGGGAGTTGTAATGAAAAAATTGAAATTTTCCGATTTTTCTTGTCGGTTTCAAGCAATTTCGCGTCGAATGCAAGAAACCGCATCTTTCTAACATGTCTAGAAATGCCTTAGAATTTGTATACATGTGTGAGTCAGTGAGTGTAGATACCATGAAGAATAGATATATTAGGAGAGCGAACGTAATGTTAAAAAAACGGTCAAGAATTGGTGTAACTATCTTTTATCAGTAGGGGTCACTGGTCTCAGTGCCGTACGGAATTTAAATGTTTAAATGTAGGCGCCAAGAAATCACTTTCATTCAGTTAATAAGAAGTCTTAGTATTATAGATAATAAAAAATTGTTTTCGATTATCAAGTAATAATTAAATAAATATTAATAATAGAGAATTCTTAATAATATGCAATAAATTAAAAGATGAAGAATCATAGTGATAATTGCAATTAATAATAATATACAAATATATGTTTACAATACTAACATATATTAGATAAAGAAAGAAGATGACAAAACCGGTAATTACAGACCATATTCCTTTCGTAAATGCAGACACGCATTCCTAACCTTAAACAACCTTCCACTCATAGGTATATAACAGTATATCTATGATTTCCCTGTACAACATCGTCCCATTTTTTCACATTTATAAAATTAAACAATTTTTATACTTACAATTTTTATTTGTAAGATGCGATAACCGTTGATTTTAGTATGAAATAATAATAATAATTCCGTACGGGTATATTCGCACTGCCGCTAGTGGCGAAAATAATAACTATGATCTCTACACGTTTTTGAGGACGAAAAAACAGACGAAGTGCCTATGTCGTTCAATCTCCTATTTATCTATTCTTCATGGTAGATACACTAATTCTTTCTAACTTATGTAAGGTTATGTCTTACATAACCTTTATGGAAATTGACATTAGTATAGACATATATGACATTTGTATAGTGACGTCGAAATATACACGAAAATAATCTCAAATACATGCTGTATTAATATGTGATATATGAAGAAGCAAGGATTTAACGCTTTTACATCTAATGTTGAAAAAACAAAAACTCAATTTGTGGATTGAAACCCTCTTTATGGAGAATCCAAGATGCATTTGACGAATAATTTGCTTAATCTCAAAATTGTTTATCAGCTAGTAGGAAAGCTTTTTAACTTAGTTGAAAAAAATCTCCCTGTAATACTAAATATGTCATATCATGCATACTATACAATAAACATATCTTGTATATCTATGGTTAAGATAATTATTAAACCAGTTGAACGTACAACTACTCTATGAAATGATGATGTAAGCTTTTACACTTAAATTGCATTACACAAATTAGAACTATTGTAGTGCTAAAGGCACAATAATCATTTCAACTAAACATGAGCTTTAACAACTGATATTATTCGCTCTGTCAACTATTTCGTGAATAATAGTCTAAGAGCCCATGGCAAATTTACTTCCGTCATCCTTTCCCTCAAAATTTTAGATAAATTAGTAAGTAAAAATAATTTTAAACCAAATTTCTTGACCGCTCGTTATAGTTAGGCTATATATAGATAAAATATTTAAAGCACTTTGATGAGCCCTCCACAATACGAAAATAATGATTGTTCATTGCGTGCCAATATTTTATCTGGCGTGAATTTCTCCTTTGGCTTTTAAGAAGATATTTCATTTGCTAACTTGTTCTTCTTTCATCGAAAATCCTTTCCTCTTTTAAATTAAACTGTTCGTCTTCCAAAACACACAAATATTATTGAACTAATGAAAAGATTGTATTAAAAATACACAATGATGCAGTCACCATAGTTCCCTTTAAAATTTCGTAAATTTTTTTAAAGCCGGCGAGGGATGAGGGCAGTTATGTTCGTATTATAAAGAACAAGAACTCAAAAAAAATTGATGAAAATCTAAGTCAATCAAAACGTCAATCAAGTGTCTGATGACGGAATCAAAACACCGACTCAATACGTTTATTTTGTCTCTCAATTGCATGAGACAAGTTACGAACAACTAACGATTTGTTGAGTATGTTTACTTAAAAAATCTTTACCAAGACTATAAGGGTCGATCCACACTATAGTGCCGATCACGGTTCGTTCTCGGTCCGATCTCGATCTGGTAGAATATTATCAAGTTAAGAAACAATGTATGCATTCATACTATCGGTCACAATGACACTCCAGTCACGAAGAATAAAGATATTTTTTGAGTGAAATCGAACTTGTAACGGCGTGTGAATGATAGTGTGAATGCTCTCTGTTCCCGGTCCAGTTGGCTATTACCCACTGAAGCGTATTTTACCGCTTAATATTATCAGACCGAGATGGGACCGACAACGAATCGTTATCGACATTATAATGTGAACATGAACTTGATAATATTTTACCAGATTGAGATCGAACCGAGAACGAACCGTGATCGGCACTATAGTGTGAATCAACCCCTAAAAGTATTCTAAACTGGAAAAAAGCTGTCACAGACAATTTGACTTTGAATGCATATACACTAACCAATTTCGCAAGACAAAAAATACCAAAATCCAGTTTTCGTCAATAATTTGCTCAAACTCAGTTTTCCTAAAGAAATATGTTTTAATGACATGCATAGATTGCCCCGCTGTTGCAGAGAAAACCACGAGTTAAATCGGTAACTACACTTCTCAATGTGTCTAAAACACCAATTCCTAAATTGAAGGCTCTTCTGAAAATATGAAAATGAATTAAGTTCAAGGTTTTAAATTGCCCTACTAAAATTATTTTTACTGCAAATGGAAGAACGATGGCATACACAAGAGTTTATTTTATATACAAAACTCAAAACCTCAATAAGTATTCCTGCCAAGATTTATCGTACCGTCCTTACACCATTTTAATAAATTCCAACCAGATTGTCTAGAAATGTTTACCATCAAGGTCTATGAATTTTCCGTAAGCTTCTTATAAATTTTCAATTCAGTGATTCAGTAGTGTAGGAGCCTCACAACAAAATTTAACAAATTGTCCATATGTTTTCGGAAGCAATGAGCCCGAATTGAATAAAAATTTATGCAGAGCTAAAGTGTATCGTCCTTATAACCCCCTAAAGAAGATAGTAGAAATTTTTACTATCTTACCTCTCGCTGCCTATAAATTTCTAGCTCATTTTATTTAATAGTTTAGCCGCAGCCCAAATGACAAAAATTCTCAAGCATTTTCAAGCACTTGATGTCAAGAAATCGTATCAATGTTCAAACATATTAAATACTGATATGAAAAAAATTTACCCGTCAACCACGAATCGAACCTCGGGTCTCTGGATATCTAGTCCAGCGTGCTTACCGCTACACCAAAGACGACTCTGACGTAAGAGCCAACCCTTTCATATAATTCTCATTTCTATTTTGACAGTATTATTTCTGTCGAAATTATTATTCATATATTTATTTGTGTATACTTAAGTGTCAACAATACAATGTTTGTTCAAATTCCATTTAGGTTACGTAAGATAAATTCTAGAAGACTGGCGTATTATAAAAAGATACCTATTATAAAAAGATAATAAATTAAGATACTACTGCCTCTCAATATTTTATAAACGTCTGTTGCCATTTCTGTAAAATCGGCATAATTATACATAAACCATGGCAAGCGAAATGGTATTAAACAAGTAATGTAACAACTAACTGAGTTAATTATTTGAATACCCAGTATATACTGAGTTGTATATCAATGCTTGGATTGTAAACTATTTTTAAATCGTCCCATAATGTAAAAAAAATCTCTTATGCTTTAAAGATAGGCATATTTTTTGCTTTCTGAGGAACTTTTGAGCACAAATTATGAGAAAACTATTGAGTTTATGACAAAAATTTTCAAACAAAAGCTGTTTATTTTAAAAAGAAGACTTTTTTTTGTTAACAAATTTTTTTTCTATCTCTTACGGTTTCAAATATATATATTAACCCCCTCTGACGGGGGGAACCACGTTCCGATTTTGCCCATTAACAAACTTGACCTTACTTTTTTACTCTAGAACACACACAAAAATTTCAGCTCAATATCTCTTTTCGTTCTAGAGTTATCGGGTTCAAAGACAGACAAACAGACGGGCGGACATACGGAAATGGCCGAATTTTGCCATTTTGTGATCACCCATACCAAGCCAAATAAATATTAATGTCAAGGATTAATATTTTCAAGCGTTACAAAGTCGGGACTAAACTTAATACACCTTGTATATTTTCATATACTGGGTATAAAAATAAAATACTAAGATATTCTCAATTGTCATAACATTTTCTTGTTTTTAGTAATCAACTCGTTAGAGAAGAAATTTAAACACATTTTAAATAAAAAATGAATTTAAAACAAACACGTTTCAAAAATTAAACGTAATAGTTAAAAGTAGAAAACACAAACGTGTTTGCATGTGCTTAAATGGAATATTTAATTGGATACAATAAAATTTTAATATTACATTTTACGTTTCTATTAAACGTTATCATTCAGAATATCAAATATTTATTTTTTTACTAATTTTCATTAAGGTTGTTGTGAAGAAAATTCAATTTAATTACAGGTTCTTCAAAATTTTACAGCTTATTATTTCAATAAGAGATTTTTACATAGGTTATATGGACTCGTCGGTAAAAACATGAATAAAAAAATCTATATCTCGACAACTAATACCTGGACGAAATTTCAAATAAATCTTGTTTTTTGTTTCTGAGATAATTAAATTTGTAGATCGAAAAATGTTCTAAATCTAGTTTTATTTTTAGTAGCATTTATTTTTATTTAGTTTTATTTTTAGTTATACTTATTTTTATCTAGTTTTATCTAATTTTATCACCATGCAAATTTTTTGAAATACATAAAAACATATTTTTAATAATTAAAACTCTTCGAAAAAATGAAATTTATAATTTAAGTTTTAAACAATATGTTTTTTTTTGCAAATATATATGTTTTTTACAAAAATTAAATTATTTGAAACGATTTAATTGCAAAATTTTTAATTATTTAGAGTTGGCAATAGATGAGATATCAATGCATTTAGTATAGACTATAGGACAAACTCACCACCCCTACTTTCCCTCACCAGTTTCACAACAACCTTAAAGCAGCAAGCATAGTATTGTAATTTAATAAACATCTAGAAAGAAGTCATACTGCAGTTCCATTTTAAATATCAGATAATTAATAAATTGAAAATGCAAAAACCATTTACAAACAACGGGCCATCCATAAACCACGTAACACATTTTTTATACGTTTTAGACCTCTCCCCCCTTCCATGTAACGCCATGTAGACATTTAGTTGACCCTCCCCCTCCTGTTATAGGATTGTGTTACGTAACTTTTATTTAATTAATTTATTAACTTACCGAAATAACAAAAATATATTCAAGAAGTTTTTCTATTAAGTGAACTCTTTTAAATATAAACGATATTTTATTAAAGATTTAACTAATATAAGACTTAACTAATATAAGAACAAAATAAATAATAATAAAATTTAAACTTCTGCAACGTCCGTCCATGTGGGAGTCATAAGAGCATACCCCTCCCCCCTGTAAGAGGTGTTACGTGGTTTATAGATGACCCCCAAGTAACAACAACTAACTGTTTTTCTTACTTAACTAAGAAAATAACAACTAAAATTTCTTAAAATTACCAGTATATACTGATTTTATAAAAAAAGTTTCAAACAAAAGTTGTTTATTTTTAAACAAGGAACATTTTTTTTGTTTAAATTTTTATTTGCCCAAATATGGTACGAGTTTTCCTTACTTTTTAGCTTCAGTACACGCATACGAAATTTCAGCTAGCTATCTCTTTTCGTTTTAGAATTATTGTGTTTACAGATGGTCAGGCGGACAACTTTGTGGACTAATTAGATCATTTTATGAACACCTTTATCGAAATTATATTGAACAGTATTATCAACCGTTACAAAGTCGGGACTAAACTGAATATATATATCCGGTATATATTATATACCGGATATTAACTAGAACCTCAAATATTTAAGTACAACCAATTTTCAAACATAAAAATTACAATTGTAATAAAAACAACTGAGGTAATTGCTTAAATACCCGGTATATACTGAGGTTATGAAACAAAGTTTCAAAACACAAGTTGTTTATTTTTAAAAAAAGAATATTTTAAAAAATAATTCTTTTGCGGTTTCAAACCGCATGCGACTATGCGACTAAACGTAACATACCCTGGTATATATTATAAATCGGGTATAAAAACAATGACGAAATCAGGTTCAAAATTTATGGGTACAATATTGCGTTTAAATGTGGTTTTTAAATAATTTAATGAACTCTTATAATACATGTTAATTAGTGATGCCGCCAGATGACACGAGAGTAGCATGTCTCTTGTTTTGTATTGACTTGTTTTGTATTGACAAGTTTTCTGTCGTCTCGTCTCGTCTCGTTTTTACAGTTAAAGATTTTCTTGAAAAAATATAATTAAAAAAAAAGACTATTTAAATATAACTTTCATATCTTTTTACTATTCATATAAAGTACATAATGTTCTAATTTATTCAATTTTTTAGCGAATTTCCTCTAAAAGAAATGCAGCTATTGTTCTTTTTATATTTTAATTGAAACAGAACTACAGAAAAAATTGAATCATTACCAAAATGATTTGCTGTTTTGTGATTTGCTGTTTTGAAAGAGAGTATTATCGCCCGTGTCTCGAATATTTATCGAAACACATTCTCATCTCGTCTCGTTTCTCTAGTGACATCACTAATCTACATATTGTAGACGTTCATTTGTCTCTAGAATTCTTAGAAAAGGAAATTAATCGATTAAGAAAAGAATTAAAAATAATCTCAATAATGAAAACCCTTACTCTTAAAGTGTATAAAATTCTTGCTTGACGAATTTAGATTACATATAAACAGAAAAATAACATAAACGAAAAGCTTGTGATTCAAGCAAAGGAAAAAATAACAAAACACCACTAAATCCAAACACACCATCAGCTCGAGTAAGAACCTCGATTTAATTTTTTCTTACACTAACCAATATCTTTATTGCATCAAGAGACTTCTTATGTACAATCCTTAAGGTTGATCGGACAGTACAGTACATTTCATAATAAACACTCTTTTTAACAGAAATTAAAAATTTTTATCTGTAAATTCATTATTTAAATTTAGATAGCATCTAACAGCACTAGTAATCGGATTTATGTAATTATTTAATTACTAAAAAATAAATAATCGTCTTTTGACGATTTGACGAAAATTTTCGTGAACTTTTTATCTTTTTAATTAAGATATTTACAAAACTCTTCGTCAGACTTTTTTTTTTTATTTTTACGTAATGTACGAGATTTAATTTATAAAAGTAGAAGTTTTTTACTTTTTAATCTATAGAAGGTGGAGCAACATTATCGAAAATGTATGCGTTCACAACATAACATTTGCTATTCACAACATGCTAAAATTCCAATTTTTAATGATTAATTACATGAAAACCCTTCGTCAGATTTTGTCAAAAAATTATTTTATACATATGAGATAGCAATTAATTACATATCAAAAATTCAGATTTGTATCTATACATTACCGATTTTACCTATACATGTGTCCAATCAACCTTAAATGTTCTCTTTTTGTTCTACTTATTCTTGCATTTGTGTAATATAGTCTCTCTGATATAGTGAGTGTTATATTGAGGACAAATAAAAATAAAAAAACATTTTCTCTCAACTATCGAAAGAAAAAACACAATCTACCCACTATACTGTGGCTAACAGTTCGTATATTTTCTCATTGATAAATATTTAGTAAGTTATTTCTTTAGTAAGTATATGGTAAAGACTTATATAATTCCCAATGGACATAAATGACAAGCGACTGACTAACCAAATGGTCTCGTTCTAGTAGCAAAGAAAATTATACAGAGTTATTGTAATTAATTGTATAGTGTTCTTTATATTTTATTATAAGCTTTGGTATTGAAGAACTTCTAATGAAATCGTCTCATCGGTAGAACCACAACCTAACAATTTCCTTTGTTAGAAAATTCGCATACTGTTTTTGGCTCTCTAATGCCGATTTTCTCTTTCAAGAAAATCTTGATTTCTTTCGAATACCAAGAGGCTATCTCTCGATGCACTGAAGCTGAACAGGATGCAACTGCAGATGTTTACCGCATTTATTACCGCACATGATCCCCTGCGGAAGCATCTGCACACAATGGGACTCCATAACGGGTCCATTGTGTGCAGATTGTGTGGCGTGGAGAAAGAAATATCCAGCCGCATTATCTTTGACTGCGAACCTCTAGTTTATAGCAGATACAGGATATTCGGTGCATCTCACCCCGAATATTTGAACCTTCAGGAAGACCTGATAAGCAAGCTCCTGGCTATTGCAAACATATGGGAGAAGCGAATCTCGTCGAACTGAAGTAGAAGGCGGAGCAGAATGGACCATAAGGTCGAAGTGCAATACTTTTTAGACCCCAAGATGTATCTATCTATCTATCTATCTTCCTTCGAATTGTTTTTGATAGTGGTGTGAGTTCATTTTTACCTGACTGCCCCGGAAGGGAAGTAATGTTTTCGCTCTGTAGACTAAACGGCTTGATAGATTTTAGCATATGAGGTGTCGTTAGATCTTAATTGTAAAAAAAAGAGAGGGGGAAGTGTGAGTGTGTATTTGTTCAAAGTGTTTGGAGAAAAATATAGAAGATAGCGAAACAATGATGAGAGACGACCCTAGGTATATTTGCCTTACGACTCCAGAAAAACTATTGTTCAAAATTCAAAGTGCCACACTGATCCACAGTTATAGCCGTTTTCTGACCGTTTCAAAGTTATTGCCCTAATTTAATTTCTATAGTTTAGTTTAGTTTTTATTAACCCGAATTCAAAAAGGAGGATGGTTCTCAATTCGTCTGTATTTTTTTTTTGGCTTTTTTTTATGTGTCACCTCAGAACTCCGTCATTTATGAACCAACTAAGAATTTTTGTTTTTGTTTTAAAGGGTTTGGTTTCCCATTGGTCTCATTTTATATGTGATAACCGATTTCTGCGAAATTTTTTTTTTTGAAAGGGTATACTCATTCCTAATGGGAAAATAAGAAAATTTTTTTAAAAACCAAATATTCTATAACAAAAAATGCACTAAAAAGTAAAAAAATTATTGCATATTCTTGTGCCAATTTTAGTTCACCTAAGCAAAAGTTTTTAAATATATATGTAGAATTATTGTTATTTTTGGAAGCGGTGTCCAAAAGTTATGTGAATTTCTCTATGCTGACACCAACTCCAAAAATAACAATAATTGTACATATATATTTAAAAACTTTTGCGTAGGTGAACTAAAATTTGCACAAGAATATGCAATGGTTTTTTTACTTTTTAGTGCATTTTTTGTTATAGAATATTTGATTTTTGAAGTCGGGTTTCCATTTTGTCAAAATAGGTTTTATTGTATATAATTTTCACTTGTTTCATACATTAGGATATTTTTGGTTTATAAAAGTTTTTGGTTTGATATTAATAAATCTAAATATTAATCAAATCTTTTTAACTCAATAAAACTATTTTTCTTATAAACCTGACTTTTTACTTATTAATTAGACAGACACACGACTTGGATGATAAAATTCTTCTCGATGAAGAGCCGAAGCATCCCTTAGTATGGATGCTGTCAAATGCGTCCAGCTAAGACGCAAAGGATAATTTTTAATATACAGATTAAAATTATCGTTTAAAAATAAACTTTTATTTTATACTAATAAAAAGAAGAAAATACAATTTGAAGGCCTCAGATTGTAAATATTAAAGACCACATTAAATAAAATACAAAACGGGAAAATTTCTTCACCATTTAAAGCCTAAACGACCCAAATCTTTATTTATGGTCACATATTGGTGACTCTTTTTTAAGTTCAAGCTTGTGACTATTATTTTGAGGCTTATACCGCTGACTGATTTAAATAAATCACATAGTACTCAAATAATGTTTGAAATATATAAGGTATATTCTTTATCGTTTTCATGCTTAAAAGAAAATAAAACTTTTTAAATATTTATAGCCTTACACATACACACACACACTTACATACATAACATACCAATACCATATATGTGGTAGCAATACATCCATACTCACTCAGAGAAACCTTGCTTCTTGCTATATACATACATTTTCATGTTTTTTCGATGTAACAATTTATTTTACAATTCGACAGTTTCGACAACATTACGTATCCTACACATATATATGTAAAAAAACCAATCGCATAAAAATATGATGTGAAACACTCATGCAACCACTGTATACATAGTTTAACATTGGATTCAACATTGGAGTAGAATATATACATACATTAAGATATTTATTTACTATCAAAATGAAATTTGAACGAAAGTGTGTAAATTATTTTCGAAAAACTGCTTGGTACAAAAGTTAATTATATTTTTGCCAGGAATAATTTTGTAATTTAAATTATTGCACTATGCCGTACTGTTTTTGAGCAAATTTCCAAAATCCACAAAAATAACCAGAGTAAAGTGCCACTAAAAGCAGCCTGCTGCAAGCTGCTCTAAAAGCTTTGCCTGGAACTGAGGTCACCTCAGGGGTAGTCAAGGATTGTCTGAAGGAACTGCTAGAGATGGCAAAACGGAACAATGTTAAATTGATCTGGGTGGCCGGGTCACAGTGGTTTTGAAGGAAAAGCAAAGAAGGAAGTCGGAATACCATTCATAGGCCCAGAGCCTATTTTAGGAATTCCAAGGACTGCATGTAAACAGGTAATAAACGAGTGGATAAATGCTAGACACCGTGATCACTGGGAAAACCTCCCGCCTCAAAAGCTCGGGAAAATACTGCTTCGGAGTGCAACCTAGAGGATCTCTCGATGCACTGGAGCTGAACAGGATGCAACAGCGGAAAGGTTACCGGATTGCAATAGGACTTCATTACGGGTTCATTGTGTGCAGATTGTGTGGCGAGGAGGAAGTAACATCCAGCCACATTAAATGGACTGCGAACCTCTGGATTACAGCAGATACTATGATGAACAGCAGTATCATTATGATGAACAACTTCTATCCGAAGCAGTTTTTCGAAAACCGAATAAATCAGGCAAAATTCAATTATAAAATTTTTTTTTAAATGATAGCTCGACTTTTGACGCCATTTTTACACACACACATGAGTTTTTTGGTATCAGGTAACGTCAAAACGTAAATATTGGGTAAAATCTCAATTTCGATTTGCATAAAGGTATAGAAAACATTCTCCGTATATAGACGTACAAAGAAAATTTGTTGTTGTGCTTTATATAAAATTTATTATGCGCAATACCTTCATTTGCTCCTTTTTGGTTTTAGATAACGGTGGATTTTCTTTGGTACATACGATGACTTCAAGATTAAAATAAATACTAGACAGTTGGTCAAATCCACCTGCTCTCGTAAAATTTCAGGTACTATAAACGCTCAATTATTTATGTATTTTAAACTGCAGACAAATAAAAAGGTATGATATTCATTTATCCTATCTAATATACTACATAATTTACAGGCTATTAAGAAACTAATTCTCTACAAGTTATTGCCTTGAATTGTTCCAAAAGATAAAGATCTCTTTTCGTTTTTGAGTTATCGTGTCCACAGCCAGACGGACAGGCAAACATTTTATGAACCAACAATTTTTTTCTGCGATCAATATTTTCAACCTTCACAAAGTCGGGTCTAAACTTATTAAGGTCGTTCCAGCACTGTCTTATATAAATAGAACAAATTCATATAAACACATACACAACACATATATACATATATTTACTATTCATATATACAAATTAACGTAATTTTGAAATAAAAAATTGATTTAAATTTTTATATTTCGAAAACAAAACGGTAAAACGCGATTTTTTTTTAAATTCATTTAATAAATATTTATCTTTATTTCCCAGTTTCTTTTTTAATTCTGTCGAGTATTTTTTTTAATACAACAGATAATAGTTGGGTGGGCATGAAGTTTTACAAGCTTCTAATGAGAGAGAGTGAGAGAGAATGATTGATTTGTTAATAATTATCTCGCGTTCTAAACGGTCAAAAAATCTGAGACTTCGGGATTTATTAGAAAACGTTATTTTTAGCCTGTGAAAAAAATGAGCAAAATCTATCGAAAAGTGGTTTCATGCTGGAACATCCTTAAACTTTTGTATATATTACTAGCCGTTACCCGCGTACTCCGCTGAGCATACCTTAAAACTTAATAATATTTTATTGATATTAGTGATTATTCGAAATTCATGGTTTTCATGTGATATTATCAATAGGTACCATTTCGTTTTTGTATTTATGCCAAAACTATTATCAGATAGATATTTTTTTTAATATTTGAATATAGGTTATGGGCGGGCACAGGTACTACTTGATGATAGCCTACAACGTGGTAATATATTCAATGATCGAAATTACATTAATTGTAATATGTACAATTAATTTTTTTCAAATTATATTTCACGTTAAGACACAAATTTTATGGGAAATATGGAAACTCAAATGACCACCGAATACCAGCTTTGCAATAATTTGCGAGCTTTGAGGTCAACTTATAAAGAACTATTGAGAGAAGAGAATCATTCCATTAAAAAATATAATAACTCATCACACTTTGTTAATTTTTTAGAAATTTGTTATTGTTCTTTTGTTCAACAGATTATACTCAATTTACGTGACAACGTAACCCCCAACACAGAAGCTTTACAAACATTTAACTATTATTTTTATAATTTAATATGTTTAGAATCTCGGTAGATTCGTTATAATTTCCAGTCAATCGTGATAATTAAGGGAAAGTTTGACCTTTCACATATACACTGATGATAAATGTTAAATCAATAAACAAATATGAAAAACTAGACAAAAGTTCGAATTACTTTCTACTCATGATGTTGTGCCCTGTTATAATTCTATTAAATGACCACTGTGTTCATCCATGCATAAAACTTTTACACTACTCACACAATACACGGTGTTTGGCATAAGATGCCCGATATAAAAATTACTATCAGCCAATAGGGAATATGCATGAAAATTTTTTTTCACTTGAATTGAAGCATGTTTACTTGACAAATATCAAGGTAAAATTACTTTTTAAATAACTTTAAAAATAAGCGAGATATGAATGATTGAAATTCCCGATTAGACAAAGAGGGTGATAGCCCACTTGATATGTTATGTGACGTCATATTACACTTTCACCATTTAAAATACATGTAAAACTCCGTTTTTAGTATTTTTGCAAGAAAGGGACAGATAATAATTTTTATTTGTCGGATTTCAATTTCGTTTTTAAATATTATTACAGTATTAACAGTATTTTCATATTCTGAAAATAAATGTGAAAAAAAATGTTCATGCATATTCCCTATTATGATTTTGTTTTTTTATTTTAACGGGATAAAATATGCATTAAAGGAAATAAATGTTGCATAATCAAAACAAACAATTTTTTTAAAGAAAAAAAATTATTCATTATTTAAAAAATTCTTTCAATCAGTTACTTAAACTATTATTATTATTAACTATTTTGTATAGAAATACTGAATACTGAATGAGTTTTTGAACCTGTATATGTACTGCCATCTATGAGCATCTTTTTAAAATTGATTTGTTATATGTAATATCACCCATTAACAACTTATTGATCGCGTGGCGAGAAAACGTTGCCGGGCTAACAGTCGGTCTAACACGCCGCAATAAATGTCACATCAAAATAAAGTAATGGATATTATTAATTACTTCGATAGTTTTGACACAGGCGGCTTGATAAAAAAATTACAGCTCTCCATAAAACCTTCACAAGCATAGCCGGTTAATTCGTTCTTGTCCATACGCCGACAGTTTAGTCAATTAACCGCACCTTTTTTTTCTTTTTTTTTTCTTAATAATTGACAAACTGCCAATGTCGCGATTCGAACCCATAACCTCCCAGTTCTAAGTAGAGCGGTCTAACGCCTTAGACCGCTCGGCTACTTAGACGGTATATTTTATCTTGAGTATTACTTTTGTGATCCATATTACAATGGAATAGCTGGTTTAAATCAATTCAATCAAATGAATCGATTTCTGAATTACAGTCACCCAGTCCAAAAGGAACATAAAAGCTGTGTACATATGAGATAATAAATTTATTATTCACATCGTAGATTTGTATCTAAATATATATATATATATATATATATATATATATATATATATATATATATATATTTTTATATATATATATATATATATATATATATATATATATATATATATATATGTATATATATAGTTTGGTTTTATTAAAATATGACATTAATTAATGTTCATAGTTCATATCCAACATTTAAATATGTTATTTTACCCTGTATTACACTAGATAATTATAGTAAGAAAATTTCCTATAAATTTAATATTAATTTGGAAATTGAATTTTTAATAAAATATTTTGTTTGATTCTCGGTAGATATATATAAATATGTTTTCCCACTAAAAATAAAATCAAAACCAACGTTCACTCCAATCATACGGACATGGACAAATGCATTACAATAAGTTTAGTAACAAGCTTAGTTTTAGTGTACAAATTAATTACCTACCTGTGTACGATCTTTTTGAAGTCGGTGTCTGACAATATCTTCCTTCAAAGGGACAATATGTCTCTTCTTTTCAGTCGGTTTAATTTTTATTTAAATTTTTATTTTGGACTTTTTAGTTTCCTCAGCCTTAAAGCAATTGTACCCATTAATAATGAACAAACAAAACAAAAAACATACAAAAATACTAGGAAACCTTCCATTTTTGAAGTCACTTTTTATACACCTTTTAACACCTTTTCATAAATATATAAATTACTCCAGTGAAAGAATCATGCAAATCGTTCTTCCAACTTCTAATTTCTAAAAGAAATTCCTAGTTTTCATTCAAGAATTTGTTTACTTGAAGATACTTCTTCAAAATTTATTAATCTTTATATTATAATCAAATTTTTAATATGAAAATTTAAAATTTAGTGCATAATATTTAATAAAGAACAATGTGGCTGCTTCTTCAAGTTCCATTCTGTTTCGCAGAGGTTCATAGATTAATCCCGTGCATAACGGACTAAACTACTCCGTGTGTAACGATTGTATTCCTCAAAGCCGTGGTTGTAAGACCTTTTCGAGAATTAGTTTTATTATATATTTTACACTAAGATTTATCTCGGACATGCTCATCTAGTTTAAAATAAGACTTAATCACACTTTGCGTCGGTAGTGACATTGTTGATTCACTTGTCATATAGATTATTCAAGGCGAAACACTCAAACAATAATGTAAATTGTTGAAATATATAAAAAAAACATCCATAACACGTTGTGATTTATTTACAATCAGAAATTCTAAACAAAACAAGCAACATCCGCAAAAGCTCCGCAAAAAGCATTTATTATTGCGGGTGAGAATTCGGATGCTAAAATTAATGCGAAAGTTCCACGATTGCGGGTGCGGATGCGAATAGCCGTAACATCCCTAATCTAAACCTGTACACATGGCCATAAAATTATCGTTCTTTTTTCAAAATTATATAATTAATTAGTTCCTTCTACCAGGACTTCTGTGGCCCATAACGACAAAGTGTGGTATTTTGGCTCTGTATAATCGGTCGTACCGTGCTGGTATAAAGTATACTACAATATAAACGCTGTCAGTAACCATGGGTTGCATTTTCAAACATCCGTCTGCTTACATTTTATAAAATACAAAGTTTCCTGCCTATCTTTGGTGTGCTCATAACCTAAAACTTGTGGCTCGATTTCTATGCAATTGTTATTAGTTTATAGTCGGTCGATTGACCGTGTATAATACTTGGATATTGGGTGAAAGATGGAAGTAGCACAAATGTGGGTACGCGTGAAAGGAGATCCGCAATGTATGTAGTCGAAACGAGCAGATCTGGGGGCACAGCCAGTTCTATATTAAAGTTATATGAGTTTTTTCTCATTACTTTCCTTTGTAAACAGACAAAACAATTCAAATACACACGACATAAACACAATAAATTTAAATATTTTTTGTGACAGATGAATATAAATCATCCATATTTTACATATTATTTAAGAGTAATCTAAACTCAAACTTATTTGTTCGTTCAACATGTTTTCTCAGGTAAGTATTATAGTAAGTACAGTGTCATTCAGAAAACTTTGACCTATATAAAAGATAGGTCTAAATCAAGGATTCCCAAAGTTGTTTGTCCTATAGACCTCGTGTTGATTTTTTCTGTTTTTCCTTGACACCCTGCTTTCCTTAGATCGGATTTTTACAAATTCATAAACTTGTTCATATCCGTGTTTTTTAAGCTGATGCACAGCTATTTACGATAAGGCTTTCTGTAAAGTACATCGCACAAAATTTACTTCTTATTATGTCAGTGTTTTTATTCGAAACTTTTCTATGAATCGCATAATTTCGTTGCTCCAAGCGCCAACACTGTTTATTTCTGACACTCGTATTCAAATAGTCATTGTAGCGTTGGCCACCCGGGTCCTAGTCTGCGTGGATCCCCAGGCACACTACTTTTATGCTAAATGTTCATAGATGCGAAAGAAGGGGGAGGAAAAGTAACAAAGCACGCTTTTGTATGACACTTTTACCAAATGCTTTTATTCTAAAAAGTTCTTGTTAGAAATTGTTGCTGCCAGATCTTTAAAGGTTTATAAGTTAAAATAAGAAATATACCTTTGAAGCCATCAACAGAAGTATGCAATCATTACAAACACAAACGCACGCCTTTGCACACAGAAAATAAATATTTTTATGGCTACTATCAAATAAGTTTTACGAAGAATAAATAAAACAAAACAATAGTTATTAACGTGATTGAATTTTTTAGTGTTACAAAGTGTACCTTGAATTATGGCTTATATGCATTTATATGGCATATCAATTAGCTGGTAGAAAATGAGAAACAAGTGTGTAAACGTCAAAGGCCTTTAAGCTATAGAACATTTTTTGTTTCCATATGTGACTTTCTATACTGTTTATAAAGTTACCTGGTAACAATTCAATTCGGTCGAGTTAATTAAATTCATTCGACCCACAAAATTCACTCAGTTTCAACAGTTTGGTCCAATTATTATTAATTCGATTATACGTTTTACTAAATATGGATACTAATACATATTTAGATCAAACCAACAAGGTAAACTATTTGAAATATTTGAAACCAGGGGTGCCCAATCAATCGACTAATATATGGCAATCGATTGATCCGCCTGGTATATTTCAATTACTTTATTTCAACTAGCTACATTTTCTTCGAATATTCGCTAACAACCTTCCAAATAATGTATATTTAAAATTCAAATATGGTATTTTAGAAAGCACAAAAGCTGAAATCTTGAGTTTAGAGATTTTGTTTGCTAAATCAGCATTTCCTGATGTGATCATAAAATATAAATATAATATCGGACGAAATTCTAAGTTTAATAATGCGTTTGCAATCGTTGAGTCAAGAACAGATAGATTATGTCTTTATGTATTTGTTCTGCCTGTGGAGTTATCGTACCAGTGTATGTGCATGCGCGTAATAGTTACAAATTAGCTTTGTGTAAAGTTATAAATTGGTATAGCATAGAAACGCGTTTAGCTAGGACTCATTTCATTGTGAAGAGCTTGAGAAGCTCTACTAAGAGGTAAAGAAAATAAGACAATTGACACAGTAAAAATATTTTAAAAAGTCGGTATTAAATTGAAAATTATAAAAAAAATTAAGATTTCGTTTCATATGACTCGTAAATATGCTCGGAATTGTAAAAAACGCATGTCAGAGAAAAGCTCGCGCTGAAAAAAAACCGAACAAACCTAAATGCGAGTGCCAAACTCCAGTCCCAAACCAATTCGAGAGGCCGCGTCGGAAAGGAAATGAAAAAACGATTCAAAGCAATTACGTAGCTCACCCTTGGGCATACATCAGCCAGCAACAGTCCAAACGTATGTTTTCACGAAAAATCTACCCGACCTGCTCCTTTCTTCCTTTTTTTATTTAATTATATTTTTAAACAAATTTTTCCTTGAAAAGTTTAGTTAATATTCTATGTTTGTAAACATTATATAGAAGACTACTGTTTCCCCCTACATACAGATAGTTGCAGTAATTTTTTATAGAAGGTAGTAAATCGTAACTACAATAAGGTTGGACAGCCTTGAAATATTTATACTGGGTGAGCCAGAAGGTGAGGCGTGGTTTTTTCTTAATTTGAGGGCATATCCCCAAAGTGTGTAATTTGGGCCCATAAAAATAGTTATACCTCGATGGAAGCGATTAGAGATGTACTCGCTCAGTTTTAGCATCTACACCGTAATCCATCTATAAACGCTCAATGTACCGCTATCCATCCATGTATAATATACATATCAATGACCCCCATTAATTTATAGACAAACAATTTAATGTCAACAAGTAGTTTGTCGTCTTGAAATGAAATAAAAATCATTGAATATATTGATGTGATGATTTTTCTGTGGTGAATCTGTTAATTGTGATGGACAGGACTAAAAATTATGGATAATCGGGGAAGTTGAAGTTAGTGGAATAAATACAGAAGTATGAGACTGATTTATTATGTGTCTTTTATTTTATTGTTCATTGAAACTATAGTAAGTACCTAACCAAGATTTTCACCAGATTTAATTAGTAAATGTTTATTTAGAAGGTAATACATGGTCCAAAAATAATACATTGTTGCGACCCTTAGCATCACGTTACATTTATTCATGATTGCTACAACATTACTATACAACATAAAATAATTGGCTGTCATATTTATATACATTACAAGTGTACCCCTTTTCAAATTATTTTACTCCTGTTCTAGATTGCCAATAACCGGAGAAATCCTATGTACAATATAAAAATGACTTGCTAAGAGGAACGAAAAAGCAAAACAGAGAAAGTCCTTGGTATGCTCCAAATTCCAACCGAACATTCTTTTAGGGATACATCGCGAACAATTATATTGTTTCCAAGACAGAACTGGACGCGTACCCCAAGAATGGTTGGTTGCCGAATAATATATAGAAAATAAAAAGGGTACTCTTATGACAATATACATAAAAGGTTTGTGTATTCTGCTAGTCAACGAACCAATGGTTCGATTAATTTCGACACGCTAGTCATTTAAATTTCACTTACATATTTTTTTTTAGTAGAACTTCACCCGAAAATGGACTAATAATCCACGTGGTACAGAACACCTGCGATGAGAAGAAAATTTAGCTGCGATCCGTCTAAATGCGTTGCAACAGGAAAATAGCCCGTGTTAGTTAATGCAGACCATTGAGGTAAAATCTTGGCGCCGATGCAGGAAGAGGGAGAAATTAAAGGATGTGTCTGCGCACTTCATGTCACCAACATATTGTCTATGAGCAGGTAAATATTACAATGTTCAGGAACGTATTATGTTTTTTTTTAATAATTTTAATAAATTTGGAGAATAATTTTTTTTAGTACTCCACTGTTTAAAATTTATTATTATTTTGTTTTCATATATTTATTATTCAAAAAATAATAATTTATATAATTATTGGTTTATGCGAGTTGAGAATTTACATAATTTCAACAAACGTTTACTTAGATCGGATATGACTTGCGTATATCCAAGCTTACTTCGATATTTCCGCACATATTTCAAAGGAGTTACAAAAAGTACTTGTCTCAAGACAGTTACTAGTGGAGAATAATTTTTTTTAGTACTCCACTGTTTAAAATTTATTATTATTTTTTGAATAATAAAAATATGAAAACAAAATAATAATAAATTTTAAACAGTGGAGTACTAAAAAAAATTATTCTCCAAATTAACTTCACATGAACACTTCAATTGTTATTTATCTTCTTATTTATTTTCTTAAATGAAGTGAAGATGTAATTTTCGCTTCAAAGGAACGGACCAAACTCAGGAGTGTAGTGTACACGTGAAATTAATTCAAAAAAACTCATATGTTCTTATCCGATTTTCATATATTTTCAAGTTACAGCGTAAGTAAAAAATGTTATCTTATGTTCTACTGTATTGAAAATTGGTGATTTAACCCTTGTAATCAGTATGCTATGATCGAGACTCAAAATACAATTGATAACTATGTTGTTCTGATAATGTGTCAATGCATTGTCACAGTTCATTAACGTTAATGAAGAAAAATGAAAATGGCATATATGAGCTTTTATGCATTAGTTTCACGTATATAATACACTCCTACAAATTACATTTCAAATTTTACCCCAATTCCTAGAACATTTATTTGTATTTTATAAACCATAATAAACATATTAAACAAGTTGCAATCTTTAATGGTTTCGATTCTAACATAATAAGTAATTAGGTCCGTAGAACTTAATTTAAAATTTTACGAAACAATTCCACCGTACTAACACAAGAGACTGGCAACGTTGAACAAACTAATGCAAACTAACATAATTCCGCCCATGCACAAATAAAATCACTAGAGAATTAAGGGACCATAACCTAAAAACAACGCTTGTTAGGAAAAATAAAATTAAATAATTAAAATTAGCAATGAGAAACAACCGGGCATATATGGTGTCAGTTGTCACCATAGTAGAGTTGTCACCAATCTAGAGTTCTCTTTGATTATTTTAACACTTCTAGAGTTTGGTCCCTTCCTCCCGACTCACCCTGTATATACCTTACAAGTTATTATTACCATAAATAAATGTTACAATGTTAATTTCATATGTAACAGACGGGACTTATTACATTATAGAAGAGTTGGTATCGTATGGTATAGTAGATAGCTTGTAAGTACAAGTAGATATAATTAACGACACTAGGTAATAGGTATCAAACCAACAAAATCATATTTACAAAATTTAATTAAATCTTTAGGTTGATTCATAATTAAAGTATAAACCTGATATATCGACATAGTCCTTTCTACCGTATGGAATATTATTATTATAATAAATATCATCATACTTTCTCCACTAATAAAATTCTAGACATGTTATTCAGCTGTAATTGTAGAAAGTTTAACATCTCTTTCAATTTTTATACCTGTAGTTCAAGCAGAGACCGTAAAAAACAGTGCCCATTTAATTAGGCGATGAAACATTCAGAAAATATAGTACATATAGTGACTTCAATCACTAGTCTAGGCAGCCCTGCGAGAACCTAATCCGACTGGGGTTGCCACACCTCCAAATCATTTATCATGCAACTTTTTTTCTATAATAATTACGAGAAAAACATTATACTTTTTTTATGTAATTTTGTTTCCAACAAAAATTTGTAGTCAACTTTTTTTTAAATATATATATATATAAGTTATGCTCTACGCCGTAGAGTTTTCAAAATAAAATTTTAGGCATGGATTATCAAGTTTATTGTTGTAATTGTTGTAAAACACCTTCAACTATTATAGAAATGCATTCAAGTTATTGTAGATTTTAAACTTGACATTTGTTTTCGTTCCAGAAATAAATAAGGGAAAAAGACCGATATATAAAAAATAATAAAAATTATCCCTACGAAACAATTGACTTTAGTAAAAATCATCTTTAGTTTCTCCTGAATTTTCCAATTTCCGGGAAACTTTTCCAATTTTTTTGATAAACCTTATTCGGACTATTACGAACATTTTTTTAAATTAGCCAAATCGGTTATGTCGTTCTCAGGGGCGCTTACCAACGAACAGCATTTAATTTTTATTTACATAGACAGATTTATTTTTATTTATATAGATAGTTTATTTTAATTTTGTTACAATAAACCTCACAGGTGTTTAATCAACTTCGTACTAGTCCTACTCTAGGAGTCAAATATTTTGCACAAGCACATAACATCTTATTTTTGTGTTAGAGATTTAAAAAAAAAACAAACAAACAACAAGTAAACAAATATTTTAAAGGACGTGAAAAAATCCTCTATTTCAATGTGGAGAACACCAATGTCAATTACATATTATTTACAAATCTTGGAAATCTTTTCCATTTAGCAAGGTAGTGCGTCAGACAAAGTTTAAGAATAAACGCCTATCGTACTATGTTTTAGGAACCAAAAAAGAAGCTTAAATTTAAAACATAGCGTGCGACCTACCATCTGTCTTACCAAGTTCAACATTATAGCTTTAATAGTTTCCAAGATACTTAATCCTAAAAATTGACATTTTGGGGACTGACTAACTCACTCACTTACTCATCATCAATACTCTAGGGTGCTGCCAGTTGTCCTAGAAAGTTGATTTTTGATAAAAAGATAGGTCTAAGGCTGATAACACCCAGAAAATTTCCCCGCCCAAATAAAATATGAAAGACTCTGCATCTGAATAGTAATAGTAGTAGCGGAGAGGAGATCGAAGCCTAGCAAGTAGATCTTTCTCAGCCTTTTTTACCAACCCCTAAAGGGCAGGAATTTGTATGAAGACTAGGAATTGGTAGGTTGTGTGACTGCAGCCGACTTTGATAGGAACTATGGCGATATTAACCTGGTGATCGTGAAAGGAATTTGCAGCAAACTTTCACAAGCAGAGTCGGTTATACTTTCGTTCTTGTCCATATGCCGACAGTTTAGTTAATTAACCGCCCCATTAATTTTTTTTAAGTTTTTTTTTTTTAAATTAATTAAATTGACACACAGCCTCTCAGTTCCGAATATAACGCCTTAACAACTGGACCGCACAGACTGGTTGGCTGGACTGCACTTACATAATAAATATACAGACCGTTTTCAAAAGCATTTCTAATAGAGAATCAATGTTAAATAAATAAATAAAATATTTACTATAAAACCTACATACACATACACATATATACTGAAACTGAACTGGACTGGAATATTGGGTGACCATATTATAGGACCATTCTCCATTGGCGGATTTTTAGATTCTCAAAAATATTTGAGAATCCTATAGTTACCCTGCACACAATGCTATGATAGTAAGGTTGTTCCTGGAACAAACTTTCCAGGAATGTCTTATGAGTGGTTTTGGAACCTTCAAGTGGCCAGCCAGATCGCCAGATCTATCTTTCCACAACTTTTTTTTGTGGGGTTTTTCAAAACACAGATCTATTCGCGAAATAGGCCTGAAAATATGTAACAAGTAAGGCAAAGAATTGTTGACAATTGTGCGACTATTTCTCATCAAATACTAGAAAATACCCGGGTAGATTTCTACAATCGACTCGGATATTGTTTAGCAAATAATGGAGGAATATTCGCACCGTTGGTTTAACTTCTTTTTTTTTTGTCGGAATTCTATTTTTTTTCTTTTTGGAGTTTTATTTTCCTTTTAATTTGTGTGGATTGTTGTTTTATGTTATACCGTTAATAGAATACTATCATTTATTTTCAAACATTCCACATACAAATAATAAGGGATATTCTAAAAAGAATTTTCAATTGTTAAAATTAATGCTAAGCTTAAGAAGACAACAATGAACATATTTAACCCACTCTCATTACATGCTAATGCAGTACAAAACAGTCCAGAAAGCATACACAACAGACACACTAAGACTATACAGTACGCCCACTATTTTTATTTCTTTATTAAGCATATTGTTTATAGTTATTATAGTAAATAATATTTAACATTGATTCTCTATTAGCAATATTTTCCAACACGTACGGTATATCAATCATGTTCTCGTTTTAAAAAAAAACTTGGCCTTTACATAGATTTTATTACTTTTGAAGGCGAACATTCTTGTTTTTGCTGGGATATTACTACTTGTTCTATACGCAAACTTTTCCCCTCTAACATTTTTTTTTTAATCGGATTTAATCACACAATATTTTATTAGTAAAATAAAACAACCGTATCTCTTGTATATTAATATTTATCAACTGACATATAAAACACTTTTCATAAATAAATAAGTATTTTCTGATTATGTACACTATTTAACTTATGTGCACACATAAACACACACACACACGATGGATAAGAAAAACTTTTATATTTTCTTATTTCCCATGTGAGCTCATTAACACACAATTTATTACTAAGTTACTGTTTAGTCCACAAAACTTATTTTCATATATTATGTAACATATAGTCGGATTGCAAACGATCTCGACTGTACTGTGTGTTCGACAGCTTTTACTATAGAGAATCAATGTTAAATATTATTTATTACTGCCTGGCCGTGTGGTACTGTATAAAGTCAGTCAGTACACATGTGATAAGAGTACAATTAAGTAGGGGCATTGTGCATCACAAAATCCCCACTCTTAAATGACAAACAAACAACCATACACATACAGTATAGCTATGAGATGACTGACTGACTTTATTTACCTGTGTACTGACTGACTTCATACAGTACCACACGGCCAGGCAGTAATTAATAATATTTAACATTGATTCTCAGTGGGAAAAGCTGTCCAATACACACTGTATAGTTGATTTGTGTTCAGTTTTCGAAAATATATTCAGAACAAAAGATAGTTCTAGATACAGACCATACAGACTTTAGAAGTAATTCTACGTACAACTTTTACTTGAGACAAATATTCAAAGATGGCTTTTTTAGGGTCGATCCACACTATAGTGCCGATCACGGTTCGTTCTTGGTCCGATCTCGGTTTGGTAAAGTATTATCAAGTTAAGAAACAATGTGTGTATTCATACTATCGATCATAGTCCCGGTCCAATCCCACTCCAATCACGAAGAATAAAAATATTTTTGAGTGAGATCGAACTTATAACGGCATGTGAATGATAGTGTGAATGCTTTCTGTTCCCGGTTCAGTCACCTATTACCCTCTGAAGCGTATGTTACCGCTTAATATTATCAGACCGAGGTCGGGACGAGAACGAACCGTGAACGGCATTATAACGTGAACATGAACTTGATAATATTTTACCAAACCGAGATCGGACCGAGAACGAACTGTGATCGGTACTATAGTGTGGATCGACCCTTAAAGAGTCAATACTTTTAATTAAAATCTTACAAAACACATTTACTGATAAATGTGATAGTGTCTATTTATATCCATTGTTAGTAAGGTTGCCTTTCGGTTATATTATACCAACGGAATCGACTAGCGTTTACTTACTTTGACATTTAAGTAATATGTCTGAACATTGATAACATTCTTTGATATCAACTGCTTGATATGAAAAATCATACACATCAAGGGTGGAGATCAGACCCACGACCTCTGGCATTCTAGATCAATGCTCTACCAACTGAGCTACCTGAGATGTTATGGTAGTACAATGCATATTATCTTTCACTATCTTTTGACCACGTTGTATTTTGTATTATTAATATTGTTTATTTTCTATTTACATATTTTTTAAATTGTTTTTATAAACTAGCATCTATATATACCCATTGTTAGTATGGTTGCCTTTCGGTTATATTATACCAACGGGAGCGGCTAGAGTTTATTTAATTTGATTAATCCAATGATTGAAACAACTTCGACGTTTTTAACTTCAAAAATAACGCCAACATAAAATATAAATTTATTTATGTTGGTCAAAGTTGTCGCCAAATCGAAATTCGAATCAAAGAACATCTGGCTCATGTCAAATTTGGGAGAACCAAAAACTCGTGTATAGTTGCGCATGTTAATGTGAACAACCACAAAATTGACAAATCGAATTTAAAACTACTGAAATTGGTACAAAAATTAAGAAAACAAATCATGAATTTAGATTATGGCCTAATTCCAAATTCTGATTTAATAAAATTAAACCATTTTTAAAATTAATACCTGAATATCAATGTTAGCTGCGAATAACACCCTAACGCTCTTGACAATAACAAGACCGTATGAGGGCAGAAAAGTATTACCGCCAATCGACGGGTTGGGTTCATCACAAACTTAATCCTTTAATTGATCAGTTAACTCAAGTAATCCCCCAGGTAATACCTTAGTCAGATCATATAAAATACAAAACTTCTATTAAGTTTTAATTATTTCGTTATTTTGAGAAAACGTATTTACGCAATCTTGATCATACGGCTTTGTTCGGGCTGATCGAAGGGCAGCCTCTTCCTAATATAGACCTAAAGAACATAAGTACCCAGTGATGGTCTAGAGAACCTATGTACCAAATGGCATCGCTAAATTATCATTAGCAAAAAAACAGCCACATGCCTCCGGACTAATATACAGTTAGAGACAAGAGAGGCCTGTGTTCTTATGTATTGTATGAAAAACTACCACTAATAGCCCATAATGTATAATATTACTTATGCCAAAATTATATTATTATTTTAGTGGTTTTTACGTAATCATGCCAGTTACTAATTAGGAAGAAATTGTTTAATTATTTTTATTTGGGTTCAGGTTCTTCTATTAAAAAAGATTATTACAAAAGATGTATGCATGGAAGATATAATGAACATATATATTCCATCACGAACTAAATTTATCATTACTGTGTCATTGGAAGAGATTTAGTAAGCAAAAAATATTCTTTGAGAATATTCATTCAACCTCTTAACTCAGTCTCTCTGAATCTCTAGTTAAATACTGGACGACGCAAAAGTACTTTCACGTAATTTCTAATTTCAATAACTCTTTCTGGAATTAATATTAATTGAGTTTCGCTTTTTTAGATTAAATACTTGGGAGTTTTGATATGGAGCGATATACTTGCTGATAGGATAAAGATCGTAACTTTTTATTTGGAAAACGGAAGAAGAGTTATATCTACTCAGAGAGACTTTCGACGACATGTTAAAGTCAGATATGCTCCTTCTAGCGATACGAAATTGCAACTTGTAGCCAAATTTGAAGAGACAGGATCATTAGGGGACGCAAGGAGTTCAGGGAGACCGCTAACAGGAGTTTTTTGCTTATTTTGGTGTGTAGAATAAGCTCCTGTATAGCCGGTCACACTTTTTTTGTAACAGCCTGTATAATTATTAGGTCGACTATAAAGTAGTCATCATGAAAATGAATTAGCTAGTCGTAATTATTCAACGGTAAATTTCTCGTCACTAATTTAAATTATGGGTATAGTATTATTATATTACAATAATTTATTTCATTTAATTTAATGGTATTAAATTTAATTTATTTCGTTTCTACAAGTATAGATATTTGGATTACAGAAATTGATTGTAATCGATATCCGACCAAAAACATAAATGTAAGAAAGGGCCGAGTTTTCGGGAAAATCCTTAATGTAATAGTTCCTTCTTAAAAAGTGATGATATGAGAGTAAGGACCGAGCTATTTACAAAGTAAATAGCTCTAGACTTCATATAATAGTTGCTTCTTAAAAAGTGATGATATGGAAGAAAGGACCGAGCTATTTACAAAGTAAATAGCTCTAGACTTCAGATAATAGTTGCTCTTTGAAAAGTGATGATATCCCATTAAAGAGCCGAGCTATTTACATAATAAATAGCTTGGTAAACTATTAACTAAAAAAATTAATGAGGGGTAAATTGATTAAATGTAAGAAAAAATTTTGTTCAAATTTATTTCATAAGTTTTCTCTTAGTATGATTTTAAAATTTTATATAACGCGGCAAGTTTTTTTTTCTGATGATTTCAAATATTTTAAAACTTGCCGCGTTATAAAATTTTAAAATCATACTAAGAGAAAACTTATGAAATAAATTTGAACAAAATTTTTTCTTACATTTAATCAATTTACCCCTCATTAATTTTTTTAGTTAATAGTTTACCAAGCTATTTACTATGTAAATAGCTCGGCTCTTTAATGGGATATCATCACTTTTCAAAGAGCAACTATTATCTGAAGTCTAGAGCTATTTACTTTGTAAATAGCTCGGTCCTTTCTTCCATATCATCACTTTTTAAGAAGCAACTATTATATGAAGTCTAGAGCTATTTACTTTGTAAATAGCTCGGTCCATACTCTCATATCATCACTTTTTAAGAAGGAACTATTACATTAAGGATTTTCCCGAAAACTCGGCCCTTTCTTACATTTATGTTTTTGGTCGGATATCAATCATTTTTGAAAGGCTTAAATATACGAAGCCGAAGGCATCGCACAAAATGCGTAGCGTTTTGTTTCTCTTCGCATATGCTTCGCGTATGCTACGCGTTTCTTTCGCTTCGCGATACTTTACTCATTTTAGATTCACATTTACAAAGGAGACCGCTTCGCGTTATATTACGTCAACTGGCTCTGCTCGCTTTCTGAAGGGCTAAGACATCAATATAGTATGGTTTTACATAAATGACGGAGTGCTGAGGTAACACGCATTAAAAATTGTCCTGCAATTTTTGTGTTTTTATTAATAAAACAATTAAATGTGTAACACTTGTATGTGTAACACTTGTATACCTTACATATATGAGATTCTGTACAATATTCTGTACAGTATGTTTTTATTAAAATTTTATAACGCGGCAAGTTAATTTTTCTGATGATTTCAAATATTTTTAAACTTGCCGCGTTATAAAATTTTAAAAACATACTAAGGGAAAACTTACGACATAAATTTCAACCAAATTTTTTCTTACACTTAATTAATTTACCCCTCATTTATTTTTTTAATAAATAGTTTACCGAGCTGTTTAGCTTGTAAATAGCTCGAAACTTTATGGGATATCATCACTTTTTAAGGAACAGCTATTATTTGAAGTCTAGAGCTATTTACTTTGTTAATAGCTCGGTCTTTTCTCGTATATGATCACTTTTTAAGGAGCAACTATTATATGAAGTCTGGATCTATTTACTTTGTAAATAGCTCGGTCCTTTATCCCATATCATCACTTATTAAAAAGCAACTATTTTATTAAGATTTTCTCGAAAACTTACCTTTCTTACAAACGGAAAATTTAACAACTTTAATTGTAATTAAAATAACATATGAAGCATATATCGATCTGATTTGTTGACAAGGTTACCGCCTCCTTTTTGATTAGATAGACATTTAGTATTTAAATAAAAAATAGCTAAATTAATATATCAGTATGTTTTAATACTCCAAACAGAAAACATTGATTGTTTTATTGTATTGTTACAATGTAACTTTTTTTAAGTAAACAAGTTTAAAAATAAACAAGTTTATTTTCAATTAGCAATTCGTAATGATGAAAAGAATTAAATAATTTATCTGTTGTAACAATTGCTCAAGGCGGTATATTACCAAATATTCAAGCAGTGTTATTGCCAAAGACAACTGAAAAGAAAGCATAAATTTTATACATTGGATTATTGATAATAATATTCATCGATCATATATCATAGGCCTTTTATTAAAACGCCACAAATTAATGTGAAATAAGAGTGATATATTTTTTATTAAAATAACTATATAAAATTTAGTATATATAAGATGTTATTTGATTTGTTTCGATTATGACTTCTAAACTAATCGTTTATTACAGATAATTGATTATCAACGTTATAGTCTTTGAAGAAATGACTTGACCCGTTGGCTCCACTTCACAAAAAAAAATTCGTTACGCAGGAGCTGCGTCAACTTAGCGAATTTCCTTAAAATACATAAATCACTCTCTAGCGGTCATATTTTTAGTCTGATCAAAATGCCTTAAGGCAGTTTAAGGGGTGTTTTTCCCATTTTCGGAGGTTTGCGTTATAGGTAAAAAAATTTTTCAAAGTGTTCTGTTAACTTGACTTTATTTCGGGTCGATTGGTCAAAATTCCATCATTTCATCATATATAGAACTGAAAAACGTAATTTTGGGGGGTGTTTTTTCAATTTTTCGGGAGTTTGCAAAAAAATATATTAAGTTTTTCGAAATAACTTCCTAATTTGTAGCTATTAAGCGTCGATTGCAAAAAACTGCATCTTGTTGTATGTATAGAACAAAAAGGTTGGTTTTGGGGGTGTTTTTACCAAGTTCGAAGGGTTGTGATGGAAAAAAACTGATCTTTCTATCATGAATAGAAGTAAAGAGGTAAGTTTTAGGAATGTTTTTCCCATTTTCGGTGTGGTTGCGATGTAGGTAATGAAATTTTTCAAAATATTCTGTTAATTTTGACGTTATTTCGGGTCGATTAGTGAAAATTCAAACTTTATAGCATTTATAGAACAGAAAAACATAATTTTGGAGGATGTTTTTCCAATTTTCCGAGGCTTCCGTTGCTTAACTTTTAAAATCAACGCATACTGCTGTATTCAAATTGCAATGTCTATTTCTATATGGTATAAAAATTAATAGGTATATATGATATATCGTTTTTTCGTTTTCTACATGGTAGTTTGGGTTGAACTAGTCTTAAAACAAAAAAATGTTAAATTTTCCACTTTTCCGATACAAATTTCCAGTTTTCGCAATTTTCCCGTCGGTTTGGGTACTACAGCTATCTACATGCCCAATATCAACTTTACAGCATATCTGGAAGTAGCTCATAATTTTGATATCTAATACTTAAGTTTTTAAGGCGTTCCCGCGAATTTTGCATTTTTGAAGTGAAATAACTTTTTAACGGTTAATTCGTTAACGTTGATTGAAAACACTGGTTCTTATAATTCCGTAAAGTATCTATATTCGAAATATCAACCCTGTAGCTCTTTCCGTTCAAAAGATACAGCACCCAAAAAATGAGCCTAAATTAAGGTGTAGTAATAACACTGTAGTGAAAAGTCCGAATGTCTCCCTTAAAACTCGGCCACGCACTACCGTGCTCTTGATACTTATATTGTATAATATAAATATTTTTATTATATAATAGCAATAACCAATCTAGATATTGGGAATCTCATTGCATGATCTATGATAATCTTTATAATAAAGAGTGTTCATTAAATCGCTTACAAAATATGGAAGGTCAACGGAAATCCTTATATTTTGTTCGGTCAATACTCTACCTTACACAATCGCCAATATATATGTAAATGAAAGCCCGGCACACACCGTACTATGTTTTTCTAGAAGGATTAGAAATGTCTTTGAGACCAGATTTAAATATTCCCGCTTTAATAGTTTCCAAGATACAAAACACCAAAAATCAACGTTTTCGTCACTCAATGACTCATCATCAAAACCTCGACGGTACTTCCAGTTTTCCTACTAAGTTGATTTTTGGTAAGAAGGTCTGTCTAAAACCAGCTAGAAAAATCTGAAA
Organism: Nineta flava; assembly: GCA_963920215.1. NCBI lineage: Eukaryota > Metazoa > Arthropoda > Insecta > Neuroptera > Chrysopidae > Nineta > Nineta flava. Next base: position 107,348,644 of record OY986040.1, on the reverse strand, counting down.
GAAATGTCCCTCCTCCAAGCGGCCGGATATATCTACCTTGAAAATCGCAAGAAATAGTAAAATATTAAATAGCTACTATTTAATTTGGTCATCATTTACGTATCCCTACGGATGGTGTGACTAGGTACAAATCGTCACGTAACAAAATGTGGTTTTTATGTGTGTATGAGTATCTTTAGTAGTGTGTGTATAATAAAAATTCATTTCCACCGAAACTATACTTCTAAAAAATATCTATAAAATTATTTTATTAAAATTCTGTTTCAATTTTAAAATGTCAATTTTAATTGTTATTTTCACAGAAACTATAAACTATACTAGTACACTATAAATCGTTATATATTGTTGTATTTTGGCTATTTTTAAGAAGTTTTACTATCATGTGTACGGCGCTGCACGCGCGTTAATCGTAAATAATAAAATTTTAAAGAATTTATTTCGAATTACATTCGGAGTTGAAGAAAAAGCATAAAGACCAACGTTCCTGACGAGGGTGCCCCGACCGCACCCACTTTTTAGCGAATTTCCTCCAAAGGAAATGCATCTATTGTTTTTGTGTCCATCGATCCTACCTATTAGATGTTAAAAATAACTATCACTAAAATTTGTATGTATATATATATATATATATATATATACATATGTACCTTTAATAAATGTCTGTGGACTCTCTAGTGGTCACAGTTTTATTCCGATTGGAATGAAATTTGGTATTTGAAGCGCTTGTGGTATTCTAAAGGTCAAGTTCCTTAATGGGTAAAATCGGACGAGAGGTAAGGGGGTTTATACGGAGGGAAAAACACAAAATTTGATTATCTCCCTTAATATTTGAAAAATCGAAAAATTTATCAGGAGTTAAGTTGTAGGTACTCAGTTTTACTGTAATTTTGTTTCTTATCATTTTTCTTTTACCATAATATTCACAGAAATATTTATAATTAAAGTTTGAAAGTTAAAATTCTAAATATCTCTGTTCACATTAGACTATCAGAAAAATTATCAGGTAATGAATTGTAGCAAACTTGATTTTCTACAACTTTATTACTTGTACATTTTTTGATTTATCTAATATTAAGAGATATATTTAATATTTTGTGTTTGTTTGACACGAATACACGAAATATATTTTATTGTAAAAAATTTTGATTGTCGTTTCCATAGTAACTATAAACTATAATCGTTATATATCATTCTATTTTAGCTATTAATAAATTTAATTTTTGCAAATACTAAAGTCATATCAGATATTATATTTCATTTTGATCACACTAAAATTATGACCACTAGAGAGTGGTTTATGTATTCTAAGGATATTCGCTAAGTTGACGCAGCTCCTGCGTAACGAATTTTTTTTTTAAATTTTATAGGATTCAAATTCTCTGTGAAGAATTTGAGAAGATTAATGAAGTAGGGTTTTCTCTGTGAATCAATGGCAGTAATTGTTGCATTTCAAATTAATTTCATTATTATGTGATAATTTTGTGCGGTTTACTGGGAAAGGCAGAGATGATATGTGCTAGTTTCCAGGGCATTTAAATGCTACTCTAATACACACAAAATATATATGTATTTTGCAAGCTTGTGAAATTACATATTAGATGAAAAGATAAAATTGGCGTAAACGCCACACATCCTCTATATACAAATTATAATATCTATATACAAGAGTGGCTTTATATACCAAATACGAGAGAAGAACTGTTGAATGTTTTTCTCAATTAAGGCAAAATAATGTCAACGAAGGCGAAATAGATAGGTAAAATACAATTTTTCCATACAACAATGTATCATATTTTCTAAATTATCATGTAGATATCAGTAAATTTAATAGGATACCTTAAAAACTATATAACTATAAAATCAAAATAATAATGTTTTTCTACATTGAATACGAATAGAAAATATTTATATGTATCAAAACATATAGAATCAAATTAGGTTTCCAACTCGTCCCTTGGAAAAAGTCTCGTAAAAGCTACTTAGACTAAACGTATTATGTTAATAGAAATTATAAATATTAAGTAACGATGGCGATACATTTTGATTTATATTTATAATATGTAATAAAACTTTGAAAGTGTAAATATTTCTGTGTTAGAGTTACAAAAAATATGATCAGACAATAAATTCGATTTAACTAATATTAAGGTAGTTGTCGTACTTGTGGGCACGTACTTATTGAATATTTCAAATTTTTACACACTTATTAAGTGTGCATATGTATATAATAGATTGACTGTCACAAACTCAAGAAGAGAAATGGAGACTACTCATTTTAAGCAGTATTTCAACCAGTTTTTTTTATTTTTAATAACAAAAACGACACTTAATAATCTTTTTTTTAAATTGCTTTAAATTATTGGATTTGCTTTGCATATTAAAACGAGAATGATTGACCGTCTCATTGTTTAGTTATAACAACGCAAAGTGAAAGATTTTATAAATATACGTGTTAGGTAGTATTTGTAATACGTATAGACAAGTAACGTATGTGTAACGTGTCTACCAGTACAGTCTTGGACACAAATTATGACTTACTATACGCATACGCTCCACAACTTTTTTACAATATTGTATCAAGACAACTTGCTTAAAAAAATATTTCATATCTTGTTTGCTTTACCCTTCTAAGCCTCTCATTTTCCTTGACCAATTTAGCCCATTAACGAATTTAGCCGTTCAGATATCAAAAGTAAATGCACATCATCGTAATTTCATTCTAATTGTACAAAAATCGTGATGATTTTGACAAAAATATCACTCAGCTGATTTTAAAATGTATTTATAATATCCACATGTTTATTAAAATAAAGTTTCAAATTCGCCCCAATTCCTAGATCAGTTTTTGTATTAACAATACATATTTCGACTACAAAGTAGTCGTTATCAGTATAAATTAGCTAGTCGTAATTTACTCTTTGACAATTAGAAATAGATAGAAAATCGAAATCAATGGACAAACATAAACATAAACATAAACATAAACATAAACATAAACATAAACATAAACATAAACATAAACATAAACATAAACATAAACATAAACATAAACATAAACATAAACATAAACATAAACATAAACATAAACATAAACATAAACATAAACATAAACATAAACATAAACATAAACATAAACATAAACATAAACATAAACATAAACATAAACATAAACATAAACATAAACATAAACATAAACATAAACATAAACATAAACATAAACATAAACATAAACATAAACATAAACATAAACATAAACATAAACATAAACATAAACATAAACATAAACATAAACATAAACATAAACATAAACATAAACATAAACATAAACATAAACATAAACATAAACATAAACATAAACATAAACATAAACATAAACATAAACATAAACATAAACATAAACATAAACATAAACATAAACATAAACATAAACATAAACATAAACATAAACATAAACATAAACATAAACATAAACATAAACATAAACATAAACATAAACATAAACATAAACATAAACATAAACATAAACATAAACATAAACATAAACATAAACATAAACATAAACATAAACATAAACATAAACATAAACATAAACATAAACATAAACATAAACATAAACATAAACATAAACATAAACATAAACATAAACATAAACATAAACATAAACATAAACATAAACATAAACATAAACATAAACATAAACATAAACATAAACATAAACATAAACATAAACATAAACATAAACATAAACATAAACATAAACATAAACATAAACATAAACATAAACATAAACATAAACATAAACATAAACATAAACATAAACATAAACATAAACATAAACATAAACATAAACATAAACATAAACATAAACATAAACATAAACATAAACATAAACATAAACATAAACATAAACATAAACATAAACATAAACATAAACATAAACATAAACATAAACATAAACATAAACATAAACATAAACATAAACATAAACATAAACATAAACATAAACATAAACATAAACATAAACATAAACATAAACATAAACATAAACATAAACATAAACATAAACATAAACATAAACATAAACATAAACATAAACATAAACATAAACATAAACATAAACATAAACATAAACATAAACATAAACATAAACATAAACATAAACATAAACATAAACATAAACATAAACATAAACATAAACATAAACATAAACATAAACATAAACATAAACATAAACATAAACATAAACATAAACATAAACATAAACATAAACATAAACATAAACATAAACATAAACATAAACATAAACATAAACATAAACATAAACATAAACATAAACATAAACATAAACATAAACATAAACATAAACATAAACATAAACATAAACATAAACATAAACATAAACATAAACATAAACATAAACATAAACATAAACATAAACATAAACATAAACATAAACATAAACATAAACATAAACATAAACATAAACATAAATATAAACATAATAAATTAAAATATAATAAATTCTATTGAAATTGCTCTTGTTGCTTTCATTCAAAAGTACTCTTGTTAACATAACTCTTATTACAATTACTCTTATATTGTCTCAGGATATGTCATTCGTTGCTAATTTGGGACAGTTTCACCAAAAAAGTGAAAGTGATGAACTGATCCAAAATATTTTTATAAAATGATACAAAACCTTGTGATATTTGAATACTCAAACTCTTGACACACCACCACCACCGGTCAAAAATAAATGTAACATCAGAGGAACCCATTTTAAAATTCGTGTGCAAAATCTACATCTCTTTGCAAGGTCGAATACATAACCTCTATATGTAAGAGTGGCTACTAAGTTATATTATTGTACATAGAGGTGTATTATAACTATATTTAGAATGACTATTCACGTACCATTTACTACTTGTGTTGGTCCTCATAATATGCTTATTCGGATGGTGTAGACATATTTATACATGTTAAATGTATTAAAACCTAATCAAACCGATAATTAAATTATAGCTTGAAGCTTTCAATACAACCTTTTATACAGCATATCAAAGCTACATATATTTTAGATGTTTACGTTTCAATAAATGTGTAAACCAACATGCAAGTACAAATTGTATATACCTATAGGGTAAAGTTGTGCAAGTACAACTTTAAACACAGCTCAATCTTCTGCAGTCATATTTACAACAAGGGCTAGAGCTCTGTAGATTTTTAGATTTTATAAACATATCGTGACTAAAACTTTAGCCATGATAAGTCTTTCTATTAAGATTAGTTGAGATATTTAATATTCTGTGTTGCCCTTTTCTTCTTAGCTGGCAGAAGAGCTTACAGCAGTGATTCTCAACCAGTGTACCGCGGCACTTTTGTGTGCCGCCAAATTCTTAAAGTGTGCCGCCAAATTTTAGAAATGTATATAGTAAAGTATTAATCATAAAAACGAAGAAAAGATCGAGACTGTTAAATGTAGAAGACGATATGAGAGTAGCATTGCCATTTTTACGACCAAGTATAAATGAAATTATCAAAAAACATCAAGCTCAAATTTCTCATTAAAAGTATTCTTATTATTAACTTGTAATTAATCCCTTAATAAACGTACTGTTGTTGTTGTAGTACATATTATTTTATTTTACATTCAAAATTATTATCATTAACTATTTTACACAGTGTATTATAGGTAAGTAAACAACTTTTAAACTTGTCTTTATCTTGGTGTGCCGTCAAATTTTGAAATCGTTAAAAATGTGCCGTGACAAAAAAAAGGTTGAGAATCACTGGCCTAGAGGAAAAGGGCAACACAGAATGTGGAATGTCTCACCTAATCTTTATAGAAAGACTTATCATGACTAAATTTTAGAAAATAAATTTTACTACTAGAGCGTTGATTGGTCTATAATGGCTGATGTCTTAGGTTCGATTCTTATCCTAGATGTGTATGATTTTCCATATTAAGCATTTGATGTCAAAGAATTTTTCCAATGTTCAAACATATTACTTAAATGTCAAATTAAGTAAACGCTATACTACCGAAAGGTAACCACTCTAACAACAGATGCATTAAAGCAAGTTTACAAAACAATGTTAAAAATATATTTTACTACAATTTATATTTTCTGTAACTGATATTTACAAGATATTTACAAAATTATATGCAATATCTGCAATTTTATTATTGTAATACTTGATAATAGTTACAACTGTCACCTTGGTAACTTGATTTTATATCAATATAGTCTCTTTTTCTATGAAAATTCACTTAATCTACGTAGCTCTTTAGTGACGACGTTTTTATACCCGGTATGTATATAATATTTACAAGGATATATTAAGTTTAGTCCCGACTTTCTTTATATAGGTGTTAAAATCTTAACGTTCTTGATATAGTTCATAAATTGATCGAATTAGTCTATTTCTGTATAACCATCCGTCTCTAAACTAGAAGAGATAACGTGATAAAATTTAGTGTGTGTGTTTTTAGAGCTAAAAAGTTAGGTCAAGTTCGTGTATGGAGAAAATGGGACCGTGCATCTCGCCCTAGCTGGGGAGATTCACTAGGGCGATGAATATTCATTTTTACAACCGTAAAAGAAAATTATAGACAAAAAATATTTCTATTTTTTTAAAAACAACTTTTATTGGAAAGTTTTTTTTCATAAACTGAATAGTTCTGCCACAATTTCAGCTCAAGCATCTGTAATTACTCTTTATTACTAAACCATATTATTACTAAACCATGTATAGCCTCTTTATACAAAACTTTATTTATACAAGTGTGCGTGTGTAAACAGTAAAATAAACAGTTCACGCATTGATAATGACCTCAGTATATATTGGGTATTTAAGAAACTAACTAATCTAGTTTCTATTTTCACTTGTTTATATTATAATTACATTATACAGAAGCATATTCATCAATAAAGAATATAAAAAAAAGAGGAATTAGTAATTTGACACGAACAAAATCGCATAGTACGCCACAAAAGTAGCGTCCTTTTTTCCAAATTTTATTGTAGATTTGTGCCTGATTCATTCGATTTTTTTAGGAAAATGTTTTGAAGAAAATTTCTTAGTATATTTATAATGAACAACTTTTATTCGAAGTATTTTTTTCGAAACCCAAATTAATAAGGCAGCAATTATAAAATTTTGAAAAATGAACGCTACTTTTATGGCCATGTGTACAAAAGCACACACAGCTCTAGTATTATAATGAAATTTATCTGAACAATAAATTCATTTGACTTTTAAATCCTTATATTGTTTTTTTTTTTTAAATATCAGATTAAATTCTAATTTTCAATCCAAAATTTAATTAGATCTTAAATAGGTTATAAATGCAACGGCTGAGCTATGTAAAATATTTATATTTCTATTTGATTTGATTGCATATTCTCATTTAAAAGTAATAGTGGGGTAGTATTTCTAATTGCGACTAGTATAATATATACATTATACATAGTTGAGGAGCTAGTTCATGATAAAAAATTAAACTATGTAACAAATTAAATAATTAATGAAACATTGATAAGAAAAAATTAGCTCGTCAACCAGCGTGCTTACCGCTTCTAGTCCAGCGTGCTTACCGCTACATCAAAAACGGTTCTGACGTCAGACCCAACTTTTTCATATAATTCACAGTATTACTTTTGGTCTCAAATATCAACATTATTATTCATAATCAACCTTTCCTATGCATCATCTTGAAAAAGATCTTCAAACGACTGAACAGATATTTATCAAATAAATCGTAGCTAAAAACCACCGCAGAGAAACCAGCTATCAAAAAAACGCATTCAAATCGGTCCCTGCGTTTGAGAGCTACGACGCCACAGGCAGGCAGGCAGACACATACACACATAGGCTTCAAGCTTATAACACCCTTCTTTCTGCATCGGGAATTAAAAATAGTCAATCTATTTCTACATCAATTCATGTTTCATAAATTAAAAGAGTTTGCTTAAATTAAAAATACATTAAATTAGCGACTCAAATTTTATTTTACAAATTTTTCATTAAAAAACTTATATTTAATTAATTTCCTTCTCGTGGTCAGCCATCGTAGTATCGCTTTGAAATAAATCTGCAAGCTCCCTATCCTGGTAACGGTTCTTAAATACGATATGAAAATTACCAGAAATATGCAAAGTAGGTTGTATTTTGAATATTTAAGACTAATGTGAATATTTTAACAACCTTTGAACATAGAAAAGAAATATTTTTATGACTACCCTCAAACAAGTGTTGTGACGAATAAATTAAACAATAGTGATCTATCTTTTGTTGATTAGGTGTTTCTAATACGAATCACTGAGTCCTATAATATATACAGCCTTTTGTGTAACGAATCTACCGTACGTGTTGGAAAGCATTGCTAATAGAGAGTCAATGTTAAATATTATTTACTATAATAACTATACACAATATGCTTAATAAAGAAATAAAAATAGTGAGGGTACTCTTTAGTCATTAGTGTATCTGTTGTGTATGCCATTATTACTGTATGTTTGCTCTACTGTTTTGTACTGCATTAACATGTAATGAGAGTGGGTTAAATATGTTCATTGTTGTCTTCTTAAGCTTAGCATTACTTCTAACAATTGAAAATTATTTTTTTAATATCCCTTATTATTATTATTTGTATGTGGAATGTTTGAAAAATCTCACAACTGTCAACATTTCTTTGCCTTAATTGTTGGAAATTTTCAGGCCTATTTCACGAATAGATCTGTGTTTTGAGAAAACTTCAGAAAAAAAAGTTGTTAGCAGATAGATCTGGCGATCTGGCTGGCTACTTGAAGGTTACAAAATCACTCAAACGACGTTCCTGAAAAGTTTGTCCCAGGAACAGCCTTACTATCATGGCATTGTGTGCCGGGCAACCATCTTGTTGGAACCATACAGATACCAGGTCTAAATTAGAAAGAGCTCTAACAGTTGTCAAAATATTATTTCGTAACAAAATCAAACATTTTTGAGAATCTAAAGATCTGTCAATGAAGAATGGTCCTATAATATGGTCACCCAATATTCCAATCCAGACATTCAGTTTCAGTATGTATGTGTATGTATATGTATGGTTTTATTTTAAATATTTTATTTATTTATTTAACATTGATTCTCTATTAGAAATGCTTTTGAAAACGGTCTGTATACAAAACCTAACCCACTTCTAGACATAGAAGGGTGTGGTTTTTTGCAATCGACACGGAATAACTTCAAGCTTACTGGAAAATCGGAAAACTTTAAATTTCCCAACGTAACCCCCCTCCCCCGAAAATGGGGAAAAACATCCAAGAAAATCTTCTTTACTGCTATACATGCTAGAATAGTGCGGTTTATGGCAGTATGTCAAGGACGCGGAGCAAATGCCGAAGACCGCACTGGGGGTCAAGAGCTCTTGCGAACAAAGCGAGTAATATATATTCGCCTGTAGGCAAGTTGTTCTATAACTAACAAGATGTTTGATTAAATATCAATCTCACGTCTTTCATTTTATAAAGTTCCGAAGTTGTTTTTTCTTTATTTGACCTCGGTTCCTGAAGAGCATGTTTGTTGTGAAATTTCCAATACGTCATTTTTACAAAAGTATAACAAGCTCCTTAACTACAATTATAAATGTTAATTGCAGTGAACGAATTATAATATTCCCTGAATTTTTACCCACAGCACAATATAAATAAGTGAATGAATGAATAAATGATGATTACACTTATTAAACTATTGCACTTCGACCATATGGTCCATTATGCTCCCCCTTCTACTTCAGTCTGACGAGAATCGCGTCTCCCATATGTTGGCAATAGCCAGGAGCTTGCTTATCAAGTCTTCCTGAAGGTTTTTATATTCGGGGTGAGATGCCCCGAATATTCTGTATCTGCTGTAACCTAGAGGTTCGCAGGCAAAGATAATCTGGCTGGATTTTTCTTCGTTCCTTCCGGGCATTATTCCGCAGGGGATAATAGCATTATTCCGCAGGGGATAATGCCCAATACCCGGTAATGAATCCGGTAACCCTCCGCTGTTGCATCCTGTTCAGCTTCAGTGCATCGAGAGATAGCCTCTTAGTTGCACTCTGAAGCAATATTTTCCCGAGCTCCTGCCGCAGTACTTTTTCCCAATGTTCACGGTGTTTAGCATTTGACCACTCGTTGATCACCTGTTTACCCTCCCGATAGAAGTGTCATCCACCCAGTCTGCAGAATGGCTCCTTCAGTGTAGCTGCCATCCAGTCTCTTGAGTGACATTGCCACATTCACTGCGTTTTATATGATATGCATATTATTTTTACGCCTTTTTAGTGTATTGTTAGGGTTGTCGATATTATAGCGTAGACTACGTCGTAATATTCAAAGTCCTTGCATTATATAAATTTTACTCAAATTCATTTTTTTCATCTACTAAGTAAAATCGATGAACATTTGCATATTCTATTTTTCTAAAACCGAATTTACTGAACGCAGCTTTGTGTAGATTTAAGGACGTTCATCCATGAAGCTTGATAGTAGATAAACAATTTTTTTTTAGTGAATTGAATAGCTCAATTCAGTAGTTATCCTCCCTCAAAAGTTTAACCCCTGTTACCGATCATTTCAAAGAGTAATTATCGATTAAAAATCAAACTTTAACACAGCATCTTATGGAGAACATAATTTTTTTGAAATTAAAATTATAATAACTATATTATTAAAGTAGACAGGATAATAAATAATGTTTATAAATATTCTTTAAAATATACAATTTATATAATTGCATTAAAAAAATGGTGTTGCCGAACATTTGAATTAATTATTTAATAAAATTAAAACTTTTTTGTTAGGTTTGTTTTTGCCCCCATATTTTGAAAACTGGCGACCACACACACTAAAATAATATACACATACACACAAATATAAAACATAGTTTACTGTCATATCTGTCACATTAAGTCAAATTAATTTCTAATTTACAATTTCCTGGTATTTTCCAATAAATACTTTTAAAATATTTAGGACAAATAAAAAAAGTTATAAATCGTTTTAAGATTATTGACATACTTTACACTTTTTTTAAAATCCTAAATAAATTTTATTAAAGATAGTACTTATTTGACTTTAGCGTAGCAAATGAACGTCCTTAAGAGCGTTAACGATGCGTTATGTACCATAATATCAGCCAACAAGCTAATTTATCTGATGCGACTAACACAAATTGTATATATGTACTATTTTAGTAAATAGTAATAAAATTGGTTTTGTGTATCTAAATTGTAATTTTCAGATTATTGGATTTTGTATTTATATAACACTGCCAGTAGTAATAGTATAGTTCTCGTCTGCATGTACGAATAGTATATGTGTAGTTATTTTAATTGAAATATTTCAAATATTTTACAAATTATATATTTGTTAATTGTAAATGTAATAATAAAATCATTATATGAATCATTGTAAAACAGTTACAGTTGGAAGCCACATAGAGAAATTTTCTTCGAATTCTGTTAATTAAAATTGTTTTTAATGTTGGTATTCAGAGCTCATACAGAATTCAAGACAGTGGCAATCCTTATATTAAATATATTTCTAGCACCAAACGGTAGAAGTAAATATCATGCATACAAAAAATTCGTCACGAATTTTCACGGAGCTAAGTTTATTTTCAAGAAAGTAATGTTTGAAAATTAAAAATAGTTTAATGATTAATTAGTTAGTTATTAGTTTTTCGTTTTAGAAATATTAATAAATATATTGAAAATTTTGAGCTTCCTAAACAAGCCCGTCTTTCCATTTGATCAATATATATATATATATATATATATATATATATATATATATATATATATATATATATATATATATATTTATATATATATATAGTTTTCCCGCTCGGATTTGAACCAGCGATCTATGGATATCTATATCTATTTAATGCATTTTTTCTTCGGGCTTACTTTACAAATATGAATATTTAAGGCTAACTAAGAATTGTAGCGTAATGACAGCCTATAGCCTTTCTTATGAATGTGGGTGGCTATCTTACACAAAGATATATATATATATATATATACATATATATATATATATATATATATATATATATATATATATATATATATATGTAACTGATATATATATATAACTGAAAACGTTAATTTAATTTCTCATATTTTATCAACCATTCCGCCAAAATATACCTATAAATAGGTTTAAATTATCTTATTTTACCAACATTCCCACCAAATTTGAGTATTTTTGTATTTTGTGACTTATTTTCGGCATGCTTACGAAAATATTAATTATTATAAATCTTAACAACAATAAAACCTTGTGCCAATTCTGTTCATGGATAGAATTTTCAAAATAAAATTCAAATTAGTTAGCAGAATGAAATTATGTTAAATGCAAAAAAAACTGTTTGCTTGTTTTTTCCTACTCCGCGTTAAAATGGCTTTACCGATTTTGATCAAGGATTTTCAACGAATGTGTACTTTTTTTAAATGTCTGCGGACTCTCTAGCGCTCACGATTTTATTCCGATTGGAATGAAATTGGGTATTTGGGTCGCTTTTGGTATTCTAAACGTCAAGTTCGTTAATGGGGGAAATGGGGTTTAGAGAGAGGGGGAAAAAAATTTGACTATCCCCCTTAATTTTTGAAAAATCGAAAAATTTATCAGGAGTTACTAAGTTTTACTGCAATTTTGTTTCTTATCAATTTTCTGTTACACTAATATTTACAGAAATATTGACAATTAAAGATTGAAAGTTAAAATTCTAAATATCTTTGTTCACATTAGAGTTTGAGAAAAATTATCAAGTAATGAGAGCAAACTAGATTTTCTACAACTTTACTTCTTATACATTTTTCGATTATTCTAATATTAAGAGAGATATTAAATATTTTGTGTTTGATACAAATACACGAAATATATTTTGTTGTAAAAAATTTTGATTGTCGTTTCCATAGTAACTATAAACTATAATTGTTATACATCGATTTATTTTGGCTATTAATAAATTTAATTTTTAGCGAATTTCCTCCAAAGGAAATGCAGCTATTGTTGCAAATACTATAGTCATATCAGATATTATATTTCATTTTGATCACACTAAAATTATGACCACTAGAGAGTGAGTTATGTATTCTAAGGAAATTCGCTAAGTTGACGCAGCTCCTGCGTAACGAATTTTTTTTACCGTTTCACCTCTGTATTTATTTTTTGAGCGGTGTGCGTAAAGAAGTTTCACTTCAAAAATTTCATTATGATTTTCTATATATTTCTATGATATCGTACACTTATGAATAATATGTTTACATTAAGAAACTGTTAATAAAAATTATGTAATTTCTTATAATTTTAACATAATAATCTCAAACAATTGAATTCTTCATGGTTGATTAAACACAATCAATGTCATTTGAAAAAAAAATTCACTAAATAATGCAATATTTATACCAATTACCCTAAAAAATATTATAATTAATCAAATTATTTAACACTTTCTTCAAATTAAATTTTTAGTTTTGATGGTCAATAATATATGAATTCTATATATTTATTACATCATATTCATCGATTAACCATATTCATTGATATTTTGTAAATTTAATGAATTATATTAGTGCATTCATAAATAATTCATTACTTGGTTTCAATAAAACTATAACAAGCGTGGAATAAAACCGCAAACCGATTAATAATCTTCTGACGTTACACAAAAAGTTTTTTGACGTGAATACGTTTACAAATTTGATATATAGGGGGGTAACTCAAAAAAACTGATGATAACAAAATCGAGGGTTACAGTTTGGTGTTGCAGCTACAAAACTATCAGCTACATCTACATCAAAAATATAATTACACAACAAGATAGCTAAAGGTTCAAAGAATTTATTATGCTGAGTGACGTATCTCTGCTGCCGCTGCGTTAATTCCCCGCCATTTCTTTTTCCGTTAACGCGTTTCTCTAATTGGTTACGTTATTTAATTAATATCTAATTAACCGTTGGTCAGGTGCAAAAATGTCTTTCATCTTTTCATCTTAAAATTTCATCCCCTATCCACCCTTTCAAAAAACTCTATATATATATATATATATATAATTCTCGTGTCACAATGTTAGTTGCCATACTCCTCCGAAACGACTTGATCTACGTTTATGAAATTTTATATGTATATTCAGTAGGTCTGAGAATCGGTCGTAATCTATTTTTCATACCCCTAAGGGTGGTCCACCACAAACATTTTTTTTTTTTTTTTGGAAAAATTTTTAATTTTTTTGGCTTAAAATATGTGGCATTAAAAAACACATACAACCCTAAATTTTCACACTTCTATCACCAACCCCTATTTTTTTATAGCTAGATATCTATTTTTTTATAGATAGATAGATATATAGATAGATAGATATATAGATAGATAGATAGATAGATAGATAGATAGATAGATAGATAGATAGATAGATAGATAAATTGCTAGATAGATAGATAGATAGATAGATAGATAGATAGATAGATAGATAAATAGATAGATAGATAGATAGATAGGAGACTTGGAAGAAATAGAAGAAATAAAAAATTTAGGCATAGAAACAATAGTAAACAGTGAGTTATCAAAAAATGATGACTCAACCGTAGTTTCGTTAGAAGTAATTATGGAATCGCAAAATTAAAATGTTAAATTTAAAATATCGTAGTTAATGTGAAGCTGCTATTCTGGGCATTTGTCTCTCATTATTGTTGTTTTTTTTTTAACTTTTTCTTTTTTAACTTTTTTAACTTTAATGTAACAAAAAAGTTAATATAACTCGCCTAATAACTAAACACAACATTTATTAATTATAATTATATATTAATTATATATATATATATATATATATATATATATATATATATATATATATATATATATATATATATATTTATTTATTTATTTTTTTTTTGAAAGGATGGATAGGGGATGAAATTTACAAAAATGATGTTGAATTTCGATTTTATCGGTGTGTGTTGAAAGAAATTTCAGAGCTGGCAGTAAATAATTTCAAGATGATGTAATTTTTTGAACTTTGCGTGTACCTCTATAGTTATTGTTACAAATAGATACTCGTATCATTAATTGTAGTTAAAATCATTAATCAAATCAATCAACTGAAAACAAAAAACAATCAACAACGTGTATGTGTATTTAAAAAAAAAAAAACTAAAAATTAAAAGCCAACAATCACTTCGCTTTGTTTTGATTCTTTGTTTATTTTTACATTGACTCTAATGAAATATTACATTTTTTGAAACAGTTTTATAGACAGATATACAATAGGGTATATACTCTATATAAAAGTAAAATTGGTAAACATGTTCTAGCCGTAACGATATTAGTGGATAGTATAATCTGCAAAACCGTTTGCAAAAATCAATCACACATAACTTTTTTAGATCATATTGCCATGAAACGGTGAGGATCCAAAAAGTAAGTTTATATAGCCGGTATATATCCTATAATATATGCAATACACAGCCATTTGTGTAACTGACTATACAAAATCTAACTTACTTCTAGAAATGCTAGAATGATGCTGTTTTTTTGCATTCGACGCGGAATAACTGTAAACTTACGGGAAAAATTCCATTTCTTGAAATGCTAGATTGAAAAACCGCATGGTTTTTTGCATTCGACGGGAAATAACTTTAAACTTACGGGAAAAATCGCAATTCTTTAATTTTTTTAAAGCGACCACTACCCTACCCTCCCCCCCCCCCCAATATGAAAACCCCAAAGAACCTTCTTTACTTTTATTCATGCTAGAAGGATGGAATGATCAGGATATGTGTTTTTTCTAGGACGGGTAATTAGACCGGAGCCTCCTTGCGAGCAGAGCGAGAATAATATATACACAAGGTTGTTATTAGTTTAATTCCGACTTCAGGTTCATTAAATGATATAATTGCGGGGTGAGCTTGGGAACCTATATGGCGAGAAGGTTGAACATTCTTTGGAATGCTGGTTAAATTCTTAGCTGGTTGATTTCAAAATAAAAATTTAGCATTTAAATGGTAAAATGCTGTTTTTAATTATTTGAAGTAGATCTCAACATCTTCAGAAATGAAGACGCTTATCACGAATCTTTCTTTATAAAGATAAAAATGACGCAAACACCTTTCAAAAATAGGGGTATAAGAAATCAAGCAACTCAGAACTAAATAGTTTTTCAGCAATAAACTGTTTAGCGACCCATTTAGACTGACTTTGATCGATTTGAAATAGATTGAATAATTTTTGTTAACAAAGATAAATAATTTTTGTTCTAACTAGTTTAATTCCTATGCGGACTCGTCTTTAATGGATCTTAAAGATACATTCCTACCTGCCTATTTTCAATAAGAGCGTTACTTTACCATCTTTCCCCGTAGACTCC
Source organism: Nineta flava (assembly GCA_963920215.1). Classification (NCBI taxonomy): domain Eukaryota; kingdom Metazoa; phylum Arthropoda; class Insecta; order Neuroptera; family Chrysopidae; genus Nineta; species Nineta flava. The sequence goes on along the minus strand of OY986040.1, from coordinate 107,332,243 downwards.
GTAGACTCTCAATATTCAATTACTCTGAATAATCTTTTAATTAGACAGAGAAATGTTTCAAATTTTAAAATACATTCGTTTACATTAAATAGAACAAAATAGAAAAAAACATTATATAAAATCATGTCCTCGAAATTAATAACCAATAAATTGTGAATAATAATCTACATATTAAAGAATTAATCACATTTCACACAAAATTTCACAATATCTTTTTCACCTACAAACCAAAATCAATGACATTATTAACAAATATCTAACAATCGGGGGAAAAAAATTACAATTTACATTGTTAATTTTTTAATATAAAAACAAATCATTGAACCTACAATAATTCAGTATTCAATCAACATCCGATTAACACCAAAACAAAAACACAAAATGTTAAAGCTCAGTGTAATTGTGCTCGTGATATTTTGTATCAAAAATAGTGTCACAATTCAAAATAATATTGAAAAAGTTTATGTCCATCAAAAACAACAGATTTCTGACCAAGATAATACAGCAAGTGCAAGTGGCTATATGTATCGTAGTGACGGACATGGACCAGCTACATACGTCGATTTGGGTGGACATCCGCAACCGAAATACGGATTAGTACAAGTACCAACAAATTATTATCCACAACAACAACCTCAAAAGTATTATCAACCTGAATATCTGCCACAACCACAGCCCCAGGTTATCTATCAACAACCGCAAGAACAATATATTGCTCCAGTGCCACAAGTGATTTACCAAAAACCTGTTGCACAATACTCGAATTATATATTACCAAAACCAGTTCCCTTTGTAGAAGGTAGCACTGGCGAAGAATTCAAAAAAGGTGATGGAGAACAATACAATGCTGAACATTTTTCAAAACAAGGTGAAAAAGGAGAAAAGGGATATAAATCAAAACATGATTTTGAGAAAGGTGTAAAAGGTCATCATGGCAATGAGCACCATAACGGTTACTATGATGAAAATGCTGGACATAAAGCTGGTCATTCTGATACTGGAGCTTACTATGATGAAGGACATCAGGCAGCCAAAGGTGCCAAAGGAGAAAACTTCCATGAATCAAAAGGACATAAAAAAGGATCAAAAACCACTGGATTCCATAATGTGTACCATAAAGATGAATACAAAAAAGATCATACCTTCTATGATGAAGCAGATGTAAGAGGTCATCATGCTAAATTCGGTGATGAAGGTTCACAACATTTTTCAGCTGCTGGTGGATTTAAAAAGGGTGATAATCATGATTCTGTCTTCTTGCAGAAAGAGAATGGAAAAGAAGGACATTATGATAAAGGACATGTTGATCAAGCGCATAAAGGATATAAAGGGAAAAGTGGTCAAGAGGAATACTATTCAGATCGGGAGGCTTATAAGAAAAATAATGAAGAGAGTGATGGAAAACAATACGGGTATAAGGAAAGTGATGGAAAATATTATTAAAGTTAATTAAATTGTTATGATTGTTTTTATGGTAAATTTGTTTTTGACCACTTTTTATTACTAGATTTTCTGATTAAATTTAATATTAAAACTATTTGACTTTTTTTTTACTACTTAAAACAGTCTTACAATCACATAGCACAGTATTGCATCAAACCAAGCACTAGCTATGTTTACAGGAAGGATTAAAGACGGTATTTAGGCCACTGTATCTCAGGAACCGAAAAAGATATGAAGCTCAAATTTAAAGGCAAGATAGTGTACCCGTCCAGGGCTACACTATACATATACATATTGTATACAACCTGCGCATGCTTCTGAAACCAACAAACATTGTTGATTTTTTTTTAAAACCAACAGTTTTTGTACTTCGATGCGATTTTCTCAAAGACTAAGATTTTCTAAAAGACATTAGCCGTAAAGAATCTACATTAAAACAATAAGTAGAGCATAATCAAGCATTTCTTCATCCCAGGGAATAAATGAGGGCAAGTTTGCATATTACCAATCTATTATACACAAAGGAATACAAGTGTAAAATGTTTATTTAAAGAACAAAGTTTTTAAAACTATTGTTAAATTATAAGTCCCAAATTCTATAAAGGATTAACAAATACAAAGTCACAAACCCAAGGTAGACTTTCATAATAAATTTCGATTAAAATTTTCTTAATTATATTACATTGTTTTAACTTTAAGTATATCTGAAAATAGACAAAAGAAACTTAAATAATACTTTTGAAAACAAGCCCCCTTCTATTCAAAATAAAATAAATCCGATTAATGATAATAGAATGAGGCAAAAAGTAAAAGAAATTTTAATTATTAAATATTCTCGTTGAAAAACCGACCAGATATCATATAGCAGACAGTCTAGACGAGAGTTATGAATTGTGATCTTGGCCGAAGTCGAACGACGAAACGACAAACATATCGAAAGGGAAGACGACGAATACAAACTATCGAATATCATATTTACTTGGATGTTAGCGAATTTTTGAAGAAAATGTAGCTATTGATTTTGTAGCGATGAATAAATTTTCTTAAAATGTTGTAAATGACATCAAATGTTTGATTTCATTACAGTTACAATTTACATTTTTCAGTTAGAGATACATTTTTATCAAATTTCACATTTCTAGTAGCATGTAGATAGATAAATATAATGTAGCGGCTGCCCTGGGCGGGCTACACTTCGACCATAAGGGCCATTGTGCTGCCTAAGGATGTAAGGATGTGAATGAAGTGAAAGGAATTTTTGTATATAGACTAGGAATTGGTAAGATATGCGGCTGCAGCCGACTATGATAGGAACTATGTCGATATTCATCTGGAGTTCGTGAAGAAAACTGCAGAAAACCTTCTCAAACATAGCCGGTTACTTCGTTCTTGTCCATACGCTGACATTTTAGTCAATTAACCGCCTATTTTATCTTAATAAATAACAAACTGCCGATGTCGGTATACTGCTTTATACCGACATAACGCAATAACTCCTTAGATCGATTCGGGCTGGTTAGTAGCACGTAACCTAGAGGTTTCGATGATTGTTTATTGATCCAGCCACAAAATTAACGATTTTTTTTCTAACCACATCAAACTAGTGGAGTTCTCAACAAACTGCTACCCGCCTACTTAGTTGTGTATATATATATATATATATATATATATATATATATATATATATATATATATATATATATATATATATATGTATATATAATATGTTGAGAACTCCACTAGTTTGATGTGGTTAGAAAAAAAATCGTTAATTTTGTGGCTGGATCAATAAACAATCATCGAAACCTCTAGGTTACGTGCTACTAACCAGCCCGAATGGCCGAGCGATCTAAGGCGGTATACCGACATCGGCAGTTTGTTAATTATTAAGATGAAAAGGAGCGGTTAATTTACTAAAATGTCAGCGTATGGACAAGAACGAAGTAACCGGCTATGTTTGAGAAGGTTTTCTGCAGTTTCCTTCACGAACTCCAGATGAATATCGACATAGTTCCTATCATAGTTGGCTGCAGCCGCATATCTTACCAATTCCTATATATATTTATTTATTTTTTCTATTTAAAAATCGTCTCATTATGTGCACCGTTTAAAAGATTATAATATCATGCGGCTAAGAACAAAATGCTAAAAACATGCTAAGAACAAAAATTAGTATAGCCTATATGTTATTCGGTAAAATTTGCTATCATTCGGTGACAACCGCATCAAAATCAGTTCATCCCACTATGCGCGATTGTGTAACAAACATTTATACATCGAAATTTTCACATTTATGATATTAGTAGGATAATATTGAGAGTGTTCAAGGACTATAGGAGGAGGATTTAGACGAGTCATAGTTATGAATCTGCCACTACATGTGAGTAAAGTCTCTCGGGCACAGCTGATTTATAAATAATTCGATAATTTCACGTTTACATTTTGAATTTTACGAATATTTGAAGTAATCAACTATTCAAATCACCTGTTTTGAAATGTGGTTGGTTATACACACAGCTTTGATATTATTTAATTATTATATTTTGTAATAAAATATGGTTAAATATATATATATATATATATATATATATATATATATATATATATATATATATACTTGTATAAAATTATATATATATTATCTTTTATTTATTTATATATGTGTGTATATTATATAATAATTATATATTTTGTTTTCTATTAAAACAAATTTTATATATTTTAATTAATGTTTAAAATTTATTTTGTGAATAAATTATTTTAATTAATTTTATTTAATTTGTTTGTACGAATAATAATAACATGATTTTATGTGAATATGTTAGTATAGTTCAAATATTATAATGTGGGGAAAAAACATATAGAGTAGACTATATGTATAATCTCAATTATGTGTTAACATGTTTGACCTCTATATGCATATTACCACATCACATCTTTTAACGCAGAAAAGTATATTTTCATATGTTTTCGTTTTTTAACTTCCATTGTTGGAGTTAAATACCTCAAGTCAATGCCTCTAAATTTTGCTTGTAAGTAAAAAATATCGAAATACAGAATTTTATACCAATTTTTAAATATTGGACCATTTGGGACGATTTTCTGAGTGATTCTGCATGTAATCTACATCTATACTAATATATAAAGAGATTGTTGTAATGAAAATGAGCCTAACCCAATTTAAGTCAGTTCTTAAATTCAGTCCGAAAGGAACAGTAGTACGCATTGAAGTTACCATTGTTGAATTAATCATTGTTTAAATTAGTATTGTTTGAATATAAATAAAAAAAATATTGAAAAAATTTAATTTTTTTTTGTTTTTTAGTATTAGAATCTGTATAGATTCGACAGTGCTCCTTTTTAAAAGAAAAAAAAAGAGAGCCAAGATACCGCGACAAGATAACTTTTGTTTGTTTGTTTCGGGTAATCTCTGGAACTACTAAACTGATTATAAAAATTATTTCATTAATAAAAAACTACACTATTTTAAAAACTACACGAGTAACGTAGACTATAAGTTTGCATTCCATGTAACTGCGTCCGCGTGGCACACTAAAAACCTAACTTTTAAACGATTCGAGATAGAGTAAATCTTTAAGTATAAAAAATGATTATCTAATAAAAACAAAAATCTTTTGTAGGAAATATTGTTTCACACAACCATTAGTTTAGACAGATTTTCAGTACGAAGCCTGTGCAGGTCAGCTATAATAAATATAGAAATACACGTTTTATCGTTTTTCGAAAATCAACTCTTAAGGTAGTAGCCTCGGTTATAAAATTACTTTTCAGACTTAATGAAACTTAGCATACTAGAAGTTACATTATAATAAGATAATGAACCAGTTAAGTTTTTGAAGAGCTGCAGAGAACCAGAAAAAAGATATTAATATAAAAAAATATTTGCCTTTACTATTGATCCTTATGAGAAATCACAGATTTTATTTTATTTCATAAAAAGTACCGTTCAGATTACAATGAAAGTCGTATCAACAAAAAGAAAAAAAATACTTCATAAATTTTGGTTACTCACAAATCGAGGTTCAGAGAGTATGATAAGAGTAATTAGCAAATAATTACGAAAAATGTACTATGTAATTGCATGTGGCAACGCCATCACAGAGGTTATGACACGCGCAAAATTCAAACAAACCTCGAATACGGCATGTGGGGATATCAATGTTATACACATGTTTTTATTGCAAAACATAAGTAATTTTTATTAATACAGTTACATTTATCAGATTAAGTCTTTCAAATGAAATATTAATAATTTTGACTCAGACATTTTAGTAAACACACATGTCACTCATAGATGCTTGCGCAGAAGTTTTATTTTTATCTCTCTTACTTTTACGCGGCGTTGCCAAATATAAATACTACTGAAGTCAAATCTCACAAAACACACATTTGACCCCTGTGGTATCTAACCACATCAAACTAGTGGAGTTCTCAACAAACTGCTACCCGCCTACTTAGTTGTATATATATATATATATATATATATATATATATATATATATATTTATATATATATATATATATATATATATATATATATATATATATATATATATATATATATATATATATATATATATATGTATATATAATATATATATATATATATATTTTATATATATATATATATATATATTTATTTATTTTTTCTATTTATAAATCGTCTCATTATGTTCACCGTTTAAAAGATTATAATATCATGCGGCTAAGAACAAAATGCTAAAAACATGCTAAGAACAAAAATTAGTATAGCCTATATGTTATATGTGCCTATAAGTTTTATTTGTATCTCTCTTACTTTTACGCGGCGTTGCCAAATATAAATACTACTGAAGTCAAATCTCACAAAACACACATTTGACCCCTGTGGTATCTGTGGTACTACCTTAAGGGGGTAAAATAGGGAGTCAGACTTACGATTTTTTTGTAGTTACAAACATACAAATTTCTATTTCCATTATACATCATAAAATATGTGTTTCCGAGTTTTTGGTAAATAGACCCTCAAGGGCTGAACACGAGATGAGCGTTTGAATGGAATTCAATATTTTAAAATCAGAGACAGATATTTAACTTAATCAGGGCAGAGTTAATTTATGAATTATAAATAAACAAATGAATGCGTGTATCAGCGTAAATTAGTCCTAGATGAAGAGAAATATTATGTTAGTCAGTTATAAGGTCTTTACACAATTTTCGGGGGCAAAGTGGGTAATGCTAATACTTCATAAATATATAAAGTTATACGTACTCTAAGATTGTTAGTTACTGATTTAAATATATTGCATTCGGGTATACATTGTTTAACGATTAAAAAAAATACTGTAAATAATTAATAAATTACTGTTAATAAATTATATATTACTATATTCTTTTTTTTATACCTCTCTTAGTAAAAACAACTTGGTTAAATGAAGAAACCTCCATAAGCAAAAAAAAAGATTCCGGTCCCTTGAACTATCGTTCATCCAAGCTTTGACTATTTAAATTATAATAACTATTTCAAAGCAATTCAAATCCGATTAAATTTTTATAGGATCGATGACACGAAATGTACGACGATATAATCTGCCGGAAGCACCGCCTCTCGATCTTCTAGATTGAACACATAACCTCTGTATACAGATTACGGTATATTCTGTATATAGAGGTGGCAAGAATTTAATACTTATTATCATCATACAAATTTTAAAATTCAATTAAGTTGATTATGATAATATTATTGTCCACGTTATAATATTTTAGTTTATTCTTACGTTTTTAGCTAGATAATTTGATACCACATGGTTTAATTCAATTTTAATTATTCACAGTAAAAGAAAAAATAGTTTTAATCACTCACACAACCTCCAAGTGTATTGGTAAAAAATTCTGGCAAACTTTTTGTTGAATTAAAACAAGATGAAGAAAAAACGTTTTATGTCCGAAGACTAAGTGTGCTCTATCTCGGTCAACCACTACAACCTAGCCTAAAATTCAAACCTTAAACCGCCTTCTATTCGCTATGGTAATTCCGATAATTCAGCTCCTGAGAAACACAGACTCCTATTTATCCGTGACTGAGCAGAACTCAAAATTAAGTTTGAACACATCAAAGGGCGCATTATTATCCATATTACATTAAAAGTCTGTATATGGTAGTCAAAATTAGTTGTTAAATCTGAAATTATCATTTTTTGGAAAATAAAATAAAAATGTATATCTTTAACCGTTACAGAATATTTATTATATCCCGAAAATGAATAAAGAAAATCTAAATTAATCCTTTGATGGTGTTCATATGAATAATCCGCTTATCTTTGAGTACAAATTGTACTAGCTTCAGTAAACAGGGTGTACAAAAAAACAATTTATTATTCATATAAAACAAGTAAATTTGTTTATTAAAAGTCCGGACACAATGAAGTGATTCTCACCAAACCTAACTAAGGACCCTTTGAAAGCTATATGCCGACATGCAGAGCTATATGACTTACTGGCAGAACAAACGAATGCTTTAAACTTAAGTATCTTTTCTAGCAGTAACCGCGGGAAGGTTGAAGCCTGGCAAGTAAGCGTTTCTAATCTTTATTAATCGACAACAGGGAACCAATCTCCTCAACTTCTTCATCTACTCGTCTACACTTCATTCGTTTCTTCCAATTCTAAAGAGGAAATATATTTGACACTACCAGTCTTTTAAACGTATATACACCAGAGATCTACTTTAACTTTTTTACCTACAGTTTGCTTTTTTCGGTTTAACCGAAGGTTAGTTACCTCATTCTAGTTCTATAAAAACATTGTGACTGATGAAAGATGCTTTTTGAGTTTAAAATCACCAGGCGGTTAATGTCTTTCCGGTTCTTACTAACGAACCAGGTTGTATTGTGCCTTTAAACACTCTATCATTGGTTTAGCTTGTCGGCTGTAATTTTCCATTTCCTGTTCATAGACATACCCACCCAGCTGCAAAGAGCTGAGATATTCTGCCCTCGAATTATTTCTAGATACGATTCCGGTCCTTGACTTCACGATGCATATACTTTTGGTGTAAATGATACAAGAGAGTCTAGATGAAATGGGAATTGTCTGGTTTTCGAATAGAACCAATTTTTCTCTCGACTCTTATGTCAAGATCAAAATGAACCCACGAAATTTGAAATAAGACGAGAAAAGCTACAACTTCTTCGCGTCTCGTGTTTTTTGCGAGTCATGTGATCTAATAATACGCATTTTCGACTTCTGAAATCTATAAACAAAAAGGGTTAGGAATATTCAAACTAGTTAAGTACAGTTAGATATGAAAATAGTCACACAAAAAAAACTAATAATACATTGACATCAAGATAGTGAAACATTATATGCATTCCCTTCCAATATTGCATCTGGGTACTGGGTACACTGATCTAGAATGTCAGAGCAAGCACTTGAGGTTAAACAATGTTGCCAACGTCCAGCCATATTACTTAAAGTAAGCTAGCCCCTTACTTTAAGATAATATAACTAAAAAGCAACTATGGATAGATAAAGTTTACAAAAACAATGAAATATGTAAGTTTACAATTAGTGTAGGGTAGTTAGTGTTTAGGGTTTAGGGTGTAGAGTTTAAAATAAGTTTCGTGTCGATGGGATCTTGTGGGATCATAAGAGGAATTAACTAAACAAAAAATGTGTGGATTTTTATTTCTAACAAAATTGTTCTGAAAAATTTTTTCAATAAACTCAACGGTTGGAGAGATATCAAGGAAACAAAAATATAGATCTCTTAAAAAACTGCGGCATGAGGCGGTTGTTCTCAAGATCCGATCGACGTTAAAATGTTTTTAAATATGATTTTAACTTCATTCTAAGTACTCTGTACGAAATAATTAGTTAAGATATTTAGTAGTTTCACGCTTTACACACAGTACAAATCTATTGCATTAAAAGATAAATGTACAGTCAACGCCAAAAGTCGAGTTAAAAGTTAAAAATTTTAGAATTGATTTATGCCTTATGTATTCGGTTTACGGAAAAATCTTCGGATAAAAGTTGTTCATTATAACTATACTAACAACGTTTATTCGAAACATTTTTCCAAAATCCGAAAATAAATAAGGCACAAATAAATTATAAAATTTTTACTATGTCTTTTACTATGCCTTGCTTTATATATATATATATATTGAAATTCAATATCATCAGAGAGGAGACGTAAGTATGTATAGTCGTCTATAGCTCTAAGAACAATACACAACCCTGCATAAGTAATAAGTATCTTATAAGTAGGATGTGATGATGAACCCATGGAATTAAAATTGAATAAAGTGGTTAACAAGGTAAATTTATATACTGACCACAAGAATCGCTTGCGCTCCTTTGTTATATCTGTTCCATGTTCATCTCTCAAATTGTGTTAAATTCAATTAAATTACATATTAAAGTACGTTTACTATAAGTATAATGAATTTATATAAATATAGACTAAATAATAAAACAGCAAACTAAATAATAAAAACATTCGTCACTAATAATTCAGAGTACAGCACGGTTTTTTTTTAATGATTATCAACAGGCTAAATTATTGTCAGTTGCTTCCTTTCAACGAGACGTCTAACTTTTCTCTCGCGAAAATAATCGATGATAGGGACTAACGAAGCGTGTAAGAGAGTAACTTGTTTATTTAACGATAGCAAATATTTTATTAGTAACAGTTAATTGGTTCGTTAAATTGAGAGATAATGTAATGAAGACTTCAAAAAAACGTGTGTCCTACAAAATGGATGGTGTGACAGGCAGGTCCCCTACCGCCAACATATTTAAATAACGGGGTATACATAGTTATTACTTGGCGCTACTTAAATAACCGTTACTTGGCGCGATTGAGTGTATTCACGATAAAAACAATATTAGTAGTTTTTTATGAACTAAAGGTTGAAGAAATGGGACCTACAATATGTATAAACGTTGTGTGTCATTGAAATAAGAAAACATTTTTCTAATTGATAAATGAAAATTTTACATTGACATGTTCAGAGCGTAGTTCTGGAAAATTGAACCACTGAATTTGTAGGACAAGGTAGCCATCAAATTATACATACCATTATTAATTAATAGCATAAAAATCAGTTTGTAGAACACAAGTTTTTTTGAAGTCTTTATTACATTATCTCTCAATTTAACTAATAAATTAACTGTTACTGATAAAATTTTTACTATTGTCAAACAAACAAGTTACTCTCTTGTGCGCTTCGTTTGTTACTCAAATTGTTACTAAAATTACTAAAATTGTTATTAAAATTACTCTTATATTGTCTCAAGATATGTTATTCGTGAAAGTGTCACCAAATTAGCAACGAATAATATATCCTGAAATAATATAAGAGTAATTTTAATAAGATTGATGTCTACAAGAGTAAATCGAATGAAAGTAATTTTATCAAGAGTAATTTCAATAAAATTTATTTTATTTTAATTTATTTTGTTTAATTTATTAATTTATTTTATTTTTGTCTATTGATCTCTATTTTCTATCTATGTCTAATTATCAAAGAGTTAATTACGACTAGTTAATTTATACTGATGATGACTACTTTATAGTCGACATACGTATTTATAATACAAAAACTGATTGAGGCGAATTTGAAATTTTATTTCAAAAACCTAGAGTTCTCATTAATTATCATTTGATAATCTAATATCTATTCAAGATATAGTAAACAGACTATACAATGTACACACTAAACCATCATATTTTAATAATTTTCATATTTTATTTTCTATGATAATATTATTAAATTAAATTACAAACACGTATTCATTCATATATATTTGTACTATATACGTGTACGTTTGATATACACGTTCTTTTTTTCCGGTTATATATACTTTTTTTTTTGTTCATATTTTTAATATGTGTTTAGTTTTATTAAAAAATAATAAAGTCTGGGTGTTAATATAACAAAATAATATAAATATTTTACTTTTATTTTAGATTTAAGTTTCACAATTCAAAGAGAAAATAAATTTTTTTCTGATATTTTTATTATATACCTAACTGGTACCTACGGCGTTGATCTAAATATGTAAAAACAATTTCATATACTCATGAAATCACTCACGAAGGTTCAAAAAAAATGTCTTATTTAATAACTACCATAAATTATTGGCGCTGCCTTCAAAAGGAAACTGTTCATAACGAAATTATTGATAGGCACAAGCGTCTAATAAGCCATGTGACAATGCAATATACTACATCTAATATTGTTCTATTTAGATACAATTCAAATATATTCACTGAATTGAAATTTTGAAGTGTTGATAAACAATTGGCGTAGTGGAAGCGGTAGGAAATTTAATTAAGTTTTTTAGACTTAAAATAAAAATAAATAAAATTATTTATATATTAAATAGACTAAAAAGATAAGCTTGGTATACTCATACAATCTAGAGGTGAACATTTAAATCCTGAGCGCCCCAAACCTTTATTTATAGTAGAAAATTTCTAGTATCACTACATTCTGTGTACCCGTCAATAAGATATTTAAAAAAAGACAAGTTTTTTTATTTGATGCGCTGTATACCAACTTGGAAAATGGGATGTTATGGGTTCGAATTCCGACATCGGCAGTTTGTCAATTAATTAAGAAAAAAAAAGGGGCGGTTAATTAACTAAACTGTCGGCGTATGGACAAGAACGAAGTAACCGGCTATGCTTGAGAAGGTTTACTGCAGTTTTCTTCACGGACTCCAGATGAAAATCAGCATAGTTCTTATCATAGTCAGCTGCAGCCGCATATCCTGCCAATTCCTAGTCTATACACAAAAATTCCTTCCACACCACTCACATCCTCACACCATCCTTAGGCATCACAAAGAACCTTATGGTCGAACTGTTACCCGTCCAGGGCAGCCTCTACAATCTTTCTATCTATCTATCTATATATATATATATATATATATATATATATATATATATATACATCTTGTGCTCCATTTCAATTTCCTCAGGCCAATATCTCGAGAACTAAGCAAGAAACTGATCCATTTTCAAGGCAAAAGTTATAAGGTTTCCAGTAGGTGAAACAACTGTGCCCTTGTCTTTGATCTTTTTCACGTCAAATCGAGTTCAACTTTTATTTTAAAAATAGAAACCTATGCTTTTTATTTCGACAACCTGTATTTTGTAACAACCTGTATAAATGTGTAAATTATTCATATATTTCCGTTTTCCATTACTCATACATAATTTTTTGTATTTTAAACTGTGATTTGTTTATATTCATAACAGTAATTTACTTTTTTTTAGGAACGATACTAAATTTGAGCAATGAAAACTAATTTGTTTGTGTTCATAATTGAAAAAATTTGAGTAACAAAAACCATTTGATTATAAATATATTTCAAGTGCTTTTAGCAAAAAGCGGATCGTAAAAAAAATAATTTTAAAAAGCACCATAGTTAATTGATAGAGTACAAAACTTTTTTTTAAACAGTATACATACAGGATGACCCATTTTAAAAGATACACTTCAAAATTTCTTCAAGGTTGCGATTCTGAAAAAAAATGACCCACATAAAATTTGTTTTGTTTGGAGTGAGTCATCTTGATTTTCTCCTAAATCATAGCCTTCAAAGTTATTAGAACGTCATCAGAGTGATTAGCTAATGAATATTTCTCGTAAATACGTATACTTTACGAGAAAATCTAATACTATGCACAAAAGATTCACGTAAATTATCACGTCTCGGGACCCGTTTTTTGAGAATGGTCCGATTTTTCTGGGGATTGGCTCATATAACAGAACTCATCTGTTTCGGATGCTAGGTAATGGTTTTAATTGTTTATAAACAATAAATAAACAATTTTTATATAACAAATAGAATATCACGGGTTCTTTAAATATACAAATTTTATGAAATTTGGTGCATGAGGGTTTTTTTTGGGACGCTGAATACGAAACCTAGTTGCAGTCAATCTTTCGGATTTTCCAGTGAGGATGAGGATTTTCCTGTTCTTAACTGCAGATTCGTGTTCAACGGCTACGAAAACGTATATAACAAACTCGCCTATAACAAACTCGTCGATAACATGATGACGTTTCTCGTAACATGATATTCTTCTTTGCTGGTGTGGTTGTTACTGCTTCGTTCAACTTCAAAAAGGAGGATGATTCTTAATTCGTCTGTATTTTTTTTTTAAATGTTTGTCACCTCAGAACTACGTCATTTATGAACCGATTTTGAATTTTTTTTTGTTTTAAAGGGTTTGATTTCAGGTAGGTCCCATTGTCACCAAATCGCATTCTGGTGAGGGGATAATCTGGAAATCAAGGAAAATCCCCATTTTATATGTGATAACCGATTTTTGCAATTTTGTTTTTTTTTTTGACAAAAGGGTATACTCATTTATAATGGGAAAATAAGAAAATTTTTTTAAAAACCGACTTCAAAAAAATTTTGTACAAAAAAAACCGAACCCAAAAAAAAAAATTTTTACAAAAAAAAAACTGAAAATCTGTTACAAAAAAATGCACTAAAAATTATAAAAAAAAAAAAAAACGGATAAAAAAAATGTGTTCTAAAAAAATGCACCAAAAATTAGTAGGTCGTTTAGTAGGTCTACCCATATTTTGACAAATAAAATCAGTTATAGAACTTCAAAGTCACTTAAAAGCGAGAAATAAAACCTATTTTGACAAAATGGAGACCCGACTTCAAAAATCAATATACTCTATAACAAAAAATGCACTAAAAAGTAAAAAAATAATTGCATATTCTTGTGCCAATTTTAGTTCACCTAAACAAAAATTTTTAAAAATATATGTACAATTATTGTTATTTTTGGAGGCGGTGTCCAAAAGTTATGTGAATTTCTTTATGCTGACACCGACTTCAAAAATAACAATAATTGTACATATATATTTAAAAATTTTTGCTTAGGTGAACTAAAATTGGCACAAGAATATGCGATTATTTTTTTACTTTTTAGTGCATTTTTTGTTATAGAATGTTTGATTTTTTAAGTCGGGTTTCCATTTTGTCAAAATAGGTTTTATTTGTCTGTTTCTGAAATTCCTCTCCCTTCAATCACAAGGTTCATGCTATATTCTAATTTAAGAATCTGGAGGAATATATCAAGATATCGTTGTATATTCAACTTAAAATCTATGCTATTTTGCCTACTGAATAATGCATACAGACTTCGCTGGTCGTTACAACGAGTGGCCTGGCAACATATGTATTGTACTAGGTGATTAGATATTGAAGTTCAAATTACATTTCAAATTTTTCCCCCATTCCTAGAACATTTATTTGTATTTTTTATAAATACGTATTTCGACTACTATGTAGTCATCAACAGTGTGAATTAACTAATCGTAACTATCTCTTGGATATGGACTCAGGGATATGTAACTTGTTGCTAATTTGGAGCGTGTCTCACCGTTAGCAACATATCTCTGAATCAAATTAGCAACAAGCAACATATCTCTGAATCCATCGGATCATTTTTCCAAAAACACTTCCTTGATGAATTGTAGTAAAATTGATTTTCTACAACTATAGATAGATAAATTGTAGAGGCTGCCCTGGACGGGCTAGACATCGACCATAAGGTCCATTGTGATGCCTAAGGATGTGAGGATGGGAGTGGGGTGGGAGGAATTTGTGAGTAGACCAGGAATTGCCTATCAGGTAGGCAACTCTGATAGGAACTATGCCGATATTCATGTGGAGTTCGTGAAGGAAACTGCAGAAAACCTTCTCAAGCATAGCCTTCATTCGTGTCTAGTTGCTTCATTCTTGTCCATACGCCGACAGTTTAGTTCATTAACCGCCCCCATTTTTTTTCTTTTCTTTTTTTAATAATTGACAAACTGTCAATGTCGGGATTCGAACTCATAACTTCCCAGTTTCCAAGTATGCATACTGCGCAGTCATAACGCCTTAGACCGCTCGGCTACTTGGACTGGTCTTCTACAACTGTACTAAACTTGTACGATTTTTCTAATAATAAAAGAGATATTCTTTATTTTGTGTTTTCTCTAAGCCCTCTTTTCCGTTGACCGATTCTACTCATTAACGAACTTATCTTTTATATTTTCAAATTTTTTCATAGTTCGATGATATTGAAAAAAGTTGCCATGAACATTAATAAAATAAAAGTTAATTAAAATCGATTCACAAAAGACGTAGCTCCTGCTAAGGAATTTTTGAAATTATCCGAGTTGCCGAATATCAGGATTGCATTGAAAGAAGAAAAACAACTGACCATATGCAAGTGATTTTTGCATTGTGCCTCTTTCAGGGCCGGTTATTGGCCAACGACAGTTACTTTTATCGGAGAAAATTGACAGTTTCTCTACATTCTCTGTCTACACAAATTTAGCTTTTTTCTAAATAAATTATCTTTTTCATGATTTATTCAACTATCCGGATATTTGATTATTGTGATCCGGTTCGATCCGCTCCCAATTAATCCGGATAGTTGGAGGTCTACTATATTTACTATGTTAAAATACCCTAGTTCTATTAAATAATAATCATAATTAATATTATTCATGGTCTATAATAATAGAATAAACATTATAATATTGTGTTTATTTCAAAGGGGATAATTGATATTGATATAAATGTCACATACAAATGGCGAAGTATGTTAGAACAATTAAATATTAAATCACATGACATACAGTACGTTTTATGATGAATAGGAAACAATTTTTTGGATATACAATATGACAATTAAAAAAAATTTGTCAACTTAGCAAATTTCATTAGAATACATAAATTATAGTTTAATCAAAATGAAATGTCATATCTGATATGATTTTGGTATTTGCAAGCCCAATTTTATTAATAAAATGGCATAGGTCACGGAGGAAGGGGAGTATAAAGAAAGAAGAATACACAAAATATATAATATCTCTCTTAATATTAAAACAATCGAAAAATGTATAGGGAGTAAACTTGTAGAAAATCAAGTTTTCTACAATTCATTATCTTTAATGAATTGCTCTACTATGTACAGAGATTAGAATTTTAACTTTCAATGTTTGTAAATATTAGTTTAACAGAAAATATGATCAGAAACAAAATTATAGTAAAATTTAGTATCTACAATAGGGGTGGGGGTGGGGTTGTAAAACGAATAAGATCCTTTTTTTTAATTAAAATTATTAGTTGACAATTCATATTAATAAAAAAATATTAAGAAAAAAACAATTTTTTACAAAATTATAAAATTGTATTATTGGTTATTAAATATTTCATTATTATTTGTTATTAAATATTATTAAACATTGTTTTTGTAAATATTACACTTTGAATACGAATTTATATTAGAAATATAAAATATAATATTTCAATAACGAAACAACTATTATATTTACTATAGAGGCATTTATTATAAATTGGGTTGCCATCCGTCCGGGTTTCTCCGAATTTGTCCTAGTTTAGAGAACATTCGGGGAGCGTCCGGGCGGGCTTTTATTTGTAGTCCAGGTTTAAAGAAATTAAAAACATAAGACTGCTAATGATAGTAAGTAACTTTAAAAAAAGCACTGTTGACATGTTCGGGTTCTATGGTCCAAAATCCGGGGTTTTCACGCTTCTTGTCCTGCTTGCCAGATTTTACAGATGGCAACCCTAACTATAAAGGCATTAACAGTAGGCAATAATTAATTGTATTCTTCATCATAAGATTATCATAATCAAAAAAATAAAAATAAGAAAATTTATGTAAATAATAATTTGATCAATACATAGTATAAAGTATAAACTAGTTATATAGTAAGTACGTTTAGTAATTGGTTTGTTCTATCATGCATTAAATAAATAAATAAAAATATAAAATAATAATCGTATAAATATATAAACGAATTCAAATACTGTTTTTGCGATAAGAAACGTTCGAATTCGATCCTTCCTCAAGTGGATGTATATTACAAAATAACCATTTAATGTAAAGGAGTGAACATATACATATAATGTATGTTAACATTGAAACGTCTAGGAAACCATATATTTATAATAAGAATGATGATATAAGATTTTTTGACTTAATTTTTGCTAATCTATCAATAACTCAAGGGAGTGCATCTTATACCGAAACACCCTGTATATCTACCTAACTAAAATACTCACGTCCAGGGGAATTAAAATATTAGTAATTATTAACAATATTTATTCAGATTAACTACAGATAAAGACATATTTAGAATTTATTTTATTGCTTTAATTCATATGTATTTATTTGTGTATACTAAAGCGTCAACAATGCGATGTTTGTCCAAATTCCGTTTCGGTTACGTAGACAAACTATTGGAGACTAGCATATACTATATAGACAAATGTCATTGAATTTCTTTCATATCAGTATTTAATTAGAAATTCAATGACAATTGTCTATATAGTATACGCTAGTCTCTAACCGTTTGACTACCTAACCGAAATGGAATTTGGACAAACATCGTATTGTTGACGCTTAAGTATACACAAATAAATACATATGAATAATAACTTCGACAGAAATAATACTGTCAAAATATATAAAAAAATAAGAATAATATGAAAAAGTTGGCTGTTACGTCACAGTCGTCTTTGGTGTAGCGGAAGCACGCTGGACTAGATATCCAGAGGCCCGAGGTTCGATTCCTGGTTGACGAGTTAATTTTTCCATATCAGTATTAAATTATTGCTTTTACATTAATGTGAAGACAGGGATTTCATGTGTCTGACCAAGGAATCATAATTAAATGTATATCCTCACAATAATAATGAGTCTTCAGTATAGGAATCAGTCAGGACAAAACGTTGTATTCGCTTCGAGCGCAACCGTAAATACCATAGGCGTTTAACAAAAATAATTAATTAAATTAAATAAACAACATGTAAAAGCTAAATTAATTGTAACTTTTTGTTAAACGCCTATGGTTTTTAATATGCTGACATTGGTCATGAAGTTGTTTTTTTGACCACGCAAGGCGCTGAGTACGATTGCGCTCGGAGCGAATAGTCTTCGTTAACTTTCAGTTAAAAAGCCGATTTTCACAGGTATGTAGATCTGAAACAACAATAAATACATTCGCTACATTTGTTGATACTAGGATATTTTTTGTAAAATTATAATTTAATTTTCAATAAGTTTTGCTTTCCTGAAGTAGACAACTTATGACCTGAGCAGATTGAAATCATTTGGCTATTGAAAAAATTATAGTTCAGGAGCTCCTGTCTTGTATATGTATGCGCTGTATTGAATATATAGTATCAGTCGCCAATATATCTATCATCGATAGTTATAATTACTCACGCTCATTACAACGCTGAAGTGTTTTGCTCAAAGAAGCGGGAATCATTCAAATGAAATTTTTTAGAAAGTTGATTTGAAAATTAATTCTGACACCAATACAAATGAACCAATTTCCGATTTCATTCACACTCTAGCATTAATGGTGAATAGTTTTACACAGGGAGCCATTTTAGCTAATGTTAAAATTTACAGTGGTGGAAAAAGGAGCGTGTTCAGCTTCTCTACATTCTGAGCGCTGGACAAGATGAATTACTGAACTATTATAGTGAACTAGTTCATTTCAATGAAGAAGATTCATTGAACTGCGTCAGTGAATTGAACCAAAAATGGCATCCCTGATATCTGGTAGTATGCACTGAAGCTGAACAGGATGCAACTTCGAAGGGTTACGGGATTCATTACCCCTGCATTATCCCCTGCGGAAGCATCTGCACTCAATTGGACACCATAACGGGTCTATTGTGTGCAGATTTTGTGGCGAGGAGGAAGAAACAACCAGCCACATTACTTTCACTGCGAACCTCTGGATTACAACAGATACAGGGTATTCGGTGCATCTCACCCCGAATATACGAACTTTCAGGAAGACCTGATAAGCAAGCTCCTTATCGGCTATAGCACTCCTTCCAGACATGTCTCATTTTGGAAGTGAAAAATCTGGCGATGGTCGAGGGATTATATATGCTTACTGAAACCTGGTAGGTATTCAGGTATTCTATTCTATTAACCCAGCTTTTCGCAGAATTTACAGCAGATTTCATAATCGTGAATAGGTAAAATGGGTCCTACATGCCTCTGCCAGGTGTGAAAATATCTATCTTGAAAATCGTATAGAATAGAAAAGCTTAAGAAAAAAATAATGTTTTTCGTAAACTGAATAGTTTTGAAAGTTTGTTTAACAATTTTAGCTCAAACTGTGGTAATCACATTGGTTTTATATTAGTGACACTTAAATTAATATTAAGTATCGCCATAATAACTTTTTATTCATTCCTTGTTTAGAAAATTTGCTTAATCTAATTTGTAGCTCCTATAAAGATTATTAAAATAATCAAAGAGAACTCTAGGTTTTTTGAAATTACATTTCAAATTTTGCCCCAATTCCTAGAATAGTATGAATTAGCTAATCGTAACTATCTCTAGGATAAGGATTCAGAGATATGTTACTTATTGCTAATTTGGTGCACGTCTCCAAAACAACACCGCATAGTCAAAAAAGGTTACCGTCAATAAATAGGTTGGGCTCTTCACACACTTAATCCCTTAATTGGTCAGTCAACTCAAATACTCCTTCAGGTACTACTTCAATCAGATCATATAAAAGACAAAGCTTTTTTAATATTGTTGTGAGACACGCACCAAATTAGCAACAAGCAACATATATCTGAATCCATATCCCAGAGATAGTTACGATTAGCTAATTCATACTGATGATGACTACATTGTAGTCGAAATACGTATTTATAAAATACAAAAATTTTGATATAGGAATTGGGGCAAAATTTTAAATGTAATTTGTAGCTACTATGTGACCTGCATTTTATTTGGTGTAAGCTGGCCTTGAGTTGAACATCCTGTTTATACACTATTCGGATACGAAGGACTAGTATAAGGCAATACGAGTATATGTAAGCCAGCGTATTTATTATTCCTTATAAATTATTTATCGTTATAATGAATATTTCATGAATAACTCTGAAAGTTTATTTTTACACATTCATTTTATACAGAACGTTTTGTGAATGAATTTTCTGGTATTTTAGTTTTATCAAATATAAATACACAGTATATATATATATATATATATATATATATATATATATATATATATATATATATATATACTTATTTGATCTTTGATAATTGCAATTTAGAATATTTATCGTGTATCCCTTGGCCAGTTAACCCTTTACCCTAACGCTGCAATATTTGTGGGAATATAATAAGGGTAAAGGTATTATTTAGAATATTTGTCTAATTAGTATTCTCTATAAAAATTATGTACGTACCTATAATTTTCAAAGGAAAACTTTGTGGGTCACACAGAAGGTTTCTGTATACGTTGCAAGAGACCGACCGACGGAAGCAACCATATCCACCTGTATAGCTTTTCACAGTAATACATATCTATATATTTTTTTTCAATTGTAAATTATCATCGTTGTTTCTGGAAATTTCAAGAAAACAAGAGGAAATAAGTCTGACAGAGTTAATTGCTTAATTACCTTGTATATACTGAGTTCATAATCAGTGCAAGAATTGTGATATTTAGTTTTACACATGTACAGATGTATACAAATATTACTTGTAGTAGTGTGCATAGAAAATATACATATGTGATTTATTAATGCGCCTGCATTTTTAACCTACAGTAGTTACCGATATTTGAGCTGAAACGGAGGCAAAACTATTCAGTTAATTAATACAAGTTTCAAATGCAAATTGTTGGCTTTTTAAAAAAGAACTTGTTTGTTTCTGAACTATTTTGTTCTATCTCTTACAAACAAAAAAATAATTCGGGTACACGGCAAGGGTGGTTACTGTCCTGTTCATCGAATTCTACAACCGTTTTTTCGATAGAAATTCTCGTTCAAAAGTTGACCCTTCTTTTTTGAGTGTTAACCTGAATCTGCCCCTATTTTTGCATTTTTGACAATGTTTGGAAAAGTTCGGCATCGAATGGAAAAACCCACAGCCCGATCGGAGCTCATAGTTAGCATTCGAAGTCATTGAGTTAGTCCAAGAATAAAACTCACACAAGATTTGACTATTATAATCCCGCACCTAAATTCGAACTCGGATATATATATATATATAGAATATATATATATATATAGAACTTATAATATATATTCTATATATATATATATAAAACTTTTAATCGGGAGAATACATTATACATTAATAGCAACTAGTTATACTCCCCAGTTACCGGACTGACTATTTTCCAATGCGAGACACTTCCCGTAGTCAAATAAGTCTGTGATTTTTTCATTCGATGCGAAAGTTTCCTAAACATGCTTAAAAAAATTGTCATAAAAGCAAAAACAGGGACGTATCCAGGTTAAAACTAAAAAGGGGGAGGTTAACATTGGAACAAAAGTTAAATAAAAGTTGCAGCGCTCGACGAGGAAAACAGTAACCCCCTTTCCGTGTACTCAAATTATTTTTCATTTTCGAAATATTTGAAAAAACGGTTAAAAAAACAAAAAGAAACAAAGGAATGCAAAAAACCTACCAGGCCTAACCCCAGTCGAAAACGGGTGAGAGAAGTCCCCCTGCGAGTGCAACAAGTCCAGATTTTAAACACTATTGCCTACATTTGATTTTATACTAGCAACGTAAGTTAAGTTTTTACAATTTTCGAAAAGTTGAAAGAAACACAAAATACACACAAAATTTTTCCATAATCGATTACTAACAATTCAGGTTTTTATAGTTACGATGGAGTTATAATAAATCAGCTTTGAAAGCAATAAATATATATTATACTGTCATATACGAACGTACAACATATGCCAATAAACTACCAGTTGACGTTCAAACAATTTTTTATTTATTATGTAACTAAATGTAAGTCTAGACCGCATTTTCCTTCTTATTTGTCAATACCGTTAAACCTTGGAAGTCTAGACCAACATTTTTACCGGTGCGATGGTTAATACTTAATTCAAAATATATAACTATTTCTAAGAATT
The DNA here is from genome assembly GCA_963920215.1 of Nineta flava. Taxonomy (NCBI): domain Eukaryota; kingdom Metazoa; phylum Arthropoda; class Insecta; order Neuroptera; family Chrysopidae; genus Nineta; species Nineta flava. The sequence goes on along the minus strand of OY986040.1, from coordinate 107,309,809 downwards.
GTTTATGATATGTAATTATAAGTTGACATTTAATGAATATGTACTGTATATATATATATATATATATATATATATATATATATATATATATATATATATATATATATATATATATATATATATATTTATATATATATATATATATTATGGTGGCCCTTATCGAATTTTCATGCTCCCAAATTGATAAAAATAATACCCTGAAAAAGTTGAGCTCGTAATATCAACTACAAGCACGGATCCAGAGGTGGTCATAGGGGTCATGACCCCCCCACTCTTCCAAATTAATATAGTTTTTTTTGGCAGGGAGGTGGGAAATGCATTGACGCACAAAGTGTGGGACTCCTAGCCAGCCAGACTACCCACTAAAACCCACCCCCCTTTTTGGGGCTTCGTGATCTTGCTCATTAGCCCCCGCAGGTTAAAAAATAACAAAAACAAAACGTAACAAATCACAAAATATCACAACACTACCTAGTCAAATGAATTGACTATGTAGGAAAAAAACTAACCAAAAATAAAATATATACAAAAAATAACAACAAAATATAAAAAACAACAACAAGATAACATCGTTGCAGTAAAGGTGTAAAAGGCCTTCACTGCAACAAATAAAAATACTTAAAAAAACCACATAACAATATATAAAAAAATTTGAATTTTAAAAACCAGATAATAATAAAAAGTTTTAAAAACCAAAAAATATAACAACGTGTAATAGTGTGGGTGTAAGGAGCCCACACTATTACAGTAAAAACTTAAAAACTATGTGTAATAAAATGTGATATTGTTGGTGTAAAGGGCCCACAATATCACAGATAAAATCAATAAATAATTTAAAAACACAAAACATTTAAAAAGAAGATAAAATCGTACGAGGCTGTACGTAAAAAACATTCAAAAGAGACGACTCTTTTATGAGATGTTTGTTGCCCTAGAGTCTCCGTAGAAGGTGAGATTCATTTAAAAATGTAATCATCCTCTTCACGGAGCTCGCATTATATGATAATGCTCGTGCTACATTTTTTCGAAGCCGTAGTCTTTGCTCAACAATAAATGTCACATTCCTCAACAATATGCCTCACGGTTTGCACTTTCCTGCAAACAGTGCACCTTGGCTGATCCTCACCGCAGAGAAGATATGCATGCGAGACTTGAGTGTGGCCTATTCGCAAACGTGTAAGGGCCACACTCTCTCTACGGCTCAGATTTACAGTTTGAGCTTTTCCGTGAGGTTGTTCCACTCACGCTGCCATTTTTCATTAATTTTGAAGCATATGCACACTTTCAGCCGCGACCCTCGCAGCTTCACAGCCACCCTATTCCCATGTATACCCGCATGCCCAGGCGTCCATACAAAAACGATGGACATGTGCTGGAGCACGTGGAGTATCGCTTGGATGTTCTGCACCAGAGGGTCCCTTGAAAGCGTGCACATTAGTGCTTGCAGCGCGCTCAGCGATTCGGAACAAATGAGGAATGTATTGTGATGGTTCGAAATCTCATCACAATATCAAAGGGCTTGCAAAATAGCATATAATTCAGCAGTGTATACGGATGCCTGTGGGGAGAGCGACCAAGTGTGTGAGCTATTGCCAATGGCAATAGGGCTCCCCACACCAGAAACGGTTTTAGATCCATCCTTATACACGCACAGAGAGACATTGTATTCGCTAATAATTTGTTGGAAGCAGGTCCGATAGTACTGGGAACTGGTCTCATTTTTACGGAGACCAGCCAGGTCAAAGCGGCACCTTACCTTTGGGATCAGCCAAGGAGGTACTTCATGAAAACTATAGGGAAGTACCTGAGCGAATTGGAAATTATGACTCTCTAAAAGCTCCTGCGTTCGAACGGCCGAAGGTCTGGTGACCGTGGAGTCTCCTCAGAAAACTAAAAAAGAAATCTAATTTCTTTTTTAATTATAATTTTATTGTTTCTTTCTCAAATCTTACATTGAGATGATTAAATGGTGGGAATGAAATCTAGAGTGTTACGTAATTGATTACTACTGAAAAAATTCTATTGTTAAATTAATCTTTATCAATTCATGAGTAATAAATATTGTCCAATTGGTTATTGATAATCATGGATGATTTTATCTAAGTTAATTAATTATTCAAAATAATTTCCAAGGGGTTTTTTTTTTTAAATTAAGAATAAAAATAACTATCTGAAAAAAATTAATTAAATTGAATAAAATTATCTTTAGCAATTATTCGAATATTGATATCTTAAAGTTCTTTATAAACTTTTGTGTTCATTATATTTATTTACTTATAAACTTAAATAATACTTTTTTTCCAGTTGTAAAAATTGACTATTCAAATATTTAATTAGTTTAAAAAACCTATATAATTCTATAATAATTCTATAATTCTAATTCTTAATTTGAAAGTTTTTCAAGAATAATAACAAAAATTTTTTTCCCATAGTTAATACTCTTTTCTAGTGCTATAGTAATTGAAATAATACAAATTTCATAATCCAAAATTTTTTTAATGGATGATTTATTACAATTTTTTACTTAATTAGCGAATTTCCTCTAAAGGAAATGCAGCTATTGTTTTTGTACCAATGTTGGAATATCGTAAAAATTTCTTCAAATGTTCATTGATCCTACCTACTACATGTTAAAAATCACTATCGCTAAAATTTTTATATATGTATAATGTATATATATACATATATATATGCACTTTTTAACATGTCTGTGACTCTCTAGCGGTCACAGTTTTGTTCCGACTGGAATGAAATTTGGTTATTGAGGCGTTTTTGGTATTCTAAAGGTCAAGTTCGTTAATGGGTAAAATCGGACGAGGGGAAAGAGGGTTTACAGGGAGGGGGAAACACAAAATTTGACTATCTCCCTTAATATTGGAAAAATCGAAAAATTGTTTACTATATTTATAATGAACAACTTTAATCTGAAGCTTAACCAGTTCGAGTGGCCGCCGAGCGGTCTAAGGCGTAATGTCTGCGCAGTATGCCTACCTGGAAACTGGGAGGTTAAGGGTTCGAATCCCGACATCGGCAGTCTGTCAATTATTAAAAAAAAAGAGGCGGTTAAGTAACCGGCTATGCTTGAGAAGGTTTTCTGCAGTTTCCATCACGAACTCCAAATGAATAGCGGCATAGTTCCTATCATAGTCGGCTGCAGCCGCATATCCTACCAATTCCTAGTCTATACACAAATATTCCACTCACATCCACTCCACTCACATCCTTACATTCTTAGGCATCACAATGGACCTTATGGTCGAAGTGTAGCCCTTCCAGGGCAGCCTCTATCTTAATCCGAAGCTTTCTTTTCGAAAACTGAATGAATAAAGAACAAATTCCACAATATTTTTAAGTAGACTTTTTGTACCGTATTATTTGGATATTTATAATCGATTATTTAGGTTTTTTATCTGTTATTTATCCAATTATCGAAACCGGTAATTGGAAAATCATAAAAAAAGATTCTTTCTAAAAACAAAAGCAAAATTTGTGTAGAATGAAGACACACAATCGATTTTTTTCGGATAAAAGTTTTCGTTTTTTGGTAATAATCGGCCCTGAAAGAGGGTTTTTCAATGCTGCAAAAACCACTACATTTGGCCTTTTTTATCTTTTAAGCGATCCGGATAATTAGCATTCCGGACAATTGGACTTCAGATAACTTGAGTTCTACTGCATATATAAATCAATCAACAACAAAAAATATATTTCTTAAAAAGTTTATTTTTTCTTTATCAATAAAACATATTCAAACAAAAGTTGTAAAATTGTTATGAAAATAAAAAACATGAAATAGGAGTATAATCAAATATCAGAGTATAAACAATGTATTTATCAAGTTGGCATGGTACTATTTTATAGTTTTTAGGTCAAGTTCAAATTTTTTATCATATTATGATCCATGAAAATTTATTCAGTCTATTTTAAAGAATATTTATACAAAGTGTTTCATAACGCGTAGACCTTCAACTGATTATGTATTGACAAAAAGTTCCTCCTCTTTCCCAATTGAAAGGGGTAAACTATTTTTTAAGTTAAACAAGCAATGTAACAACTAAGTTATTTGTTTGAATACCCAGTATATACTGAGTTTATGGACAAATTTTTCAAACAAAAGTTATATATATTAAAAAGAAGAAGATTTTTTGTTATAAAATTTTTGATATATCTCTTACAGTTTCAAAGATAAGCAGTTTTGCCAATTTTGCCCAAACATGGTCCGATTTTGCTCATTAACTTGACCTTGAACTTGACCTTACTTTTTTGCTCTAGAACACACACAAAAATTTCATCTCGCTATCACTTTTCGTTCTTGAGTTATCGCATCCACAGACGGACAGACGGACGGACATGCAAAAATGGATTAATTTGGTCATTTTATGAACACCTATGACAAACATTTTTTTCTGCGATCAATATTTACAACCGTTACAAAGTCGGAACTGAACTTAATATACCTTGTATATTTACAATATACTGGGTACAAAAATGGCAATTGTAATTAGTTTCTTTTCGGGGTACAACGTTGTTTTTGTTCAATGTATTTGTCCGTTTTCTAAAATTTATATTTTTTTTAAGGTGGTGCAGGAAAATATGTAGTGTACTGTGCACTAGATTTTGGACTTCAATATCCACTCGAAAGTACAATACATACGTCGACAGTGTAGTCCTCGTATCCATCAACAAACTTTATATATTCATATATAGTTGCTTCGTAAAACGCGTTGTCGACGAAACTGACTGAATTTTAGATTAATTATTCAAAATATAAGTATCTAACTTAGTTTAAGATTGCAAAATTATTTACCGTTTAGTTTTGATAAAAACCGCTCTCAAAAATTGTACGATTAACATTACAAGTATGTATATAAAAAATTCGTTACGCAGGAGCTGCTTCAACTTAGCGAATTTTCTTGGAATGCATAAACCACTCTCTAGCGTTCATAATTTTAGTGTGATCAAAATAAAATATCTTATCTGATATGATTTTAGTATTTGCAAAGCCAATTTTATTACTAAATGGCGTAGGTCAAGGGAAAAGGGAGCATAGAGAAAGAAGAAAACATAAAATATAAAATATCTCTCTTAATATTAGAACAATCGAAAAATGTATAAGGAGTAAAGTTGTAGAAAATCAAGTTTGCTACAATTCATTACTTTATCATTTTTTCCAAACTCTAATGTGTACAGAGATATTTCGAATTTTAACTTTCAATCTTTAATTGCAAATATTTCTGTAAATTTAGTGTAACATAAAAAATGATAAAAAACAAAATTATAGTAAAACTTAGTACCTACAACTTTACTTCTGATAAATTTTTCGATTTTTTGAATATTAAAAGAGATATGCCAAATTTTATGTTTCTCCCTCCCTCTAAACCCCTAGTCTTTCCACCTTGTCCGATTTTACCCATTAACGAACTTGATCTTTTAAATACCAAAAACGCCTCGAATACAAAATTTCATTCCAATCGGAATAAAACTGACCGCTACAGAGTCCGTATATATATATATATATATATATATATATATATATATATATATATATATAAATAAAATTATATATATATATAATTATATATATACAGGGATTATATACAGGGTGAGTCGAACCAAGTGGATAATAGCACACACCTCCACTTCCTTCCACGATTCTCTCATTTTTCTACAACATCCAATAGAATACAATACATTATAACAAAACAAAGACCACCCAAAGACATGATATAAATCACAACCAAAACATCTGCGCACAAAAATAAAGTGGGCGGGCTCCTTTCCAAATTCAAAATAATCAAATCCGGGAACGTAAGCAGCGGTGGGCAAAAAAAATTTAATTTGAATGATTAGCAAGCAGATTAGGAAGCAGAAAACTTAAATACTTGTTATTAACATAATAATACTTATTAAAAACAATAATATATTTTTATTACAAATGCTATGATTCTCAAAAACTCCAGGGGCGAATATAGAAATTTTTCACTGGGGGCGCATATATCCAAATATGGATATATTATATATGGTAAGTTGTAGCTTAAGGAACAAAGTTAAATTTTGTAACAATTAAAAGAATAAATTAACATAATATTAAGGTAAAACAAATTAATAATATATCTACTTTATTTTTATAAGTCAAAATCAAGTTTTCGTTGTTTTTCTTTAGAAAAATATGTTTTTCTTTAGAAAAATATGTTTTTCTTTTAAATATACTGACAGATTTTCTAAAGACAGATTTTCTCTGTTCCTTAAGGATGTTCCAGCATACCCCCACTTTTCGATAGATTTTCTAATAAATCCCGAAGTTTCAGAATTTTTGACCGTTTAGAATGCGAGATAATTAATATCAAAGTGATCATTCTGTCTCACTTTCTCTCATTTGAAGCATGTAAAACTTCATGCCCGCCCAACTATTATCTGTTGTATTAGAAAAAATACTCGACAGAATTTAAAAAAAAAAAACTAGGAGAGTAAAGCTAAATATTTATTATATAAATTTTTTTTTTAAATCGTGTGATACCGTTTTGTTTTCGAAACAATGTGAAAAGTGTATTTGTCTATGTGTTGTGTATGTGTGTGTATGTGTTTGTGCTATAATAAAATCAAACCGGTTCTTTGTCCTGATTATATAACACAGTGCTGGAACGTCCTTAAGCTACAACTTACCATATACAATATATCATATTTGTATATATGCGCCCCCAGTGAAAAATTTCTTGATTCGCCCCTAAAATACTATTGAAGCATAGTAATAATATAAATCTATTTTTGTTTGTTTTTTTTTTCAACACTAAAATCACAATTAGTCTAGTCAATTTACTAAAAAAATCTCCAAATAAAAATAAAACTTATATTCTATATTTTAAAATTAGTTAACATTTTCTTTGGGTCTTCCTCTTGAACATATCCAAAAGACCCATATGGGGGGTGGAACTGCGCGAATTTCCTACAAAAAACGTACAAAAAGTTTTTTCTAGCTTTAACCGTTTGGGGGATATATAGATGTATAAACAGAACAAGTTCCCTCATTCCTTAGGGAAACAGTTTTATTTTTACATGCTTTTTCAGGATGTGATACTACTTCAGCTAAATACAACCATGAAAAATAAAAATAGTTCAAAAAAACCTTCAGCTTTTTCAAATTCTACCACTGTTTTACAGCCCAACCAGCACACCAGAGGTCCTGCCTGAAGGTACTGATGATGAAATGTTTCTGGCATTGTATGGGGCTCCCCCCACCATGAAGACAATAAACGCCTTTTGACATGCTTGGTTCCAGTGCTCTGCCAGGAAAATCAAACCAGACGTCACTTCTTTCCCCCCACTAAAGGTGTAGTTTATGTTTTGTTTTTGTTTATATGTTTGAGTTATTTCAGTATGTTTAGTTAATATTAATTAGTTATTTGAAATAAAAAAAAAAACTTTCAGAAGCGATTTTCTCCCCTCGTAAACTAGACTTTCTGGACTTCTGCTTATACATCTATATATTCCCCAAACGGTTAAAGCTAGGAAAAATTTTTTGTGCGTTTTTGTAAATTCAATGAGCTTTCATATTAAAGTAAAGTAAAATAAAAGTGGTTATGAAAAAGTTGAGATTTTTTGAGATATTGAGGAAAAACCCATAAGAAAGGTCCTAAAATTAAAAATGGTGGCCTATTGCGCAGCCCCCTCCCATATGGGTCTTTTTTTTGGATATGTTCAAGAGGAAGGGCCAAAGAAAATTTTGACTAATTTTAAAATATAGAATATAAGTTTTTTTTTATTTGGTGATTTATTTAGTAAATTGACTGGGCTAATTGTTATAATATAAGTCATTAAATGCATGAATCACACGCTGTTGATATTTGAAGACAACTGTTAATGCATGCATATAATATATAGTAAGCTAAAACTTGTTGACTGGGAACAAGTATTTAATAAGTTTTCTGCTTCCCTAATCATTCAAATTAAATTTATTTTGCCCACCGCTGCTTACGTTCCCGGATTTGATTATTTTGAATTTGGAAAGGAGCCCGCCTACTTTATTTTTGTGCGCAGATGTTTTGGTTATGAATTATATCATGTTCTTGGGTGGTCTTTGTTTTGTTATAATGTATTGTATTCTATTGGATGTTGTAGAAAAATGAGAGAATCGTGGAAGGAAGTGGAGGTGTGTGCTATTATCCACTTGGTTCGACTCACCCTGTATATAAAATTATTATTATTATATATACGGACCACAAAGATGTCTTTTTAAAAATTTTATAATTAATTTCTGCCTTATTGATACGGTGTTCGATTCGAAAAATGTTTCGGAGAAAAGTTCTTCATTAGAAATCTAGTAACAACTTTTATACGAAAATTTTTGTCGAAAACCGAATGAATATGGTACAAATCAGCTATAAAATGTAAAAAAATGACATCAACTTTTGTGATCACGTGTACCTCGTGTAACAGTCGTATTATTTGGTAGTTATCTTGCAGTAATCGTGTTCAGCTCATAATACACATCAATGATATGAATAGACTGAGATTGTATACTATACTTTTTTTGACTTGAATGTACCTCGTATACTTGATCGTTTGGATTATACAAAAATGTCAATATTTTCGTTAATCTATTACAATAACTAAACGTTCAATAATTTTTGTAAGCGAATTTCCTGAAAGAAAATGCAGCTATTGTTTTTGGACCGATGATAGAATTTCGTAAAAAATTTCTTCAAATGTCCATCGATCCTACCTACTAAATGTTAAAAATCACTATATATAAAATTTTAACGATAGTGATTTTTAACATCTAGTAGGTAGGATCGATTGACATTTGAAGAAATTTTTACGAAATTCCATCATCGGTACAAAAACAATAGCTGCATTTCCTTTCAGGAAATTTGCTTACAAAAATTATTGAACGTTTAGTTAGAAAAATTGGCTCTTAACGTCGAAAAAAACAGATCTCACCAAGATAGATAGACTGTAGAGGCTGCCCGGAACGGGCTTTACTTCGGCCATGAGGTCCATTATGATGCCTAAGGATGTGAGGATGTGAGTGGAGTGGAAGGAATTTTTGTGTATAGACTAGGAATTGGTAGGATATGCGGTAGGCCAACTATGATAGGAACTACGCCGATATTCATCTGGAGTTCGTGAAGGAAACTGCAGAAAACCTTCTCAAGCATAACCGGTTATTTCGTTCTTATCCATGCGCCGACAGTTTAGTCAATAAACCGCCCCATTTTTTTTTCTTAATAATTGACAAACTGCAATTATTCTTAGGCATACTGCGCAGACATAACGCTCTAGACCACTCGGCCACTTGGACTGGTAAAGATCTCACCAAAGTAATGAGGACAAATCTGGAAGATTCTCCAATCGGTTTCCTTTACCGATACCAAAATGATGCGCGGGATCAATTTTTTCACGTAACAACCCAAAATACTTTTATTTTAATGCACTAGATGTAAGCTTGATACCTACATTCTTGGATCACTGCAAAAAACTTTTTTTTTCTTCTTACGTTCTCTTTTTGTAAGATAACTTCCTACAAACAGTAGAGCGTTAACATAAAAATGTACCTTAAAAGAAGGGGGCTACAATTTTGCAGCTGCCTAGGGCAGGAAATTGTCTTATCCAACCCCTGGGTGTTCTAGTATTTCTAGAACCTACATTTAGTGAAAGGTAATTAGTTCAGTATTTTGGTAAAAATATTTTTTTTTAATACTATAAAACAGCAGTCACCAAACTACGGCCCACGGGCCGGATCCGATCCCCCCGAAATATTAATTCATAAAGTTTGTAGAATTCCGTACTTAATAAGAAAAACGGAACTATTATAACACCACTCTATAAAGATTCTAAAAATATTATTTAATTCTAATTTTTTCTAGATATATGACCGCCCTTCCCCCCTAATCTACGAGGCTTCTAAAGCTAAAATTTAGATTTGAATGGAGTTAGTAGATATTGAGTTATAGATTACCGGAAAACTGCAAATGTTTTCGACAGTGTAATAATTACTGAAAAAAATGTGTTAGCGAATATACTTTGGGTCAATAATTTAATTTGGGTCTTCTTTCAATAATTTAACAGTATTATACAAGTCTTCGGTAGTATAGTGGTCAGTATCCCCGCCTGTAACGTATAGTTTCACTCAAAAGAAAAGTTGCATTTAAAAACTATTGAGGGTAAATTTCAAGTCAATGGGGAAAAATATTCGAAATAAAATACTTTTCGATTAATATCTTAATATCACTATATTTAAACATTATATTATCGAATGATAATTAGTGAGAACTCTAGGTTCCGTAAAACTATCACCAAATTAGTAACAAGTAACATATCCTGCGACAATATAAGAGTAATTTTAATAAGAGTAAAATTAACAGGAATAAATGTGAATGAAAGAAATTTTAACAAGAGCAATTTCAAGATAATTTAAAATTTATTATATTTTAAATCTAGTATATTTTAATCTAGTTAATTTTCTATTTATTTTTATTTTTGTCTATTGATCTCGACTTTATATCCATTTCTAATTGTCAAAGAGTAAAGTACGACTAGCTAATTTATACTGATGATGACTACATTGTAGTCGAAATACGTATTTATAATACAAAAAACTGATCTAGGTAAAGGGGGCGAATTCGGAATTTTATCACTATATATGTATCCAATTTTATAATGCACATTAAAAATATAGATACACTGTGAATTGAGAATCTTCCATTTTTAGAAGTCGGTTAAAAATTAGACAATTTCCTTATTGATTGAAAACAAATAAACACAAATCGTATAATTAGTAAGAATAATTATTATCATACATGCAGACACTTAACTTGCATGTTGAACAAGTTGCGTGTTTCAAAAAAAAACATTTCCATCAAAATATGATATTTATGATTTTTGTTTTAGAAAAAATAATTGCATAATATAGGAAGAACAAGAAATGTAACAACTAACTGAGTTAATTCTTTAAATACTCTATATATATTGAGTTCATTATCAGTACGTGAATTGAAAAGTGAACCACAAAGTTATGGAAAGATTTTTCCTAAAATAAGATCGATATTGAAAATATGAAATTTTGGAATAAATCCGAATGGCTTAACTCATACACTGAACGATTAATTGTATGTACAAATTATGCAACAAATTTTATCTATATCGTTCAAACAATTAAGTAATAAATAATTTTAATTTTTTATGTTATATCCCACCAGGAATCGAACCATTGGACGATTTCTATACGGAATATAGAAAATACTGCGGATTAGATTTTACTTTTGGTATATTATTGGGGAATAATGTATTGGGCATGGAATTTGGCAAACTTCTTGGAAAAGCAATATTTAACATTATTTTGACATCAATGTTTGATATGAAAAATCATTCACATCTTAGATGAAGATTGGACCAAAGACCTCCAGGCTAGTACTCTGGCAACTGAGCTATCGAAATTCTATAAAAAATGTTACTAAAATTGCGACATATTACTTAAATGCCAAATAAAGTTACTTTAGTAATTATAATAGATTTTCGTCAAATAACACCCTATTCCAAATGAAATAAGTAAACGCTAGTCATCACCGTTAGTATAGCATAAAGGCAACTATACTAACAAAAGATGGATAGACACAAAGTTTAAAAAACAATTAAAATGTTTGGTATACTTTATTAAATAAATAATAGCGACATCAACCTCAAACTGTGTGATGATAACATTTCAAGTTTTTATTTCTTCAGTTACCATATAATGGAATTCCACAAAGTGAATCTATTTATAATAAATAATAGTTTTATCTTTATAACACATTTATTTATTTAAAATCAATCATACCAATTGCAATTTTCCAACATCTTAATTAAAAATGATAAATTTTCTAACCTTCACTAATTAGTATAATATATTGAAAATTAATGACACTGAAAAATTATTACTTACATGTTGTAACTTAACAGACCAAAATATTATTTAAAACAGCTTTCACAAATTGTATCACCATAAAATGTTTTACACAAAATAACAACAAAGTTTATTAGAAAGTCCAACAGTTCGCAAACGTAATTTAAATATTCTCTTTACTATAACAGTATGAAGCATACACCACGTTACATACACATATAGCTCAACGCTTGAGGATAACTGAAGCCCGCATGTTAAACATAATATAATGAAAGCTCACATGGTTAGCAAACTACCCCACTACTAAATAAACTGACAGGAGTGCTTTTATGCGCATAGAAAAATATCTTGTAGTAAGAAAGTAGACTTGTTCAAATTTTTTCTTGTAAGATTGTTTTTGATCATAATTGAATGTAATGTAACCTTATAGTAATTTTTTGATATTGTACTCACAATTTTTTCACCTCTGATTTCCTCGACAAGTTCGCAAAGTGTGAACTTCTTAACGTTCGTTAACGAAAATTAACGGATATTATTTTCTAGTTCAATAGCTATTAGATTTAATCACGTACAAAGAGAATGGTATATGATATGTACAGGATATTCATCTTATTTTATGCACACAAAAATACAAGACATGGCAAAAATTTGTTTAGCAATATCTATTCGACAACAAAAGGGTGAAATAAAAGGGTCAGTAATATAAAAGTTTGTTTACAAAAAAAATTTTTTTTTTAAACTATTATTTAATGAACTAAAAAGTAAAGAATTTCCCCCGAGTCATCGGTGTGTGACCATAAGTAAAAGCTTAGTACCCTCAGGTTTTAAATGTTCTCTCCAAACTTTTGTTTATGGTCACAAACAGGTGAATCGAGCAAAAAATGACTATTATTTTCTAGTTGTTAGTTTATTATATTAAAAACTTTTTTTAATGTAATTATTTTTATATTAAGACTAAAAAATTCACTTAAATTTCCCACCACTTCCACGACTTCCCAATATTTATCAACCCTTCCACAAAATTTTTATTTCAGGGAATCTTTTCATCATTCAATATAGGTATATAGAAAGATTGTCATGTGACTTATACTCGTTTACAAAATTTCAAAGCTGTAGGTCAAATATAACTAGTCGAAACTTTGATTGCAACATTGTCTCCCCCACAGAAAAAACTGACAAAAACAAGTAATGTATCAACTGACTGAGTTAATTGTTTGAATACCCAGTATATACTGAGTTGTATATCAATGTTTGAATTGTTAATATTTCTGCCTATTCAACGTTTATAAAATATGAATTATTTGTAAATGTTTGTTGAGCCATAATTTTTAAAAAATATCTCATAACTTTAAAAATGGGCACATTTTTCGCTTTCCGAGGAACTTTGAGCACAAATTATGAGAAAATTATAAAGTTTATGAAAAAAATTTTCAAACAAAAGTTACTTATTTCAAAGAAAACAAGATTTTTTGTTAACAAATTTTTTTCTACTTCTTACGGTTTCAAAGACATAAAGTTTCCCCCCGCCAGGGAGGAAACACGTTCCAATTTTGCCTATTAACGAACTTGATCTTACTTTTTTGCTCTAGAACACAAAAATGTTCAGCTCGTTATCTCTTTTCGTTCTTGAGATATCGTGTTCACAGACGGACGGACAAGCGGAAATGGCCGAATTAGGCCATTTTATATATACCTTTGTGGAGAATTTTAGTCAAAGATTAATATTTTCAAGCATTACAAAGTCGGGACTAAACTTAATATACCTTGTATATTTACATATACTGGGTATAAAAACAGAAAGTGAAGTTAAATTAATGCTTATAAATAACTATTACACGTACTTTTCTTGATATGTAACGCACTAAAAAGCAAAAAATAAAACTATTGTAAAAGAGTGAAATGTTTTGCGCTGGAAGTTTGTTTGAGTGACCACAATACTCGAAACTTGCTAAGTGTTACGCCTATGGTGGTCATATGATGTAACTCAAAAAAACCAAATTAAGAAGTAAATTTACGTGGCATATATGTAAATTTAATTATGTAAGCGTTTTTTTATCAAATTTTATAATTTAATAATTTTTCGACCTTGTTCAGTGCCTTTGTATTCATCCAATAAAAGAACAAACCCAAAAATTTTGTGTCATTATTTTCCAAAGCTAGGTAAAGAATTCATATTAATTGAAAATAAATTGGGGTGTAAATCTCTAAAAGATAGGCACAAAGCGTCGAAATTGAAATTGAAAATTAATAAACCCATTCACAAACATAAGAAAGTAATATATAGTTAATTATTAATATTTACCAACTATCCTAAAAGGGCGAATTTGTATACAGTTGCCATTTAACACTTTTGACCACAAAACTAAATATCAAAATTATTCAAAGTATCAAGTACAAAAATTTACTAAAATCGGTACAAAATAATAAAATATTTTTTTAAAAACATTAAAGCATTTGTTATTTATAAACATTGACTCTAGATTTAGTTTGTTTATTGGTCACTCGGCGCTACTATCTTAAAAAGTTTTGCGTATAGTTTAATTTCAACACAAATAATTAAAGTCGACTATTTCTGAAAATTTGCACAACATGTTTTGAATTCAAAATACTTTTCACAAATCGTTCTTTCAAATAAAAAGAAAAAATGACCTCAAAAAAAAAGTTGACCTTCATTAGATCTCTTGAAGCACCATCTAAATGAAGTCAATGGTATCATCTTCTTTCCGCCTTGATATCAGATAGACCTTGTCTAAACAATTGTATGCTATCACCTATAGCTTTATTATAATTTGCGTGAATAAGATAAAACGGGTACCCTGTACTTACATATCCTTCTATCTCAATGGATTTGATCTTGAGCTTTGTTAAAGTTTATAATTACGTACGTCTTGTATAGAAGTAAAATATATAATTGCCATTAACAGAATGTATTTACGACTTTAAATGCTATTAAAATTGAAAGCTATCAATGAAGTACTAAATTATTTCCTATATTTGTGAGTATTTCTCATTATCAATTGTCGTAAAATGACAAAATAAAAGTTAACGTAACTAAGCCGGATTTCCTACTGTCTAAAAACTGTGAAAATTGTATTTTTAATAGTAAATTCAGTTTATAGTTACATTTTCATGTTCTAAAGGATGTCCAGCATGAAACACGTCTATAAAGTTAGCACAGCCAAATGAGCACAATCGATTTTAATTAACACAACGATTTAGTGCTCTTTTTGTGCTAATTAATTGCGCAATTTTTAATTTTTGTGCTCTTACCATTTCGCTGAAATCGATGGCTGTGCCAGCTTCAAAAAAAGCTAGCACAGCCATATATGAAAAAATTTTTTATTAAATTTTCACTGGCACAGCTATTTAGTGCTAATTATGTGCTTTCAGAATATATCATTGGAAAAAATTTCGGATCACTATTTGCCAAAAAAGCACCCCCACACTGACGAGTTGCAAGAGTAAAATACTCAAAATTATCAGCACAATCGAATTTGAATAGTCGATTTCGAATGCATTAATAATGGTCATTAAAATTACTTAAGTGGCGCTTTTATTGCTCAACCCTTCATGTCAAAAAACCACCCACAGCTTGATGACGTGCAAGAGCAAAGTGCTCGAAACTATCAGCACAATCGAACTAAAATAAGCGATTTCAAACGCATTAATAAAGTGTTACAAAATTATTTATGTGGCATTTTTATTGCTCAACCCGTCTTGTTAAAAAACAACCCCTAGCATAATGAGATGCTAGAGTAAAGTGCTCGAAATTATCAGCACAATCGATTTTGAATAGACAATTTCTAACTCATTATTAATAAGCTTTAAAATTATTAAGGTGGTGTTTTTAGTGCTCAACCCTTTATGTCAAAAAACCACCCCAACTCGACAACGAGCAAAAGTAAAGTACTCGAAATTATCAGCACAATCAAATTTTAATAATCGATTTCGAACGCATTAATTATGTGCTTCAAAATTATTTATGTGTCGTTTTTATTGCTCAACCCTTTATGTAAAGAAACGACCCCTAGGTTGATGACGTGCAAGAGTAAAGTGCTCGAAATTAACAGCACAATCGATTTTGAATCGACAATTTCTAACGCATTATTAATAAGCTTTAAAATTATTAAGGTGGTGTTTTTAGTGCTCAACCCTTTATGTCAAAAAACCACCCCAACTCGACAACGAGCAAGAGTAATGTACTTGAAATTATCAGCACACTCAAACTTTATTAGTCGATTTCGAACGCAATGTTTATGTGCTTCAAAATTATTTATAAGTCGTTTTTATTGCTCAACCCTTTATTTAAAGAAACGACCCCTAGGTTGATGACGTGCAAGAGTAAAGTGCTCGAAATTATCAGCACAATCGATTTTGAATAGACAATTTCTAACACCCTAATAATAAGCTTTAAAATTATTTAGGTGGCGTTCTAAGTGCTCAACCCTTTATGTCAAAAAACCACCCCAACTTGACAACGAGCAAGAGTAAAGCAGTTGAAATTATCAGCACAATCAAACTTTAATAGTCGATTTCGAACGCATTAATTATGTGCTTCAAAGTTATTTATGTGTCGTTTTTATTGCTCAACCCTTTATGTAAAGAAACGACCCCTAGGTTGTTGACGTGCAAGAGTAAAGTGCTCGAAATTATCAGCACAATCGATTTTGAATAGACAATTTCTAACGCATTATTAATAAGCTTTAAAATTATATAGGTGGTGTTTTTAGTGCTCAACCCTTTATGTCAAAAAACCACCCCAGCTCGACAACGAGCAAGAGTAAAGTACTTGAAATTATCAGCACACTCAAACTTTATTAGTCGATTTCGAACGCAATAATTATGTGCTTCAAAATTATTTATAAGTCGTTTTTATTGCTCAACCCTTTATTTAAAGAAACGACCCCTAGGTTGATGACGTGCAAGAGTAAAGTGCTCGAAATTATCAGCACAATCGATTTTGAATAGACAATTTCTAACGCATTATTAATAAGCTTTAAAATTATTAAGGTGGTGTTTTTAGTGCTCAACCCTTTATATCAAAAAATCACCCCAACTCGACAACGAGCAAGAGTGAAGTACTTGAAATTATCAGCACAATCAAACTTTAATAGTCGATTTCAAATGCATTAATTATGTGCTTCAAAGTTATTTATGTGTCGTTTTTATTGCTCAATTCTAAGTCTATTCAAAATCGATTGTGCTGTTAATTTCGAGAACTTTACTCTTGCAAATCAGCAACCTAGGGGTCGTTTCTTTACATAAAGGGTTGAGCAATAAAAACGACACATAAATAACTTTGAAGCACATAATTAATGCATTTGAAATCGACTATTAAAGTTTGATTGTGCTGATAATTTCAAGTACTTCACTCTTGCTCGTTGTCGAGTTGGGGTGGTTTTTTGACATAAAGGGTTGAGCACTAAAAACACCACCTTAATAATTTTAAAGCTTATTAATAATGCGTTAGAAATTGTCTATTCAAAATCGATTGTGCTGATAATTTCGAGCACTTTACTCTTGCACGTCATCAACCTAGGGGTCGTTTCTTTAAATAAAGGGTTGAGCAATAAAAACGACTTATAAATAATTTTGAAGCACATAATTATTGCGTTCGAAATCGACTAATAAAGTTTGAGTGTGCTGATAATTTCAAGTACTTTACTCTTGCTCGTTGTCGAGCTGGGGTGGTTTTTTGACATAAAGGGTTGAGCACTAAAAACACCACCTATATAATTTTAAAGCTTATTAATAATGCGTTAGAAATTGTCTATTCAAAATCGATTGTGCTGATAATTTCGAGCACTTTACTCTTGCACGTCAACAACCTAGGGGTCGTTTCTTTACATAAAGGGTTGAGCAATAAAAACGACACATAAATAACTTTGAAGCACATAATTAATGCGTTCGAAATCGACTATTAAAGTTTGATTGTGCTGATAATTTCAACTGCTTTACTCTTGCTCGTTGTCAAGTTGGGGTGGTTTTTTGACATAAAGGGTTGAGCACTTAGAACGCCACCTAAATAATTTTAAAGCTTATTATTAGGGTGTTAGAAATTGTCTATTCAAAATCGATTGTGCTGATAATTTTGGGCACTTTACTCTTGCACGTCATCAAGCTAGGGGTAGTTTCTTTGCATAAAGGGTTGAGCAATAAAACCGCCAAATAAATAATTTTGAAGCACATAATTAATGCGTTCGAAATCGACTATTTAAGTTTGATTGTGCTGATAATTTCGAGTACTTTACTCTTGCTCGTTGTCGAGTTGGGGTGGTTTTTTGACATAAAGGGTTGAGCACTAAAAACACCACCTTAATAATTTTAAAGCTTATTAATAATGCGTTAGAAATTGTCGATTCAAAATCGATTGTGCTGTTAATTTCGAGCACTTTACTCTTGCACGTCATCAACCTAGGGGTCGTTTCTTAACATAAAGGGTTGAGCAATAAAAAGGACACATAAATAACTTTGAAGCACATAATTAATGCATTTGAAATCGACTATTATAGTTTGATTGTGCTGATCATTTTAAGTACTTTACTCTTGCTCGTTGTCGAGTTGGGGTGGTTTTTTGACATAAAGGGTTGAGCACTAAAAACACCACCTTAATAATTTTAAAGCTTATTAATAATACATTAGAAATTGTCTATTCAAAATCGATTGTGCTGTTAATTTCGAGCACTTTACTCTTGCACGTCATCAACCTAGGGGTCGTTTCTTAACATAAAGGGTTGAGCAATTAAAACGACACATAAATAACTTTGAAGCACATAATTCATGCGTTCGAAATCGACTATTTAAGTTTGATTGTGCTGATAATTTCGAGTACTTTACTTTTGCTCGTTGTCGAGTTGGGGTGGTTTTTTGACATAAAGGGTTGAGCACTAAAAACACCACCTTAATAATTTTAAAGCTTATTGATAATGCGTTAGAAATTGTCTATTCAAAATCGATTGTGCTGTTAATTTCGAGCACTTTACTCTTGCACGTCATCAACCTAGGGGTCGTTTCTTTACATAAAGGGTTGAGCAATAAAAACGACACATAAATAATTTTGAAGCACATAATTAATGCGTTCGAAATCGATTATTAAAATTTGATTGTGCTGATAATTTCGAGTACTTTACTTTTGCTCGTTGTCGAGTTGGGGTGGTTTTTTGACATAAAGGGTTGAGCACTAAAAACACCACCTTAATAATTTTAAAGCTTATTAATAATGAGTTAGAAATTGTCTATTCAAAATCGATTGTGCTGATAATTTCGAGCACTTTACTCTAGCATCTCATTATGCTAGGGGTTGTTTTTTAACAAGACGGGTTGAGCAATAAAAATGCCACATAAATAATTTTGTAACACTTTATTAATGCTTTTGAAATCGCTTATTTTAGTTCGATTGTGCTGATAGTTTCGAGCACTTTGCTCTTGCACGTCATCAAGCTGTGGGTGGTTTTTTGACATGAAGGGTTGAGCAATAAAAGCGCCACTTAAGTAATTTTAATGACCATTATTAATGCATTCGAAATCGACTATTCAAATTCGATTGTGCTGATAATTTTGAGTATTTTACTCTTGCAACTCGTCAGTGTGGGGGTGCTTTTTTGGCAAATAGTGATCCGAAATTTTTTCCAATGATATATTCTGAAAGCACATAATTAGCACTAAATAGCTGTGCCAGTGAAAATTTAATAAAAAATTTTTTCATATATGGCTGTGCTAGCTTTTTTTGAAGCTGGCACAGCCATCGATTTCAGCGAAATGGTAAGAGCACAAAAATTAAAAATTGCGCAATTAATTAGCACAAAAAGAGCACTAAATCGTTGTGCTAATTAAAATCAATTGTGCTCATTTGGCTGTGCTAACTTTATAGACGTGCATGAAACCACTTTTCGACAGACTGCTCATTTTTTTTCACAGGCTAAAAATAACGTTTTCTTTTAAATCCCGAAGTTTCAGAGTGTTTAACCGTTTAGAACGCGAGATAATTAATAGCGAAGTAATCATTCTCTCACGCCCAACGTATTAATAATAATAATAATTTTCTTTATTTGTGATACCGTTTAAACGGTGTAAATAGTGTCATACAGAATTATTACAATAATTTATTGTAATAAATAAATAAAATAAAGAAAATAAATTAATAATTTGATGTATAATATATAAATACATATTTTTAAAATTTATTTATTTATCTTTTTTCAGAATAAAAATTCATTTATGTCATAAAACACTCGTTCTAGTAGATATTGCTTTAAAGCTTTTTAGTGAATTTCTTCCAAAGGAAATGCAGCTATTGTTTTTGCACCAATGTTGGAATTTCGTAAAAATTTCTTCAAATGTCCATCGATCCTACCTATTAGATGCTAAAAATCACTATCGCTAAAATTTGTATATATGTAAGTATATATATATATATATATATATATATATATATATATATATATATATATATATATATATATATATATATATATATATATATATATATATATATATATATATATATATATATGTATATATATATATATATATATATATATATATATTATATATGTATATATATATCATATATTGGAGAATAATTTTTTTTTAGTACTCCACTGTTTAAAATTTATTATTGATATTTTTTCATATTTTTATTATTCAAAAAAAAATAATTTATATAATTATTGGTTTATGCTAGCTGAGAATTTATATAATTCCAACAAACATTTACTTAGATCGGATATGACTTGCGTATATCCGAGCTTACTTCGATATTTCCGCACATATTTCAAGGCAGTTACAAAAAGTACTTCTCTCTGTGCAGTTACTAAAATTAGTTGGCTCAGTACAGTTACTAAAAGTACTTCTCTCAGTACAGTTACAAAAGTCGTCTCATTGAGGCAGTTACAAAAAGTACTTCTCTCTGTGCAGTTACTAAAATTAGTTGGCTCAGTACAGTTACTAAAAGTAGTTGTCTCACATGAATTAATCAGATGGTATTTTGAATTTTTA
The DNA here is from genome assembly GCA_963920215.1 of Nineta flava. NCBI lineage: Eukaryota > Metazoa > Arthropoda > Insecta > Neuroptera > Chrysopidae > Nineta > Nineta flava. The sequence goes on along the minus strand of OY986040.1, from coordinate 107,288,934 downwards.
TTTCTTCAATTTACAAATTGAATATTTATTATGGATTGTGCTGAAGTATCGAATAGGCGAATTAATGGTTTCTATCTGATTGTATCTAAGTATATTTTTTTTGTATAATTTATTTAATTCACCATTCCGAAACTTGTGGTTTTTCAAACTTGTCACATTTCAATACACATTCTATACACATTTTGGCTGTACAATTTATGTATTTTATGTGAATATGCAATGACTTTTTCAATTTATAACTATATTATTTTGTATACGCTTGGTATTTTTGGCCTTGTAGTTTTTCTTTACAGAAGCGTAAAGTCCCCTTTATATACAACTATGTATCTGAATTAAATTTGTAGTGTATATTTATATTTTTGCAAATCAGACATATTTGAACTTTTTTTTTTACTGTAGTGTCGTTTTTTTTTTATATACGATATTTCTTTTTACTACAGTTCAATCTAGTACATATTCATGTAATTTTTTTTTATAACTTGTACAACCAAACTTAGTATTTTAAGGATAGTTATACTATCAACATATTAAATGAAAAATTATTTATTTCAAATATATTTTATTTTAACATATATTTTGTTTTGTTCTTTTTTTGTACTTTTTTTTATTTTCAGTATTTCAGATTCGAATCACTAGTCGATAACTTAGACACTTACTGGATAGTAAAGATCTTACTACCTCAATATTATCTTTTTTAATGGGCCCAGCTTTTATTGAAAGACTTTCGGTTCAACGTGTTATTTTTTTTATATTTACGTGTATCGCGTTAGCACCGATCGTTTTCCAATTTTCATAATTCCACATACAATACTCTGCTTTGGATTTTTACCGTACCGTAAGTACCGTAAGTACCGTATATTTAGTTTTCATTATTTTTTTTAAAATACATCATAATACTTTTTAATTAAAATTACTAAATTAACAAAATTCCAATATTTATGAAAATAATTGTTAATTCAATTATTTTCTATAAAGTGTGGTATATTTTTACATACACACACACTCATTATTTTCTATAAAGTGTTTAGTTTTTTTTTTTTAAAACTAAACACCCTTTTTTTTTAAACTAAAAATAATTTTTTTTTTAAATACACAATATATATATATATATATATATATATATATATATATATATATATATATATATATATATATATATATATATATATATATATATATACAGTCCGTTTAGTTTACATCTTCGTATAGTAAATCTCCCACGATTATGAGAGAGTACATATGTATACATTAAGCAATGTGTATGAGAAGGAGGTCTTATAGGTTTGGTTTGTTATTGTGTGTTATGTGTATTGTGTCTGAACAGCAGAACAAGTCATAACACACATACAAATTAATAGACATGACAACACACAACAGTTTAACTTTAAGTAAGTAACAAACCTATAAGACCTCCTTCTCATACACATTGCTTAATGTATACATATGTACTCTCTCTTACTCGTGGGAGATCTACTATACGAAGATGTAAACTAAACGGTCGATATGTACTTTTTTTTAAATGTCTTTGGACTCTCTAGCGGTCACAGTTTTATTCCGATTAGAATGAAATTTGATATTTGAGGCGCTTTTGGTATTCTAAAGGTCAAGTTCGTTAATGGGTAAAATCGGACGAGAGGAAAGGGGGTTTAGAGGGAGGGGGAAACACAAAATTTGACTATCTCCCTTAATATTTTTCCCTTAATATAATTTCTACTGACCCAATTTTTCTCCATCTCTAATATTAACATACATGTTTACGATTTTAATGTACCTAACAATAATGACTGTTAAAACTGTCGCTATGGTAACTAAATTTCATAATAATTATAATTTCTTCCTCTGAGAAAATTCGCTTAGTCTACGTAGCTCCTACGTGCCGAATTTGTCAAAAAATGAGAGTCGTTGTCCAATAAGATGGTCTTGGGTTTGAATCTCAATAACGTCAAAAATTGTCCAGTTCTTATAAGGATATAAATATAAACCTCCTGTTGGGTGCTTACTGTGTCATTACAGCCTCAAAAGGCATCTATCTATTATGAGGTTGGAGGATAGTGCGATTTGCCCAGACAATAACTCGGCGGATGAGACGTCATTCCACCTTCTCACAGAATATTATTACATAGTCAGAATGAGGCACTTTTATAGCCTTCGGCACAACCAAAATGGGGGAAAACGAGGTAAAACTAAAGCGGAGGTCTACCTCGTCATTTGCAAAAAGGACAAGGTTCGACAACGAACATAGGGTTAAAGGAAACGAAACAGATGTGATACAAGACAGAAGAGATTGAGGGGATGAGTTCCTTAGGGGTTTCTACTACTACTACTATTAAGGATATAATTAAAAAAAGAACATTATCACACAGTTAGAGGTTCGCGTGACTGTTTACATCATTAAAAAAAAACATTTTACCTTCCATTTATGCTATTAACGAAGATGTAGTTCAGTATAAATCCTATTGTCCACACTTATTTTGTATACGAAAATTAAAAAAAACTTCTCTCCGGCGGGGAATCGAACCCTGGTCTCCCGCGTGACAGGTGGGGATACTTACCACTATACTACCGAAGACTTATAGAATTTCATTGATATATTGAAACATGCTGTACCCAATATTATGAAATTTTTATCTGTTAAGGTAGTTCCAGCACTGTCTTATATAATCAGGACAAAAACCGGTTTGCTTTTATTATAGAACAAATACATGTACACACATACACAACACATAGATATATTCACTAATCATATATACAAATTAATGTAATTTTGAAATAAAAAATAATTTTAAACTTCTATATTTCGAAAACAAAACGGTAAAATGCGTTTAAAAAAAATTTAATTAATTTTTTTTATTAGAATACATAAATCACTCTCTAGCGGTCATAATTTTAGTGTGATCAAAATGAAATATGACTTTAGTATTTGCAAAAATTAAATTTATTAATAGCCAAAATAGAATGGTATAACTATTATAGTTTATAGTTACTATGGAAACGACAGTCAAAATTTTTACAATAAAATATATTTTATGTATTCGTGTCAAACAAACACAAAAAATTAAATATCTCTCTTAATATTAGAATAATCGAAAAATGCATAAGGAGTAAAGTTGTAGAAAATCAAGTTTGCTACAATTCATTATCATTGAACATTTTTCTCAAACTCTAATGTGAACAGAGATATATAGAATTTTAACTTTCAATCTTTAATTGTAAATATTAGTGTAACAGAAAAATGATAAGAAACAAAATTACAGTAAAACTTAGTACCTTCAACTTAACTTTTGATAAATTTTTCGATTTTTCAAATATTAAGGGAGATAGTCAAATTTTGTGTTTCCCCCTCCCTCTAAACCCCCTTTCCTCTCGTCCGATTTTACCCATTAACGAACTTGACCTTTAGAATACCAAAAGCGCCTCAAATATCAAATTTCATTCTAATCGGAATAAAACGGTGACCGCTAGAGAGTCCAAAGACATTTAAAAAAAAGTACATATCGACCGTTTACATCTTCGTATAGTAGATCTCCCACGAGTAAGAGAGAGTACATATGTATACATTAAGCAATGTGTATGAGAAGGAGGTCTTATAGGTTTGTTACTTACTTACTTAAAGTTAAACTGTTGTGTGTTGTCATGTCAACACAACACACAACAGTGTGTTTGTTTGACACGAATACATAAAATATATTTTATTGTAAAAATTTTGACTGTCGTTTCCATAGTAACTATAAACTATAATAGTTATACCATTCTATTTTGGCTATTAATAAATTTAATTTTTGCAAATACTAAAGTCATATTTCATTTTGATCACACTAAAATTATGACCGCTAGAGAGTGATTTATGTATTCTAATAAAAAAAATTAATTAAATTTTTTTTAAACGCATTTTACCGTTTTGTTTTCGAAATATAGAAGTTTAAAATTATTTTTTATTTCAAAATTACATTAATTTGTATATATGATTAGTGAATATATCTATGTGTTGTGTATGTGTGTACATGTATTTGTTCTATAATAAAAGCAAACCGGTTTTTGTCCTGATTATATAAGACAGTGCTGGAACTACCTTAACAGATAAAAATTTCATAATATTGGGTACAGCATGTTTCAATATATCAATGAAATTCTATAAGTCTTCGGTAGTATAGTGGTAAGTATCCCCACCTGTCACGCGGGAGACCAGGGTTCGATTCCCCGCCGGAGAGAAGTTTTTTTTAATTTTCGTATACAAAATAAGTGTGGACAATAGGATTTATACTGAACTACATCTTCGTTAATAGCATAAATGGAAGGTAAAATGTTTTTTTTTAATGATGTAAACAGTCACGCGAACCTCTAACTGTGTGATAATGTTCTTTTTTTAATTACTTATATCCTTAATAGTAGTAGTAGTAGAAACCCCTAAGGAACTCATCCCCTCAATCTCTTCTGTCTTGTATCACATCTGTTTCGTTTCCTTTAACCCTATGTTCGTTGTCGAACCTTGTCCTTTTTGCAAATGACGAAGTAGACCTCCGCTTTAGTTTTACCTCGTTTTCCCCCATTTTGGTTGTGCCGAAGGCTATAAAAGTGCCTCATTCTGACTATGTAATAATATTCTGTGAGAAGGTGGAATGACGTCTCATCCGCCGAGTTATTGTCTGGGCAAATCGCACTATCCTCCAACCTCATAATAGATAGATGCCTTTTGAGGCTGTAATGACACAGTAAGCACCCCACCAGGAGGTTTATATTTATATCCTTATAAGAACTGGACAATTTTTGACGTTATTGAGATTCAAACCCAAAACCATCTTATTGGACAACGACTCTCATTTTTTGACAAATTCGGCACGTAGGAGCTACGTAGACTAAGCGAATTTTCTCAGAGGAAGAAATTATAATTATTATGAAATTTAGTTACCATAGCGACAGTTTTAACAGTCATTATTGTTAGGTACATTAAAATCGTAAACATGTATGTTAATATTAGAGATGGAGAAAAATTGGGTCAGTAGAAAAATTGAGGTTAAATTAACTTCGTACAACTTTGTTTATGTGAAATGAAATGGTATAGGTACAGGAATGTCTTTATCTAGAGCAGGCCGAGTTTAAGGAGTTTTTGCCTGTGTCATTATTACTCCATGTTTCTGATAATAGAATAACATAAGAATTACGAGCCACATTATTAATGATATCAATTTTATAGGCTCGTAAACATTTTATATTAAATGTATATATTGATAAACCTGGCCTAGTCTTCATAAATTTCCCTAACTCTGATTCTAATGTAAATGATGAATTTAATGCCAGTCTTTCAAACTATAATTTTAACGGAAGAAGTGACACTGATTCTGTTCTACCATAATAAAATGTAGAATCATTGGTTTCAGATACTATACACAATTTTTCTATTGTAGTTTTTCACTACTATATCAATTTATTAAACTTTTGTGTCTTAATAGTAGTGTTGACCTTATTTAATATTATTTTAATAAATTATTTAAAAAGATATATATCTTCTTGGATACGTGCGTACATTGGTTTGGTTAGTTCAACATTATAAGATATTTGTTTGTGTGAAACAGCCCTTAGGCTTTTGACACAGTGTCTATTGTTTTGATATATTAAAACCTTCTGAACTTGATCGATTAATGTGAACATAGTCTTACATATACTCACACAACCAAATTATCAATTTATTTAAAATACTAACCATTGTTTTAAAATAGCTTAAATATTATAGCATTACAATAAATTATCATTGTTTGAAATCAATCTACAAAATATACTTACTAAACGTTTATTTTAAAATCGTCGTGTCTATTATAGTTTTAAAACTAATTGAAACAATAAAAACTATTGATTTCAATTTAAAATTTTATTAAAATTATTATCTATAAATTAATTTTTATTACAATACATAATAGTGATATACAATTGTAGAATATAATATTAAAAATTCACATGTTCAACACAAGTGATAATTAAAAGTATGTAAACAATTTATTCTAGTGCCATTATTTTACTGAACAAATGAATCCCTTTTATAATATCATTAGACACTTTCAAATACTTCACGAAATACAACAGATATTTGTTGAATCATGTCCGTAGTAGTCATACTCCGTCCATGCATAGCAAATGCCTTTGCATTGCATTCCCTAGTTAATCGACAAGCGCCATATGCAGCGATCATCGCTTTTAAATTATTTGTGGTCCCACATTCTAAAACCACATTCGAAGTTAATGCCCACGCTAAGAAAGTTCCTAACGAACCACTTAAGAGATCTCCTTGACCTCCGCATCTTCGACCTGAACCAACAGCAGTACACCCAACAACATTTTCACAATCGAAAATTGAATCAACTTGAGCTTTTCTAACAATCACTATATTATCACCCAATGCTCGTAACTTTTGAACTGTTACTTCTACTTCTTCGTTTGCATCAACTGGTACTTTAAATATTCGTGAATATTCCATTGCATTTGGAGTTAAAATAGCTAATGGATAATTCTTAATTACTTCTGGATAATTTGCAACGATAAATAATCCATCTGCATCGATTACCAAAGGTTTTTCAATTGCACGGCATTTTGCTATAATTTGTTTGACAGTTTCTATAATTTTTAAATCACGTCCTAAACCTGGTCCAATAATCACTACATGTAAACGGTCCAACCATTGTTCAACAGCCTTAACTGCATCTTCTGAATCTAATACCGGATGAACGATTAATTCCGGACTGTATGATTTAATAACTGTTGATGAATCTTTTGTACAAAAGACATATACCAAATCCGCGCCAACTTTTAAAGCACTGATCGCCGCAAAATATGGCGCTCCTGTATATTCTTTTGAACCACCGATAATACCCACACGACCATATTCACCTTTACGTTTTAACAAAGTGATCTTCGGTACAATTTGTTTTGATAAATTTAAAAAATTTGGCTCGTCACGTATTGTTGGTGTACTCATTGTTCTGTGTATAACTTTATAGATACTAAAACATAAATTACAACTTATTCGATTTTTATACGTCAAATACAACATGACATATCATAAAATATATAAAATACTTATTTTTTCGGTTGTAGTCTTGGATAACGATATTATTTGTATAATCTTACCACAAACAAAAATAAACTTGTTGATATTTTATCAAATATTTGATTGCAATGAAGCATTTATAACAGTTCGATAGTTCATAAAAATAAATAAATTAGAAAAATGATAAAATTTTACAAAAACAGATAATACTTTACAATTTTTACTAGTGACATCTATTTTTATACAAGAAAAGCGTATTTTGACAGAACCAGTACGCCAGTATAAAATTGTTTGCATCATTGATATTAAATAACATGTAACACCGGCAGTACACACTCTCCAAGGCAAAGCGAGACATAACAAGCACGAGAGTGTGCTCACCTGCCTCAAGGCTCAACGGTCGGTTCAATTAAGTTATTAAGTTATATTACTACGCCGTAATTTTTAATTTAAAAATGTCATTTTTCAGGTATACCAACGTAATTTCTGACCAAGCCACGTTGACTAACTGACGATTACTGTATTGCCGACCGAACATTCGGCGAGACTGTACACGGCTCCACTCGTGACTCCTCGCCTTACGAATGTCTCGCCTACTTCTCTCGCCGAGGGTGCACTGGTTTAGTTTCACTCCCATACTACTCCTATTGGGAACTCTAGCATTTGGGTATGGTCTCTGATCGGTAAATTATAAACCAGAGCTAGTAGGTTGACGTTTCCTGTCCCAACCTCTGTGGCATACCCTTCGGCTAACAAGTTTCGTGGTCACACTCTGGCGAACAACTTAGCAACTACAGCTAGTAAGTTGAAATATTAAGCACCGCCCCCTGCCAGAGATCCCAATAGATACATCACAAAGAATATTTTATCGGAGCGAGATTGGCGTTGGCCTAACTCACTCCACTGAATGTCAAATTACCAACGAGTAAAGAAATGAGTAAACTATGTATATACAGCTTTCTTATTTCTTCACATTGATCTTTTGACATTCAGTCTGAAACAAGAACGAATCGTAATTTAAAATGAAAAGGTATATTGCCGATCAGCTTTGTACGTACTAAACCACAAGAGGGCGGTTTTTAATAGCACACGATAACTAATTTTTTAGTTATCGTGTTGACTACACTAAATTTTATAAACACTTATACCCCCAATTCCCAGAACAACTATTTGTATTTCATAAATACATATTTTAACTACGAAGTAATCATCCACAGTATGAATTAGCTAATCGTAACTATCTCCGGAATATGAAATCGAAGATATGTTACTCGTTGCTAATTTGGTGCGTGTCTACAAATTAGCAACAAAAACCTAGAGTCTTTGATTATTTAAAAAAATTTTATAACTCTTACAATCTAGAGACTAAACTTGCAGAACTTACAGGGTATACAAATATAGGGTATATAAAATTGAAACTTAAAAAGCTTGTTAGCCGTAATAAAACAAAAAACCTTATTATATCCCAAAAATTTGTATTTCATTAGTGTTTGTATACAAAGTCAACAAGGATTCTTAATTTCTTTAATATATACAATTTAAAAAAGAAAGAAGTTATTACATAAATAATATATATATATATAACTTAATTATCAAATTAATAACTGTTAATATTAATTGTCTATTAATATTGCTGGACATACATATACTAAAAATAAATAATTTACGCTTTGTTCGTACAAAAATTTCAATGTTTTTCATTTTATTACATTCTCCGTATTTACAACTTTCCCAGTTTAAGTACACAAAATAAATTACCCATAAAATATCAAAAATAAATATAAAAAAACGACATGCCTCATAAAAATTATATAATATACAGTACTAAAAAGTACTACATTAGTACTAAAAAAAATTCTAAATCCGTAATATCTAGTATCCGTCAGTAGTATTCGTAGACTTTAAAGACAATTACAACCTGATATACTGTTGCAAACTATAGAGAATAAAAATTATTTGATAAATAAATCATAATGATGATATTTAAATTTCTACTGTCGATAAGATATTGGTTATTCAGATCGATAATTAAATTTAAAAAAAAAAAAACAACAATTTTTCATAAATTTTTATAGATCTTTAAAATATATTTGCAATCGACCTTCAAATGATCTTGAATATATAAACAAATAATGAAGAGGTATATTTTTCTCAACTTGATTTAGTTTTAGATAGAAATATTGTCTTCTGCTTGGTGTATAAACCAAATGAAAAATGCCTTATCAGGCTCAGGCTACCATAAAACTGGAAAATCCATTTTAAGAACCGAGGACGAGGAATAAAAAACTACACAAATTCCTTAATTTTGTTTTGTTTTTTCCTGCCGTTTAGCATTCAAAATACTAACATTTGAAAGGAAAAAAACTATAATATTTTTATTTGTTCAAACATTGCTCTTTATCGTTAAAAAAAATGAATGAAAATAATATATAAAACGATTTGTTGTATAACTTTGATTGATCGAATCATGTTCAGATGGTAAGTGTTTAAAGGTAAACTTCGGCTGCGTTCCATTTGGATTCTTACAGGCTTTAAGCGTTTATAAGCATTACATAAACATCGTTTTATTTGGCACATTTAATATGTCATAGAAATGCCTTAAAATAGCGATTATGAGCATGAGCGTCCAAATGGAACGAAAACTTAGCAACGTCTATCCATCCATTGTTAGTATGGTTGCCTTTCGGTTATATTATACTAACGGAGGTGACTAGCGTTTACTTTCTTTAAACATTATGTCTGAACAAGTCCAATCAGCAATACTTGTCGTAAAACAAAATGCATAGTGTTTGGGCCGATATACTCAGATATATATAGTGGCGGATTTAGGTTAGTTGCCGCCTTAGACCCATTCCGATATGGCACTCTATTGCTGTAGCTGAACAGCTCCAAATGGTTTAAAGAATAGTAGCAAGAATGTGTCCTCCCCATGTCGGTATCACAATGGACTTCACGGCCCTAATGTGTTCCATCCAGGGCAGCCGCTACAACCTAACCTAACCATATAACATCATACTTGTAACTAATTAAAGCAAATTTTAAATGAGGCACCCCTAGAAGCAGGCCTCACGGGTCTAAGCCTAAATCCGGCACTGCAAATATAAGATGAAAATAAATTAAAAATCTTTAACAGTAGATATATATAATATAAAATTAATATTTTTAAAGATTAAATTATCGTTAGTATATTACAATTCAGCATGAAAAAAATATTAAAATTATAATTAAATTTCGATTTTTGTATTTTATAAATACGTATTTCGACTATAAAAGTAGTCATCATCAGTATGAATTAGCAAATTGTAATTATTCTCCGAGGAGATATTACTTGTTGCTAATTTGGTGACGGTCTGCAGATTATTACGTATTTATAAAATACAAAAATTTGTTATCTAGGAAATTGGGGCAAAAATAGAAATTTAATTCGAAAAATCCTAGAGTTCTCTTTGATATTATTTATACTAAAATTATAAACTACTTAGCCAGTAGAGTCGAAAATTATAAAGTATAATCGAATATTTTCAAAATTGACTTTCAAATAATAAAATTTGCTTAACAATACTTGGTTTGAAGTTTTCAAAGTTTTCTTACTAACAATATGAAATCCTAAATCAATTTTAACATTGGTAGTGCCGAATAACAAATAAATGCATCGATTTTATGTGCACGGATGATGATAAGAATATGATTTTTGACTAGAATAATTTAAAAATTTGAATTTATTTTTATTGTTTTGGACTCTACTGTATTTAGTAATGGAACAAAAAATAATAATAAATGCAATTATTTCACATTTTATCACAGATTTAGTTCTAATAGTGAAATACTATGTAATTAATTATTAAATAGTAAAAATATGCTATGAATTGGAATAGACCACAAAAGTAAAACTGTGTTAAATTTTCGATTCCATAAATTTTGCATGTTTACATTGCTATTCCTTTTTGTTTGTTAGAGATTATAATTTTACAACAATATGCTCAGCCAGTTCATTACGACTCTCACCGCCAAGCCATTTTTGAAATTTTCTTCCAAACCAAAGTCAGTTTTATACTGAAATTGGTCTGAAAGGCACAAATTTATTTATGTCTCACCATCCTGACTTGTGGTTTCTTAGAAAGTAGCAGTAAAAAGCTGTGTATCGGACCAAAATCAAAGACACCGTAAGACACCTCACCTCCACGTCGACAGTATATATCCCCAATGCATTTTAAGTATATTGTATATCATTTGAGATATACAAATGTTTGAGCATGGCTGAATCATTGATGTGTGTTTAGCGCAGTCAACACACATGGCACAGAATTAGCAATATGTATCGTAAATAAGACACATGGCGGCGAGAATGATTATATTTCTTACATGAACTAATTCGTAAGATCATTGCTTTTCTTGATAACCAGTTGCAATTGCCTTTGAGTCAATAATTTCAAATTGCCATTTTTGTGTTGGTGATTTCTCATCACATACGCTAATATACACCTGTAGTTTACCAAAATCAGCATCCAAACATCGTTTATCATGCTCGCCATGAACTAGCCATTTATGTTTCTATAAAAAAATTAATTGATATTATATCGAAATTTCAATGAAACAAACGAAAATAACAACTGAATAAAGTGAAAATAACAACTGGGGTAATTGCTAAATTACCCGGTGTATACTGAGTTAATGAAAAAAAAATTTCAAGCAAAAGTTGTTTATATGTATAAAAGGAACATTTTTTGCTTTTAAACTTGTTTATGTTTTACGGTTTCAATCATGGTCCTCGCGGTCCAATTTTGCCTATTCAAGAACTTGACCTTACTTTTTAGCTCTAGAGCTCACACATAAAATTTCAGCTCGATATCTCTTTTCACTTTTGAGTTATCGTGTCTACGGGCTGACAGACAGATATGCGGAAATGTAATTAGGTCATTTTATGAACACCTATACCAAACAGTATTTTCTACGATCAATATTTTCAACCGCTACAAAACCGGGCCTAAACTTAATATACCCTTGTATATGTTAAATATACCGGGTCTAAAAAAATTAAAGTTTTCGAACATTAGTTTTTAATAAATCGAATAGAATTTGCTCCTGCCTTCAAATATTAAATTGTTATGTTAACTGAATTTTTGTTTTCCTTTAACCAAATGTAGTCTAGATTCTAGAATGTGATTTTTGTCAAAATTAATGACAAAAAATGTTTACTCAAACATATTTGCTTAGAAAGTTTGATGATATTCAAATAAAGACCAAATATTTTCTACATACCTCGTCATAATACCAATACTGATTGCCTTTATCTCCATGACATCCATACAGTAAAACAGGAGCCTTTTTATGCAATTTAGCCACATCCCAGCACATTTTTCCATCTTTTACTCGAATATCTTTATGCCATGAAAGAGCAAAATTTAATTTTGGATCATTCAATGCACATTTTTTTAAATTGATTCGCGAATTTTCTTTCTCATTGTCAACATTCATACACAATTCCGGATCAATAGCACTAGTAATATGACCTTTAGCAAAATCACTAGGTTCAACAGGCGGATATTTTAGCACTAAGTCAAATGCAACATTCTCAATAAACCATTTAAAACTTCTGCACTGTAGTTTTGTACGAATAGATTTGGGTTTAGTTAAATCACCGGCATCAATACTACGGTAATATGGATGACGCCTGTAAAGGTATTCTGCATATTCATCCATCCAAACCTGTGCCACACGACGATAGTTTTTAGCAAGAAAATCGCCAATGCCTGGGTTTGGAAACGGTACATATTTTCTGTAAATATGACCGACTCGAGAACATGGAGCATCATACATCTGACCATGACATTGCCAAATTTTAAAACTTAATTCGTATTGTTCACCACCCCAAATGGCTAATTCTTCATCATAGCCACCAAGTTCCCAAAAGAATTTTGCACTTATTCCAAATAATCCACCAGCCATTACTGGACTCCTAGAAATCAAATTCAATAATTAGAAGAAAAAATCAATCACAACACTTTTTTATATTACTTGAATGGTTCTGTTGGATGTTTTTTATCTTCTGATAAAATAGGAAGTCGTTTATAATCAAAGTTCCAATCAAATGCTCCTCTGGCACCCTCATCTTGAGCACGGTAATTAAATGTTTCATAGTCAATGACATCAATAAATGGACATACACATGTTCGATAATCCAAAGCAATAGGTTCTAAAATCAAAGTTGTTAATTTCCACACAAATGACAAATAAAAATTTAATTTACCTAATAATGGTGGGAGCCAGTTTATATTCGCTTCAGTGTGTGAGTCTAAAAATATGAGTACATCACCCCTTGCAACTTTAGCACCAGCCAATCGTGCACGAATTAATCCTTGTCGATGTTCTATATGTATGACACTTACTTTCGTTAAATTCGCTTTTACATAATCGTCCAGTTCTTGTTTTAAAAATTCTAAAGAACAGGAATTTAAGAATAAATCAAAAGTTTAAAATTTAAAAGACACTTAATCATATTTGATGATATAATGATTAAACATTGAAATACAATAAACATAGGTTCACAATAAATGAAACGCATTGTTTTTTCACAGTATCCGATTCTAGATTTTTTAAATTTAGGACTAAATTATCGTTTTTTTAAATGTGAACGTACGTACTACGGGCCATAAAAGTAACGATCATTTTTCAAAATTTGGTAGCTAATTTGTACTTTATTCATTCGGTTTTTGGGAAACCGAAGGAATAATTTCGGTTTCGAATAAAAGTCGTCAGTATTTTTATCTGAAACTTTTGTAATTACAAATGTTTGAGCAGAAATTGTAGCAAAACTATTCAATTTAGGGAAAAAGTTTCGATCGTAGATCGAAATGTAGATCACTTCGGATCTACCTTTGAATGAAATTTGTATCTCAGAATTTTTCATACTATCGCTGTATTAAACATTTATCAATCCTCCTGAACTACTATATATAGGTTGAAATCGTGAATATTAGTCATAGGAATATGAAATTACAGGATATAAATGAGTTGAACAGGAACATGCATTTATTCATAAAGAGAAAAAGAGAGACACATACATATATTATTTCTAATTCTTAGAAACGGACATAATATATGTGTATTCCTATCTCTTTCCCTCTTTGCAAATAAATGTATGCCTCTGTCAAACTTATTGATATGTTATTGCAAATTTCATATCCTAATAGCTAATCTTGACGATTACAGCCTGTGTATCTACTACAATATTAACATATTTTAATTTATTTTTCAAAGATTTTATAAAATTCATTTTTGGAGGACCACTTTGGTATATTTAATATCGCACGAGAAAAATATCACTTAAGGATGTACCAGCATAGTGTACACATACATACACATATTATTGGCACACAGATACTTACACATACTATCAAATATTTCCGGTACGGTGATCTGGCAACGTTGTTCTGTGTATATACCTATTTATTATTATTGCATATGTCAACAGCATATATTCCTACTCTTTACTTGATGCAACTTGAGAGAGATTGGCGTACAACGCTGCCAGACCACTATTTACCATAAACGGAATGTGTTATAATTGGACAAAAATAATATTTTAAATTATTATATTTCGAAAACTAAACGGTAACACACGATTTTTTTTTTTTAATTTATATAAGAAATATTAAGGAATCCTCTCCTAGTTTTTTTTAAATTCTGTCGATTTTTTTTTCTAATACAGCAGATAATAGTTGGGCGGGCATGAAGTTTTACATGCTTCTAATGAGATAGAGTGAGAGAAAATGATAATTTTGATATTAATTATCTCGCGTTTATATTTAGATGTTTATATTTTTAATAATTTACCAAAAATTCAGCCAATTTTATCGACAACGCGTTTCAAACGACAACTACCTTAAAATCATCAGATATTTTTATTACTAATTACTTGTTAGTTATTAGTTATTTTCTAATTTAAATTTGGTATGTGGAAAATTGAGAATGGTTGTTATGAAAAAAATTCTAAAATATTACAAACTTTTAGTACTGCCATCATCAACTAAAATAATTTCGATCAATAATTCTTCAGGAGATCTATTGTATACGCTGTACACAGTTCGAAGTAATGTACTCCAATGTTCATTGTAGTATGGAATAATAACACTAACGGTCGGTAAATCTTTTAAATAAAGTTTTTTTTTACACCTGAAATAAAAAATTAAAGCATAATTAAAGTTGAAATTGCCACAATGATCGTGTGTAGAACAATAAAGTCCTTAGTATACTAAGTCAGTCACTCTAAAAAAATTATTTCTAAGCATCTAAACTCAGCGTGGTTCTCCTAGGACACACGTACTAACTTGTCAGCAGTGTTGTCTAATTGGGGGATTTTCCCCTAGTTTAACTATTTTTGTTAAATGAACAGATAATGTATATATCCATTTGTTGAAAAAGGCTGCTACGTTGTTACAAACACAACCATAAATGTAATAGATACTACTTAAAAACACATTTCTTCTCCTTCAAATTATTCCTAGAAATAATTTGAAACAAAATAAGTTTGGTCCCATAAATATTTTCTCTCAAAACCTGTTTTTGAGTTAACTAGTTTATATTATGTTTTAATATCGGCAACAATCAATTAACGATAATATTTAAAATTTAAAAAAATGTGCATACACCCTATTAAAATTAAAAATTATAGTATATACACTACCCAGGATGTCGAATATCTGGAAGAGATCGTTCTACAGAAATGAGATCACTTAAAGCTGCATTAAATCCATTTTGATCATATAATGATTTCTTTAAAGCTTCAGGTATAGATTGATTTGCTGAAACTCCATGCTCGCCTAAACCTTAAACACAAATTTATATATAATGTCTAGTTTAAATTGATATATCAAAAATAACCATTCTATAATACATCTCTATAGAAAATTAAATTACAGCGATTTACACGATTGATAATTCAGCATTTGGGTTAGATACGTGTCCAATTAGAAAAGTTACCCGATGATAAAGTGCAATGATTAGCATTTTTAGCGGCTCTGTATACTGTCATTAACCTCATGCAGTTCGAGATATTGGATCATAACTGGTGACAAGTTAAATGTGGGTTCAATTATCGTGACTCCTCTGTAGTTTACATTTGAGACTAACCTTTCCTTCCTTGATCATATAAAATTCGTTGTTTATCATGCCAATCAATTCGTACAGTTTTATCATGTTCCTAAAATAAAAAATATTCTGATTTAATTCACAAGCGCAGATCTGTTAATTAAGTAGATTGACATTCATATAAATCAACTTACTGGATCATTTCGAGATCCAATATATAAATTTTGGATTAAAAAATAGATCTATAGCTGAACGTTTAAAATCTGACCCGAGCAGAGATCGGTCGCTCAGGTCCTGTACTTTAAAAACTGAATTAGTAATTAAAAGAAAATAAATAATAAATTCAATGATTTTCAAATTTAATTTAAAAAAATTAAAATTTACTAGTTTAATTGGTTTATCATCATGGATATTGTAAACCAGTCTAATCGAAGTCACTAATTCAAATACGAACAATATGAGTAATTGAGTAATGAGTAATTAAAATATTTATCCATTAGTAACGCCTACAACAACACGGGTAAATGATATTTTTTTTAAATTTATATGCCATTATTAAATATTAATGTGAAAAAATTATCGATAAGAAAAAAATTTTTTAAATAAGTTCATAATTTTAAATGCTAAAAAAAATACATATATTTATGTTTATATTTTTCCATAATTAAAATCTACTTTTATAATAGAACTGCAGACACGGCCAATTAAATGTATGGAAAATATTTTCAAAATAATACTAAATTTGATTAATATACACTTCCGTTCATAAAAATTGAACCAGTAAGTAACATTCTAAGCGTATATATTACTAAATATATGTAGAATAATACAGTAACACTTAGACTGTTTCAACTGGTTCAATTTTTATGAAGGGGAGTGTACATAATGCTAAAAGATGCCAAAAACCCGTTTTTAAGAATTTTCGAATACTTGAATGAAACGAATACTTTTTTTTAAGCTATTTATATATATATGCTGACTTAACATCATATCTCTAAAAAATTTTAATAACAGCACGAATTCATTGGTAACTTTATCCACGGTCATTAAAACATGTAAAATATTACACATGTTAGTACAATATTTATTGCGAAATATTTATTAAAAAATGATTCCATAAATTTCAAATCAATTGTAGTTTATTTTATATAAGTTCATAAAAATTGAACCACCAGTAAGTCACATTCTAAGCGTGTATTTTACTAAATATATGTATATTACATACAATAACACTTCAGAATGTTTCAACTGGTTCAATTTTTATGAACGGGAGTGTACATAATACACATTATATGTATGTACAAATGGTATCATAAGTCGAGCTATCATTTCAAAATTTTATAATAAATTTAAAATTAAAACCGAATAAATAATGCACAAATCAAATATAAAATTTTGAAATGATAGCTCGACTTTTCACGCAATTTGTAAAATCGACTGCCAAAGTCGCACTATCATTTCAAAACTTTGTAATTGATTTGTACCTTATTTTTTTCGAAAACCGAATAAATAAGGCACAAATCGATTATAAAATTTTGAAATGATAGAGCTACTTTTGCAGCCGATTGTAAATATTTTACATTGGATCATAAGGATCTCATACATGAGATCTGAACAAATTTTCGTTCAATTTTGTAGCTTTGAGGAAATAAAAAGGACAAAAACAAAGGACAAATTTTTTTTTAAATCAAAACGACACCCATTAGATCCCACCGCCCTGACGCACAGTCAAGTGACGATGGACTTTTATTATAATTATTAGTTTAAAGAAAAAAATAATTAAATATTTAATTTAAAAACGTGGGACTAGGCGCCCCAAGTATAGTATATTGTTTAATTTTACTTGGCAAAGATAACCAAGTACTACTGTTTGACTGTTTGTAGTACTTAGATATAGTTATCTTTATATCGTTATATTATTATATCATCTTTTTCGATATAGTGATAAAAAAAGAGTATATTATAAGAAAAAAATTAAGTTCATTTTCAGTAGTTTAAGATTATATCATGCTTGTACGCTTTCAAATGAAAAATACTATTTTTGAATTTTGTTCACCCAAGTACTTAACGTTATATTTAGTGTAAACGATTAAAATTTGCCATCCCTGAACATTTTCCACCCTAGACAACTGCATACCTTGCCTAACCGGTAAACCCGCCACTTAGGGAGAGCCATGTTTTAAATGAGCAAGAACAAAATGTAAATACACACATTGAGAGTATTTGGAACAGCTAAGTCCATAGTACACTAAGTAAGTCAGTCAGTCTAAAAAAATGTTACTTTACTCTAAATTCAAGTTGGGGAATTTTCTCCTAATTTTAGTGGATTTAATAATATGAAAAAATGCATGTCTCGAGTATAAATAAAAATTTTGTATGCTGATTCGTTATATTCAACTTGAATACAAAAATTTACAAATACAACAATCCCAATGCAAAATCCCCCAATCTGGCAGCACTTACTTAGCAAAATGGCATCACAATCTAAGTTGCTTAGTTTATGTCAAGTGTCCTGGCTTAGTATCTGGCAAGTGTATTTAATTAAGTTAGATATACTTAGTTTAATAAGGACTAAGTTGTCCCAAACATGGTCAATGCAGCTTCCTTAGATTTTTGGCAGATGATAATCCGAAAGTTTAGAAATAGCCTAATTATATTCATAAACTAGCGACATCGACCAAGTGGCGGAAGCGAAACTAAATAATATGAAACAGAAACATGAAAAAGCTTTTTATTTTGTGTTAATGTTCAATGTTTAAACACTTTAACAAATAGAATACATATCTTATTAATCAGAATAACTGAATCCCTTTCCTCTTAATTATTAATCCTCCGTAAATTAATTGAAATGTTTATAATAAATTTGAAGATCACTTTTGGAAAATTTACTTGCATTAATAAATTGTAGTATTGTTTCGAGTTGTGTGGTATACCCGTATACGATTTGATATTCAGGTAAAGAAATTATTCATTTACTCATCTGAAATTATATTCATGTCTCTCGATTGTTATATGACAACGATTATGCGATACTCAAAGTTTAGTATATCATA
Organism: Nineta flava; assembly: GCA_963920215.1. Classification (NCBI taxonomy): domain Eukaryota; kingdom Metazoa; phylum Arthropoda; class Insecta; order Neuroptera; family Chrysopidae; genus Nineta; species Nineta flava. Next base: position 107,269,758 of record OY986040.1, on the reverse strand, counting down.
GTTTATGCAAAATCCTAATCAACAGTTTATGTTGACAAGATTGTCAAAAATTATCTTTAGCCCTAACAGGCGACTTGAAACTCGGTATACGTATGAAATGATTTAATTCAACAGAGAAATGAAAAATTGACTACCATCTGTCACCAAGTTCCTGACTGATCACTTCACAGAAAAGTACCTATTCATGAAATAAACAAACAATAAGGGTATTATTTAAGAAAGAAATCAGACAATAAAGAACAAAACAGTACTTTAGAGTCGCGGGCATTAAGTAGTCAAATAAAACCCATTGATTTCACCTTATTATTATCTCGTAGTAATATTTTTACCATTCCAGAGTAATTAATAAAATAATTCAGTACTTTCCTCCGTCACTAATATCCCGCAAGATTAATCATAAAGTATTACAGGAAGTAATTAGACAATAAGAAACAATAACACAACGATACTTTGCCGCTGCAAAGCCTCGGGCTATAAATAAAATTCGTAGATTGTTTTAACGTAAAAATTAAATATTTTATCCGCCATCAAATTCCCGCAGGATTCATTACAACTCGCAAACAGTACAAACATTTTCGGTAGTATTCAGGAGATAAATCACATAATAATAAACGATAAAATAATACTGTTAAAAAATCTAAATAGACAAAGTACAAACATAAAACAGAATATTTTCATCCGCGGAAAAGGTTAATGAAATCAAATCATACTAAATGTATTTCCATGATCATTAAAATTAAGTTTAACATAAAAATTTGTACTTACTCTAAAGGACGGAATTAAAATTAATTCATTATTTTTAAGATAGTCTGGCGATCGAATTATTTTAAATGTAAGTACTGTACATGAAATCGTTAGGCCAGCTATTATCACAAACTTTATCAAACTGATAACGTTACGTCTCATTTTGATCCAAAGGCATTTTTCTGAAATGAAACAGATTTTTTAATTCATTTGTTAAAAATATAAGTTTCATACAATAATTAACATTATTTTGAGTTTTCCTAACCATAGAATAGTTCATAACCTGTACCCGTTATATATATATATATCTAAAAAAGATTCTACGATATACATAAAATAATATCTTACCAAAAAAAAAAAACAAAACGATTATCCTTTAAATTATATTTTTATTTAATAGTTAAAAATTGTTGTCGCACATAAAGTGGCACTTGCACTTCCCATAAACTAGTAGTCAAATCTGGTCATTCAAGTCACAATAACTCGTTAGTATGGTATTGTTTTTAATCAAGTAACTTTTATCAGAAGTACTCATACCAAATAAATTTTGTTCTTATCATTAAAAATTCAATGAGATATAATTTTTGGGGTATTATACTTTCGTCAATAAACTTAATTCATAAAAATATTGTACTTGTTTACAACTGACGCATTTTTTAATTAGACATTGATTGAAAATTGTTTAGTTTTGGAGCGATCGAGTTTTAATTGAAATTGTTTAGTTTTGGAGCGATTAATTTTTAAAAACTTTTAATTGATTTTTGTGTTTACATATTAAAAATACCATAAAAAATTTGTTACTTGCATATCTGTAAACAATAAACTATGTTTGACATATACCTGTAATAAAAATATATTTACTAATATTGTATTCTTTGCTAATATGCAGAGTTGATTGAGGGTCTCTACTCTCTATAGTTCAAGGGTCCTCAAATCAAACTACCCGCGGGTACCTTGGTGCTCGCCGAACCGTATTACCAGACCCGTGATAGTATGATCATAATAAACCAAATATCAATTTTCAAGAAAATATTAGGGACATTTTTTTAAAACATTAATTAATTTTTGTATGTTAACAATGTTTTTTTGAAAGTGTAAATAGTTGGAGACATCTGCATAGGAGATAAACGTTTTATAAAGGAGATAAAAAAAGGTTCATTGGATCAATTTTAGTTGAGTTGAAAAAAAAGCTTCATCGAAATTGCTTAAAATATGACTGATAGGTCAAATCATTTTTGTGGATCATGTCACCGGGTTAAAAAAAATTTTGTTGGCGAATTATGACCAAATTCGATCCAAGTTTAAAGAAATTTGAATCAAGCTTTCAATCAAGTTTTTTTAGCCCGTCCATAAAAAGTTCCGTTAGTTATAACTGAAACTAGCCATTTAACATTTTTTTAATAGAGGAGAAATTTCAGCTAGATTGTCAATAAATCGTTTGTAAAAGCTGCTATCCTCGTTATCTTTGATAAAATCCGATTCTGTGTTTAGGATAATCAATGTGTCCAGCAGTTCTTGCCCCACTACTCAATAGAGAACGAGCATCGTCTTAATGCGCTTAAACACGGAAAATCGTATTTTGTGGAAAATCGCTTAAGCATACGAGATTGAGGATTGCACAATAAGTGACGTTTAAGGACTGGCATCCTAATCTCTTCGAGAGAAACAAATAGCGTTCTTTGCCGTTTGATCAACCATCTTCGCCGATTTTCAGTTCTTCTTCCTTCCTTCTCCGTATTAACTATTTTGTGAGTAAGCCTGGGGGCCGACACAAGCTAGAGCCCGGGTGGAAAATGTCACCTTGACTATAGTCAACCTGACACTGATTATGATTGGTATTTAGCCGAGTAACGCAACAGTATGATAACTTGCTTGAAGCAAAACTATCAATACAGACTATGGTCAATGGTGTATAGTTAGAACTTCTATAGAGAAGAGTATAGTTAACTGGGAGGAGGTACTAATCCACACCTAAAATAACTTAAACAACACAATTTTGGCACAATCGTAGTCCGTAATTCGGACACACGTCCTGATTTTGGAACCAATGATATTTATCAAAAATTTACATAACCAAATGCAAACTTAGACCAAGAGAAGGGCTCGTTCATCTCTAGGACCCCATTTTATACGCCACTGACCAAAATAGAGCATGTACTTAAGATCTACTCCACTTAAGTATGTACTTACGATTATAGCAAGATTAGACAAAAATTCAATGTTACACAAATATGTTTGTTTTTAGCAATTATAATGAAAATGCCTTATCAATTTCAATATGTGTTGGTGTAAATAATTTTAAGATCAAAATTAGTCATTAGATTTGTTACGGCCCTTAGTCCCTTTTGTGTGCTTATCCAATTACTATTACTCTTAGAGAATAATCTAAGAGAGTTCTGTCTTCATGGACAAAACTCTCGAAAACCTCCGATTGACAAAGTATTTCTCACAGAAAAGATCCATTATCCTCAATCGAATGTTTGTTTGTATGTGTTTGTATTCAGTGAATGTTTGACATTTTTTATTATAAAATTTATTTACAAAATTAACAATCATATAGAAGGGAATGTTTCTAAGTATGTTTATAACGTATGCGGTCCTATGCCATTTATCCAATTGAGAAGAAATTTTGGTGAATTTTTGTACGCACGCTCACAAAGATTTCTAACAAAAAAATCTGTAAATAGGAGGAGAGCAAAGCGAGGTAGGGGGCAGATTTAAAACCATACGAACGAAGTCGCGGGCAACAGCTAGTTAATAATATAGTGGTAAACCATTACAGATAAATAAAAGTATACTTTTTAGCGTGAAAAATGGAGTTTAATTACGAAATTTTATAACAAGTCGTTTTTATTAATTTTTGACCAAATAGATTTGTGTCAAATCTGTTTGGTTTTAAAAGAAAGGGCTCGAATAAAAGTTGCATGTTATAAAAATACTAACAACTTATGTTCTAAACATTTTTTTCGAAAACCGAATGAATTCGGCACAAATTAATTGTAAAATTATGATCAAAAACGCCACTTTTGAAGTCGATAGTACCATGAAACAAAAATAATCCATGCCAATGAATTATCAAATATGAGTTATTTACAAGGTTGGAAAGCTTTAGATTTTGGATTTTAAAGCAGATAGTAGAATTTCGTAACAGTTATTTATTTTCCACTGTTGTCTTTTTTGTCACTTTTTTATAATAAAATGAATCTCGACAACAGTATCTATATTTTATCGATACGATAAAATATAGATACTATCGACATCGAAGTAATCATTAAATCAAGTTGAGTCGTTAATTTGAAAGAGTGGTAATATTGTGAAATAAACAGTTAAAGTTATTAATAAATTAACATAAAACTTGTTTATCAATTAACAATAAAATTTATTATTTACTATTTATATATTATTTAGATATTTGTTGTGAATTGAATTAAAAACATAAATTTTATGATAAGATGGGATTCCCTACTTTTAAAACCAACGGCTTAAAAATAACTATACGATTTTAAAAAAATCGTATAAATCGTATAGGTCAGAAATATGGGAAGTCAGGTTTGTAAAGGTATTAATTAAGAAAATTATTTACGATTGGCACTATATTGAATCTTCTGTATTAAATTTTAAGGTTGTTTAGAATAAAATTAAATTTAATGACAGGTTCTTCAAAACAGCTTATTATTTCAATAATAAAGAATATCCTGTCAAAGTTTGAACTTGATCCTGTTTTTAGTTTTTGAGTAAAAAACTGTTAAGTTACGATTTTTAAGAGATTTTTACATAGCTTAAATGGACTCGGCGGCAAAAACATTAATACAAAACTTTATATCTCGACCGCCAGGAAATGTCAGGTTTATGAAAAACTGTCATAATAATTATCAGTCGTATAACCTTGACCATTTTCAAAATAATCTTGTTTTTGGTTTCTGAGATAATTAAATTTATAGATCGAAAAATGGTACTAAAGTTATTATTTTAGATTGTCACAGTAGGTTTGGCAACGTCAGTGTAATTAAAATTAAATAAATAATTATTAATAAAAATTAAAATAAAAAATATTAATTAAATTATTTTTTTATTTGATAATAATTTTATTAATTTAAAAAATTAATTTTTTTTAAATCTTTTAACGTGGTTAGAATTAGTGTATTTTGAGTTACACGAACTTTACCATTAATTTTGGTTGATTTACCCTCACCACTTTCATAACAACCTTAAGAGATATAAATCCTATGTATGGAGGTTAGAGTATAGTAAGAAGAGAACTATCTCTTATGGCTGTTAAAATCTAATGCACTTAGCATTAGAGCTTAAATTTCGAATGTCATCCGATTTATACAATTTAACTATTTTTTTTCGATTTTTGTTTAAAAAAATTCGAAAAAAAGGGTTTTTTGGCGCATTTGAAGGGTTGTTTCTCAGAAACTGCCTATCAGGATCGGATGAAATTTTTTTTACAACATATATTGGTAGGTACCAATAAATAAGCTCACCAATTTTGGAGCGGTGGCCTCTTTTTTTTTCTAACTTCGCGAGTGTGCGTGTTTCGGATGGCAAACAAATGTTATTATATACACAGTGTATAAACTTCAAAAAGCAACCGCATATCCGGTTGCCTCGTCAAAAAATTTTACGTTTTGCCCCCTCCCCCATCTCCGCCCTCGTCCATTTGGGGTCCATTCGGCCGGTACGGGGAGGTTCAGTATCACTTCAAGACCGAGATTACCACTCGTCATCCGGTTGCCTCCCGTCCAAATTCGACGTGCCATTGCTTTAACTAATAATTGTTGAGTTCTGAGCTGAAAGGTTTTTCCAACGATTACTGTTAGACAACTACCTTAAGTGTAATGATGCGTCTTTCAGTTAAGGATTAAGGAATGGATTTTGATTTAGTAGAATTAGCAACACATGCTGATCACACCCAAGGAATCATTCAAGTTCAAAACGAATCAAATAAGGTAAAATTAAAGAATCGTTGATTTTTATTGTTCCGATTTTAAATAATTTACAAATTATTTTTTAATTAAATACAAAACTCTAACGGTACTTATTTTTATGTTCAATTAAAAAACTCATTGACTGTTCATTTTCATTAGAAAAAAAACAACACATTTCACGTAGCAGACTTTTGTTAGTTATTATAAAAATTTCTTTTATGAATAGAATTAATTCTAAACTTAAGTATACGTTTGAAAATACAAAAGAAAAAAAAATAAAACAATACACAAAACTGTATAACTTTTTACCGGGAATTCTGTCTGCACAATTTCACATGCAAATATTTTTAAAAAAAAATTCCTAGTTACAAGGCTGTGTTAAATATTAAATTAAAAAATTATAAATTGCATTTTAAAACAAATAAAAATAAAAAAAATTGCTCTAAAAGCATCTTTTTGAAATAATTTAAAATATAGTTAATAAATTAGTTAAAAGCATTTGAATTCCTTTTTATCGACACACAATATTTGAGTTTTTTTGTGTCGAAAAACAAATTTTTTAAATGGATATAAGTTAATTTTTTAGTGTTAAAAACACATTCAGAGGCATACATAGGTGGCAACAAATATATTATCATTCTTCATTGCTATTCGAAGTACAGAAATTTTGTTTTTACAATTCTCAATGAACTTTGCAGTAATACATTACACCCAACGCCTTACTGACAAATTGAAAAAATTACATCCATTTGAACTTTCATTGTCCAAACATTGCCAGCCTTATGAATACCGATTATCTCATAGAAATTCCCTATATTTGAATAATACAGCCAATCTGGACAGGGTGCGTGACGAGAACGACATCTGAGGACTGCATTAAATCATGCTATATAACCGTTGAAGAAATTTCTGATCGCTAAGAAATATCGAGGTGAAAAATGATCTAAAAAACGGTTAGTAATATCACGGTAACGTACACAGGCAAAAAAAACCCTTAAACTTGGCCTGTCGCACTACCGTACTCTAGATAAGTGCATTACCACATTTGAAAGAGGTTAATAAATAGTAAGTATTGTCTTAAAAATAGAACGATTTAAAGCTTAATTTATTCACAGCGTGCGTTGCGGTCGATTCGGTTGTCCCCACCATATACTTATGCACCCTGCCAATACCCTTTTCCAATTACTTCTCACTTGTAGACAATATTTTTCCCGATCATGTTGATTTAGTGGAGAAATGAGAATGCATGGGAGTGGTATATAATAAAAATTTCCCAGTTGTTGGACACCCCGATTTCTCGACAATACAATAAAGAATAAAAATACATAAGAATGAGAATTTATATGACATAAAATACCGTGCTACTTTTAAAAATATGGTACTCAATACTTAGTATAGACTAGGATCAATCGAAATCGAAAATTACCTCATATACAATCCAACTGAATGTAAAATAAGTTTATTGCAAAGAAAAAATCTTACCATCGTAAAATTTAAAAAAAAAAAACGAATACAATTTTAACAAAATGAAACTATAGGCTTTGATTTAAAAAAAAAAACTTTTTTACAAATAAAACTAAAAAATTTGTCTAACGGTATTTTATTATCATTAATAAAAAAAATACGATTCCAATATTAAAATCGAAATACATTGTTACAGATTAGATATATTTTTAAAACTAGTGGTCCTTTTATGTACATCCCCAAAAGTAAAGACGTATAATGATTTTGTAAAACGATAAATTATTACAGAAAAAAAAGATTGTTGATGAGTATTTACATCCTACTTAAAAAATAAGACCATTTATTTTATTGTTTATAAGCGTTTCATAGAATAGGACCCACTTTGTGCATATATCCAAAATGTAAACAAAGAATACCTTTCCTTAAAAAGAGGAAACTCATATTAAAATACAATTCGTATTCTTACAATATATTTGTAAGCTCGGTCAAAATATAATTAATTATCCTAAAAAATTACTATTTCTGTACTTGTTGCTCAAAAGCCTGTTGTGCCGTTAAAGATTTTTGCTGTTGTTGTTCTGTGGCTGGTAAATATTGTTGCAAATCTATAAAATCAGTCGTTGGATCTTTTGGCAATATTAATGATACATGATGGTATTTGGAATGTTTGTATTTCTCTTGTACAGCCTGTTGTTCTAACGTAGATGCATTTGAGAAAGTTGTATGTAAGTGTGCAATGCATGGTCGTAAATATTCTAATGAGTACCGTGTTGATTGTTCAAATTCTTTAGTCCATGGTTCATCATCAACATTGTACCGCGCTAATGCTATTGCTCCACTAGCTATGTGTGATGGTAAGAATTGTAAATATGGATCGGCTTCCAACAACGATAATTCGATTAGGTACTAAAAAAAGAGTAAAATTTTAGTTTATTTCTTTATACACAGATAATTTACTAAATAACTATTTATTTGTGTATAGTTATTATTTGTGTATAGTTTGTCTTGACTTGACTAACTGATATGCTTGCTCTTTTGGTGTGCGTTGGCCCTAACAATTTATACTAAGGTTGTACGTGCAATTCGAGAAAGGTAGAGGTAGAGTTTCCTTTTAATGAAACTGTAAATGTGAAAGTTAGAGAGATAGCCATGAAAAACTGTTTTAGCAGCACACGGATCAATGGTACTTTTAAAGTTTCATTAAAACACTAAAAAGAATCTTTATACTAAAGCCCAGCTTTTTCCTAACTTTTCGCATTATTAATATTGGACTAAAAAATAAATAAATGAAAAAAATATTTATTTTTTGACATACCATGGCAAGACTTGTAGTTTTATCTTCAAATTTGTTTGTCGCACAAAATTCTTTGACGAAAGTTAAAGGTGTTGGGACTGACAAATCAAATGATAATACTTTTAATATAAGATGTTCCATTCGTAATACTTGTTTCTTGTTATATGTATCGTCTGTTATGTAAACAAATTCTCCAACATCTGGTGGGTAGATTTCTTCATATTTTCTACACGGAACAGTACGATAAAAAAATTAATCGATAGTTACTCATTTAATTCTAGATCGAATAAATATTATTAAAAATTAATTTCGTGTATTCAGTTGTTAGTCATATGAGATTATTGATCTCAATAGTTTTAGGATTTTTAAACTTTGTAAATATCGTGTGATCATTTGAAAAGTTACCACTTAAATATTAAATTATGCATTTTAGAAAAAAATGTTTCAAACAAAAGTTGCAGTTTAAAGGGGGAAACATAATTCAATAATTATATTTTTGTTCCAATGGTGCATGAAACCTATCTTTTAAATGGTGCAAGATAGAGAAAACACCACAACATTTTTTTTATTTAAAGATGTTTCCTTTCTTGCATCGATTAAAATATAAGATAGATAAGATAAACCACGCGGGCGGGCACGGGTGCATGGAACAAAAATATAATTATTGCATTAATTCCTTCCATTAGAATGAGCAACTTTTGTTTGAAACATTTTTTTCTAAAATGCCTATTTTTAAAAATGCTTAAGTTGTAACTTTTCAAATGATCACATGATATGTTATATAATATATAAAGATATTAAAAATTTAGTCGCGATTTTGCAACCGCCAGAAACACGGGACGGAAAGAAGTTTTCAGTACAGATTTTACTAAAAAAATTCTAAATACTCCATTTCCGTGTCAATTTCCCACTATTATTTAAAATATAAAATTTAAGTACCGAAGAAATTCTCGGAGGCTGGACATCTGCTGAACAATTTACAAAGAAACACAATTTGGCTAATCTAAGACCCATCTAGTTTGGTGGAATATGATACTGAGATATTATTACATTTTCTGATGTAAATAAAGTGTCTTAATTTTGCAGACACGAATTCAGAAAGGAAGCTATATTTATTGAAGGTAACAGTCCATTTTTTCAGTTTTCGTTTTCTGATTATGAGACGATGTATTCATACATCCAAACAGCTGTTTAAATATAGTAGTAACTAACATTTCAAGAATTTTTACTTATTTTTGTTCAGCAAACTTTTTTGAAGTCTCTAACTATAGAAATTTATAGGATATGATTTCAAATTCTTAATAAATAAAAAATGAATCTACGACTTACTTAGACTATTGATATGAATCAACAAACTATGCGATCATTTTTTACGCATTTTAATCGTCTGGGGCGGCTTCGAGGCGTTTATTAATATAATTTTTTTTTGAGTTTTTTGCTATTTGCTACCCTAAATTTAAACGCTATATCTTTCGAAGACCTAACCTATTTGTTGCAGAGAATCACGATTGGATGGAACCGGACCCTGTGTGAATTAACTTAATTTTAGTTTTAATATTACTGAATACCTAGACCTATGTTTTTAACCAACAAACTACTGTATGCCATATCGTAGTTAAGGGTAAATAAACCGATATTTGACCATGGTTATCAATAATATCCCTTACTAATTAGTTTTAGCAAAATTATGTCACCTTATTTTACGTCCAAATAAGCAAGAAAATATAGATATATCTCTGTATCAGGTTATGTCGTAGAAGTCATGCAGTAAGGAAATAATTTCAGTAACTTACGCTGCAATAAACATAGCTGCTGTTCCAACCAATTGTAATTTAGCTCGAACCACAGACATGTAACTAAGAAATCGATCTATATACGATACACCTAAAAACAATGTTTCTGGTTGCAATTTATATTCTTCGGCAACTTCCACCAACCAATCAACAAGCACAGTGCGCATTGAGTATGTAATATCAGGCTGTTTTCGCATATAGCCAGGTTTTGGTCGATGTCGTGTTTCACACTCTCGCATATACTTATAAATATCATCGCGATAAATATCATACTCTTTAATATCGTAAATAGCATCACTACGTTGCGTTACAAGAAGAGATTTGTCTATGCTCATTGGCAAATCTGTGATGGTACTTGAATTAAGTGATGTTTGTATGTCATTTTTGGATGGTTCTTCTACCACTTGTGGTATATTTATTTCTTCCTTGGTTGTCTGTTCGTTGACTTTACATCTTACTTCGGGTTCAGGTTCGACTCGTTTCTTATTTTTAGTATTTTCTTCGTATACCTTAAAAGCTTCAAATTGTGCAACTGGTACAGCAGGAGCTGGTTGCTTTGAAGCAAACTTTTTTGGTTGATAATTTTCATTCTCTTTTGATGGTACATTTGGAATGTTTGATGATTTTAGAACCTAGAAAATTTTTTAATAAATGCATTATTTTCTATTGTAAAAAATCATTGTAATTATTAAATTAAAATATATTTATTGGAAAAATAAAAGTTTAATTTTTGGTGAACCGTCCACTGTCTGCATAATTGGAAATTTTAATTTTAATATTAAATGAATATTAAAACTAAGATCAACTTCAGTAATCCGTAAAAAAAAAAAGAAAAAAAATTATTAATTTTCAGTATAGCATGAATTTAGGTCTTTCTATTCAAACAGGTAATTCGCAATATACTAACTAAAAACAATTTTTTTTAAATTAACAATTTTTCGCGCAAGAATTTTTCAATTTTGTTAATTCCTTCAATAACCATAATTCGTAATTTTTCTCAGAAAAACTGCTTATTATTGATCCTCAAAAGTTCGTGTCCATCTTCAAACTAATTACTTAACTAAAAAAAAATCTATTTTTAAACCTCATGTCTGTATTTGGGTAACTGCAAATTTTCATCATTTACGTAAAATAGTTTTTGAGAAAAACCCCTATGAGAGACAGAAGTACAGAACTAAAAAGATTTTGTCAAATACACAAATATGAATTGTCGCAAACATTTCTCTTATTTATTAAGCAAATTAGATTGTGACTTCATTTTGTTTAGTAAGTGCTGCCAGATTGGCGAATTTTCCCCCTATTTCAGTGGATTTATTAAAGCCTAGTTGAAAATCTATGTGATTTATTCATGAGATTGTATGTAGTATTTTTAATTTTTGTGTTCAAATTGAATATAACGAATCAGAATACAAAATGTTTATTCATACTCGATACATGACAGCATGAATTATTTCTTATTATTAAATCCTCTAAATCAGGGGAAATCCACCAATTTGGCAACACAACTGGCAAGTTAGTGTGTTCTTAGAAAAAGGTGCTCAAAAGTAATTTTTTTAGACTGACTGACTTAGTTTACTAAGTAAGTTTGTCTCAAGATAATATTTAAATAAACTTTTTTCAAGAAGAAAGTTATTGAATAACACATTTTCCATTAATAACGAAACTGCGCGTTTTTTCACTCCTAAGAAGATACCTCTTTAAGTGAAACTGAAACATCAAACAAAATTGACAATAATTTTTGTTACCGCCCTATATCTCAACATTTGAATTTGAATACAACAAAAAAGACACTATTTTATATGGAAATTAGCTGAGATTGTAATATGGCCACGAAACTTTGTAGTTAAAAGTTTTGCTACAAAGATATAGATTATGCTTTCCGATCTCGCGTAAAGCTATTAATATTAGAACTTCATAGTCATTGAGACACTTTAAAATATATTACGATCTCAACCAATTTGACCGTCCTTTTAATCCCAATTTCTGAAGTATGCAAAAAAAGGTCTAAACTTTATGAAGTTCGCAAGTTTTCTCTGCTCAATCTTGGAAGGATATCTAATTCTTCGATATATTTCTACAGAGTGATAATTCCTCTTTTATGGAGTATCTATTCAAAGTGATAACATCTAAATATTAGGAAATTAATACTTGTATACAAAAAAAAAAAATTGTATAAATTTTAAAAGTAATAAATAAAGCAACGATTCAAATAAATAGAAGTAAACAAAATTAGTAACTAAGATTTATATAATATTAACACAAAATTGATATATATTTTATTCATTTCTCGCTTTTGTGTAGTTTAAAAAGCTATCGAACGTACAAATATTTATTTAAATCGATAAGTTATTTAGGAAAATTAAAGGAACGGTAAAATGTAAACTTCACTTATAACTGCCATGCTTATTTGACCTGAACAGCATTTATTGCAATCAACATAATTTTAACGAAACAAAATTACAGAATTTCCTAAAGGATAATATAAATTTTTTGCTTTAAGACTTCCAAATAAGCGTATAAAACTTGATAAAAGTTAAAACTTGTGAAAACTAGTCGTAACAAGTATTTTTATAGTTTATTATCGAAAATACAATATATACTAATTAAACCTACGGGAAAAAATCATCAAGATACAATTTCTTTAAAATAGAACTTGGATAAATACATAAAATGAAATTTTGAAAAAAGTTTCAAACTTAGCGTTGATGTTTAACGGAAAAATTGATGTAAATAAATGTTTACAAATGATGCCTTCGAAAAATGGCGGTTACTAACCTGTTTCGAACCTCTAGTTTGTCCATCGAATTGATTATTATTTGTGTTGATTGACCCTAATACATTCCGTTTTTGTTGAAATACTTCTTTTACATTACGTCGAATATCTCCAACACGTACGTTTTCTTGATCTTCATGAATACGAAATGAAGCCATTACTTCCTTAATATATTGCGTTTTTCCAAATTAAATAAATTAAAAAAATAGATATAACAAATAATAAAATGGTTATGATATAAAAGAATTCAACACCGAACTGACGGCATTAATATTGTAACAAAATTTAAACTTCGTTGCTATAACATTGCAAATTAAATTATGAATTTTGTGTTACAAAAAAAGTTTCAAAGTCAACTGTCGTTATTACCCAAGCTATTTTGCTAGTTTACAGCTGGGTGATCGTTTTTATTCACTGCGCAAATCGTTTTCGTCCTACCAATAAAAAGTTATCATATGGTATCACGTGGTTTCCTATTTAAATAAAAAACTTTTATGTTTATGTAAATTTGAATTAAAAAAATGTATAAAACTATCCAAAATTATTTTCAAAATATCAGAAATTTCAAGTTTTTATTCAATTTATTACAAAAGATGTATTTCTTTCCTACATACAATGCCTTACAATTTCAAATTGATCTCTCACCCTTCTCGCCCCTTTATCAGGTTTTTAACGCACATGTCAAAAAACACATGTGACAGTGTTTACATTTAATATTTTCAAAAACTTGAAACGAAAAAAAAATGTCCAAGCAGTATAAGTAGGTTTACAATTTAAAAAAAAACTAAGAATACATTTTTATGTTAATATTTTTTTTTTACTTTTTGAGGGCCATAAATCCTGTAAAATATTACAAGGATTATTTATCTAATAATATTAGACCCGATGGGCGAAATTTCACAAAATTTCGATCAATAGCTTTAAATGTGAATTCCATATCCACAGCTGATGGGTCCGCAATCGTTAAATTAGGGAATACCACTGTCGTTTGTGGTATTAAAGCGGTAAATATTTTTTGGTTATAATTTGTTACTTGAAACTAACTACAAAATATTTTTCAACTACAATGAAATGTATCTGGCCTTCGGATATTTAAATTCTAAAGTATCTGAGTGCAAATGTAAATAGTAATCAATATTCAATAAAAAATTATACATTTTTGTTTAACCGTTTTAGGAATTATGCAAACCAAAAGCTGAAGAACCAGATAAGGGATATTTGGTACCTAATGTTGATTTATCACCATTAAGTTCATCTAGATTTCGCCCTGGACCACCTAGTGATCAAGCACAAGTATTTTCACGTCTTGTTGCTGATGTAATTATGGATACAGAGTGTATTGATTTAAAGGATTTATGTATTCATCCCGATCAGCTAGCATGGGTATTGTATTGTGATATTATTTGTTTAGACTACGATGGTGGTGTGGTTGATGCTGCAGTTATTGCTCTTGTCTCAGCTTTAAAAACAGGTAATATATAGGACATAGAAATTGTCCAACTACTTTTAGACGAAAATAAAAAATAGCAAGTTTCCATTAAAAAAACCAAACTTTTTTATAATACCTACATACTTTGATGTTAGGCCAAATCTGTTGACCCAAGATAATCACCCCGTGCTAAATGTGTAGAGCTAAATCGAAATTAAAAACATTAAAGTTAGTTTTTTGATAGAAAGTCAGACATCGCTATAATATAATATGTCTAAATTAGTAATTCTGATTCTGTATACCTGATGAATTCAGTTTTGATGAGTGAGTGTCCTTTTTCTCTGATACATATAAATATAATAAACTATCTCTATTTGTGAAAATCTTTGATATTTTAACATAAACGTTAAATCGTCACTTAGGAGCTACGTAGACTAAGTTTTTGTCTACGTAGACTATGTGGTTGTGCTAAATAATTAATCCTTTTCATGAACTTCCACAAATTAATGCTCAATACAATTAATAAGCTTTTCTCTCTCTTTGATGCATATAAAGGATGGTAAACGATGAAATTTGTACCACTACTTAAGGTAGTTGACTTACAGTAATTAATCGTGTTAAAAAGTTCAGCTCATAACACACATCAATTATATGAATAGGCTGAGATTGTAGACTATACTTTTTTTATTTGAATGTACTTTGTATACTTGTTCGCTTGGATTATATAAAAAGATCAATTTTTTCGTTAATCTATTACAATAATAAACGGTCAATAATTTTTTTTCATTTTATAACATTGTACATTGTTCTACTTTTTTAGCCAAATAGCTGGACGCGTTTTTTTAAATAAAATTAAAAGTATAGTAAAATTACTAGTTTTTTATATACCTATAATATTAATTGTACACTTTTTGAGAGCGATTTTTATCAAAACTACGGTAAATAATTTTGAAATTTTAAACGAAGTTAGATACTTATATTTTGAATAATTTATCAAAAATTCAGCCCATTTCGTCGACAACGCGTTTCACACGACAACTACCTTATGAATAGCCCCTTATGGCAAATCTATATGAAATAATTATTTGAGTGAACAAATCCTTTGATAAAATATCGAAAAGCTATATATAAACATACTATATTTCTCATTGATGGTAGATTTTATTTTTATTTATAGTAAAACTACCTGAAGTAGACTTTGATGAAGAATTGTGTACAATAAAATCTGTTAAACTAGAAAACAAACAATTATTAGAAGTTCATGCAATTCCTGTGGCAAATACATTTGTCATTTTCGACGAGTAAGTATTGTTAAGAGCTCCATAAAAACCTGAATAAATTTGGCTAATAATAATTAACATTCTATTTTGATATTGATAATAGAGAACAACTTATTGTGGATCCAACTGCCGAAGAAGAAGATTTATGTAATGGAACTATAACAGTAGTAATTGTTGATGATCATGTTCGATCTGTGCATAAACCTGGTGGTGTTCCAATATCCAATAAAAATATTGAGGCATGTATTGTTGAGACAAAAAAACAAGCGAAACATGTTGTCAATTTAATAAATAATACGACAGAAAATTGTAAACAAAAAAAAGAAAATTTATAATAAAGTTTTTTTTTTAATTTCCTGTTTTTCTCTTAATTTAAAGTGAAATCATGCGAGTAAAAGATTCGTGAATAGGATTTTTTATCGAACTTCGACATATCGTAGTTTTTATTTAGCGAGGGGGGGGGGCTGAGATCTTGTATTCTAGTTTATGCAAAGCTGATTGTGTGGTTTCAAAAAAAGTTTTTGTTCATTTGTTTTCATCAGATAAATAATTTACAATTTATAGCATTCCCAACGTAAAAATGAAGAAGAAATTTATATATGAGAGGAATCATGAAGCGTGCTAGTATTTACACCAGAGTGCTCATGCAAACAATTTCGAGATAATATCAGAAAAATTTATCGCGTAGGAACTACCTAGACTAAGAAAATTTTCCTGGATTGAATTAAATTACGAGTATCGGCATTCTTTTCCTGTTCAAAATTTGGAATATCTCATAATATTGGTAAAATGGAAAAATTTAATATGCGTAAATTTATAGGAAATTAATTTTAACTCATGAATTTATCTTCTGACCATTT
Organism: Nineta flava; assembly: GCA_963920215.1. Taxonomy (NCBI): domain Eukaryota; kingdom Metazoa; phylum Arthropoda; class Insecta; order Neuroptera; family Chrysopidae; genus Nineta; species Nineta flava. The sequence continues at coordinate 107,253,190 of OY986040.1, read as the reverse complement.
TTTCTCTCATCTTTACAAAAATATTTACGATTTTAATGTTTTAATAATTCATATTAAAAATGGCGCTTACGTAGCACCTACGTGTCGAATTTTTTAAATTTTAATATCAATATGTATCAACTATCATGTAATCAGCACCATTGCACCAATAAGAATACATATACCGTACGTGTTGGAAAGCATTGCTAATAGAGAATCAATTTTAAATATTTACTATAATAGCTATACACAATATGCTTAATAAGGAAATAAAAATAGTGGGGGTACTTTTTAGTGTGTCTGTTGTGTATGCTTGCTGGACTGTTTTGTACTCAGTATGCATTAACATGTAATGAGAGAAGGTTAAATATGTTCATTGTTGAATTCTTAAGCTTAGCATTACTTCTAACAATTGAAATTTAGTTTTTGAATCTCCCTTGTTATTTGTATGTGGAATGTTTGAAAATAAATGATAGTATTCTATTAACGGTATAACATAAAACAACAATCCACAAAAATTAAAAGATAAACAAAACCTCAAAGAGAAAATAATAATAATTCCGAGTTAAACCAACGGTTCGAATATTCCTCCATTATTTGCTAAACAATATCCGAGTATCTACTAGTTTGCTAAACAATATCAAATCTACTCGGGTATTTTCTAGCACTTAAGGAAAAATATTCGCACAATTGTCAACAATTCTATGCCTTAATTGTTGGAAATTTTCAGGCCTATTTCGCGAATAGATCTGTGTTTTGAGATAACCCCACAAAAAAAAGTCGTTAGGAGATAGATCTGGCTGGCCACTTGAAGGTTTCAAAACCACTCATAAGACGTTCTTGGAAAGTTTGTTACAGGAACAGCCTTACTATCATGGCATTGTGTGCAGGACAACCATCTTGTTGGAATCATACATATTCCAGGTCGAAATTAGGAAGAGCTCTAATAGTTGGCAAAATATTATTTCGTAAGAAACTCAAATATTTTTGAGAATCTAAAGATCCGTCAATGAAGAATGGTCCTATAATATGGTCACCAATATTCCAATCCAGACATTCAGTTTCAGTATGTATGGTTTTATAGTAAATATTTTATTTATTTATTTAACATTGATTCTCTATTAGAAATGCTTTTGAAAACGGTCGGTGTACAGTATTCTTTGCATAGAGATTATATATTATCTCTATGATTCTTTGTCAGCACGCAATAGACCTTTTAATTTTAAATAACGATATGTTTTTGTTTCGGGCAGATCAAGCTCTACAATAAGATGAACAAAGACGTGAAATATTGCTTACTCATTTCTTTACATTGATTTGTTTCGGTTAGCACGCCGGACTAGATATCCAGAGGCCCGAGTTTCAATTCCTGGTTGATGAGTTAATTTTTTCATATCAGTAATTAAAAATCCAATGACATTGGTCTATAAAGTATACGCTAGCCTTCTAGAATTTGCCTTACGTAACAGAAATAATACTGTCAAAATAAAAAATAAGAATGATAAGAAAAAGTTGGCTCTGACGTCAGAATCGTCTTTGGTGTAGCGGTTAGCACGCCGGACTAGATAACCATAGGCCCGAGGTTCGATTCCTGGTTGACGAGTTAATTTTTTCATATCAGTAATTAAAAATCCAATGACATTGGTCTATAAAGTATACGCTAGCCTTCTAGAATTTGTCTTACATAACAGAAATAATACTGTCAAAATTAAAAATAAGAATGATATGAAAAAGTTGGCTCTTACGTCAGAGTTGTCTTTGGTGTAGCGGTTAGCACGCTGGACTAGATACAAAAGGCTCGAGGTTCGATTCCTAGTTGACGAGTTAATTTTTTCATATCAGTATTCAATTTACATCTGTTCGATCATATATATATTGTTTATTTGTTAATAGTTTTCTTAGGACAAATAACTTGCCTTCGCTGCTATTATGCGCATGCGCACAGTTATACGTTGTAATATATGTACAAATTTCGTTGTAATATAGAATACAAATTTAATGCATTATTTTAAACGGAGCACTTTTCTGTAAAAGCGTAATGTATAGGTAAGTAAAATGTAAACATAGCAGAGCATGAAAAACTTGAGTTAAAATGTGTTGCATTATCATTTATTTTTAAATGGTAGATTGTATGGAATTTATTCTGTATCACATTATTTATCTCTCTTAGTATTTAACTCTTTTATTATTTAATTTATAATAAAATAATTATAACTCATTATTGATATTAATTTATTTTAATTCAATTAAACTGTGTTTAATTAGTGGTGATATACATTAAGGCTATATTACAACGGTATAACTGGGCATGCGCAATATCGCAGTGAAGGCAAGGCATTTTTATTAATTAAAACGATTAAATAATTTACAAATAAACAATATATATTATCGAACAGATGTAAATTGATTAAAATTAATCGATTTTAGGGGTAAAAAGTAAATATCTTTAATAGAGTATATAAATTATAACAATAAATATATTTAAATTATAATAGTAATTAATAATTATTATGAATAATAACCATAATTAATTATTAATATTTGTGAAAATAAATTTTTTGAGTGTGTACTCGCTGTAGTACGAAGTTGTTAATAGAACATATTGTCACACTCTGTGGATGTGTGTTAAATGGAACCAATATCTACTTAAATTATATATCTACATAAATTAATTTTGATTTGTCGATAGTTTGATAATTAAGATCATGAAGAATAGATATATTAGGAGATTGAACGACATAGGCAATTCGTCTGTTTTTGTGTCCTCAAAAACGTGTAGAGATCATAGTTATTATTTTCGCCACTAGCGGCAGTGCGAATTTGCCCGTACGGAATTATTATTATTATTACATATTAAAATCAACGGTTATCACATCTTACAAATAAAAATTGTAAGTATAAAAATTGTTTAATTTTATAAATGTGAAAAAATGGAACGATGTTGTACAGGGAAAGCATAGATATACTGTTATACATCTATGAGTGGAAGGTTGTTTAAGGTTAGGAATGCTTGTCTGCATTTACGAAAGGAATATGGTCTGTAATTACCGGTTGTCATCTTCTTTCTTTATCTAATATATGTTAGTATTGTAAACATATATTTGTAATTATTAATTGCAATTATCACTAGGATTCTTCATCTTTTAATTTATTGCAGATTATTAAGAATTCTCTATTATTATTTATTTAATTATTACTTGATAATCGAAAACAATTTTTTATTATCTATAAAACTAAGACTTCTTATTAACTGAATGAAAGTGATTTCTTGGCGCCTACATTTAAACATTTAAATTCCGTACGGCACTGAGACCAGTGACCCCTACTGATAAAAGATAGTTACACCAATTCTTGACCGTTTTTTTAACATTACGTTCGCTCTCCTAATATATCTATTCTTCATGATTAAGATTTACATAACAACTATTATTGTCCGAAAATTAAATTAATTATATATGATAGCAAAAACAGCATTAGTAATGTGATGATTTATTATTTACTTATTTAACAAGTCTTCGGTAGTATAGTGGTCAGTATCCCCGCCTGTCACGCGGGAGACCGGGGTTCGATTCCCCGCCGGAGAGAAAAATTTTTTACAAATTTATTACGATATAATATTAAAAATATATATATATATTTGTCTACAACTCTACAAAACAGTTTTCAAAGTTCTTTATTATGCGTGTCGGATTTACATTGATTTAATATTGGTATCTGACAGTTTATGGGTTGTTGAATGTTGTTTTAAATTCAAAATGTTGTTATCTTATATCCTATATCTCTATTATGGAGGTTAGAGTATATATCTCTATGTAAGCCCCTTAGGCAATTCATGTCTCGAAGGACCCTTCCTGTTTTTTAACTTCCTAAAGCAGTTCCGTTTTTACTTTGACTTTGTTTTATTTATGATTCTATCCGGTTTATATTAATATAGTGAACAGTAGTAGCGAAAAATGCTTCGATCATTAAAAGATGGTAATTTAGCATATCTCATAATTTCACACCTCTCTGGGGCCCCAAAAGGTGCAGGCTCATAACTACGCAATAAACAGCTATTAGCTCCAACTATCCGTATCGCTTTTTTTCGTAGGAAAAAAATGCCAATTTCAAGTGGTTTTAGCAATAGAATTCATTGGGAAACTCTTTTTTGTGATCGATTATTTGCGAAAAAGCGACATTTTGTATTTATTCTTCATCAGTATATACACAAATGTAGCTCTTTTTTTAAAGAAATGACCTTTTGAAATCAGGATCATTTGTGTTCTTCTATACTTATATAATGAGGATTATTTTCGACATCTACTTGGTTGGATCGATAATCATTTAAATAAATTTTGGTGAAATCGCTTCATCGGTACAATTACAACTGAATTTACTTATAAAATTAAAATACAACTATTTATGAAGGATGTTAGGTAGGTATGTTAAATGCCACGAAACGAACGATGTTCCTCACTTAATGCTAAAGCTACTGTGAAAATTTCAATGGAATTCTAGAAACAATCTTGTACAATTTTATTAACCTTCACTAAACGGTTGTTGAGCAAAAATTATCAATCGAAATTTAAAAAAATGTGTCTGTCACTAATATGTATATGGTATAGAAAGAAAAAGTTTTTCTTGATTTAAAATAAAGGTACATTCGTCGCCAAAATTTTTTCATAGTATTTGTTATTTCCAATTTAATTCAACATTACTGGTAAAATTTTCTATTTTATTTTAAATTAATATTCATAATTTCAAATTTTTAGTACTTTTGCCTCCGATTGCATCTCCTTAACATCCTTAACCTTCGAGTGGCCGGAATACTTTTTTTACCGCATATTTACATTTTGTTTGTCATCAGCGGAAAATTCTGAACCTGGCCACTCGAAGGTTAAAGGAGAAGTATTGGGATCTCTGGCAGGGGACGGAGCTTCATTAACCTACCAGCAGTTGTTACTAAGCTGTAATTAGCGGACGACCACGAAACTTGTAGGCCGAAGAGTATGCAACGGGGTTTGGGGCAGGAACCATCGACCTGCTAGCTCTAGTATAATTTAACCACCAGAGAGCATATCCAAGTGCTAGAATTCCCAATAGAATTTTTTCAATAATAACAAGCATACATTTGTTTTTATAAATTTATTCAACCTAGTTATGCATCAGTTTAACAGTTTTCATTTCCAATTGATTACATGCATTCAGTCAGTCATCTTGTCGATTCTACTAAATCGCATTCGAACATTCACACCACAATCTCTGTACACACACAATTATTATATATAAAGGTATATATATCTTCCACCCAAATATTTACGAAATGTCTCGTCCATTTAATATAATTACATTATATTTTAGTTTAACAAGACAATAATATGACCTCTATATTTAACACGGTACATAGTTACAGTTACAATAATATTATTAACATATTAACTCAAATATTTATTTAGTTTTTGTTTTAAATAAGAAAAACATAATTCATATATTGCCAAAATTTATTTTTTTTTTGCTTTTAAAAATTGAATTTTAATTTTTTGTTTTTATACTTTTTTTTTTGCTTGTTTGTTAAATATTTTTATTAATTAAATACAATAATTGTCATACTTTTCAATCAATCTCATACAATCAATTTTTAATATTAATATTTACAAAATACAAGTAGTTTTTACTATACGTAAGATGTATTTCAGATTTCTAGCATTGATATCACACAAGCTTGTGCTTTAGGCAAATTTGACAATGAAAATTTTATTATTCGATAGGAATATTGGAAAATGTTAACTTTTGTCTATGAAAATCGTTTAAATTAAATTTCGAAAATAAAATTAAAATTGATTTCGTTAATAAGTATATTTTCTACTAATTTTATGGTTTCTTTATTCTATTGACAACATTCTAAAGTTTTTCGTCCTCTTGAAATGTGTTGCAAAGATTTTCTGTATCTTGAATCGTTTTAAAGATAGGTTATACCACACGGACACGGATGCATGTAACAAAAAATTTGTATAGTCTGTATATTATTTTATATAGGAAAAACGCATCAAAATCGGTTCAGCCGTAACAATCATCCAAACTTTCACATTTAAAATATTAGTAGGACTGTCATGATCATGAATGTTATCAATATATAACAAAGATGTTTTCAACTTGGTAGATTAAATTAACAAGAAAGCTAAGAACTTTTACAGAACCAATAAAAAAATTTAATCGTATATAATAACATCTAGTCATTGGTTTTTTTCAGGGTACAATGATTGGTTTATAAGGGTACAATGATCCATCAATTTAAAGGGACATTAATGATTAATGCAAAGTATTTAACGGATTTAATAATGTAAATTTAGGACATCAGATATCTACTATTATTCAATCTATTGATAAATACTGATGCACAACTAAGCTGAAAATGTGTTGTGAGTGCTACAAAACTTAGTTTCTTCAACAGTTATACAGAAAGGGAACAAATATTCACGAATCCATAAACTTTAAGAGAATAATTTTTTTAATGATTTTGTAGAAGTTCTTTAATGTACTGTCTGTCAAACAATCTAGCAAAGAAAAATTTACTTAATCGAAAATTCAGAATCGACGATTACTCGACGCCTCCCATTTTTGGAGCCGTATGCAACCGACTAGGTAGCGCTTTCAATCGAATCTGTTAAAATGCGTTACTAAGGTCTGAAATTCCGTTATATTTTGAACAATATATATACTGAGCATATTCAATAAAAAATTAATGATCAATGCATTTTTATCGAATTAAATCCAATAATTTTGCCATGTTAAAACTTTAATACTTGTTAAATTTTGAAATACAAATTCGTAACATTATTATGCCTTACAAAATATATACAGAATTATTGAAAGGAAAAAACAATCTCAAATTTTTATGAAATAATTTAAACTTGTTACATTATTTTTTTTTACAATAATATATCGTTTTTTTTTTTACGTGATGCCTTTTATTATTTACATTTGTTTTCTATTTTTTGTGTTTAATTTTTTATGTCATTTTTTTTATAGTTAAACATTAATAGAGTGTCGTGCAATTTTTATTAAAATAGCACTTTTTTTTTGTTTATTAAAAAATACTTTTTTAACATTTAAAATTTGTATAATAACTCAGCCAAGTAACATTTTTTTTATGGAATATTTTAACCGAACATTAAATTGTAAATCTTCAGTTAATATTATACCTTATTGTTTCTTAATGTGATTAAAATCATCACCGCATCATTTTAAATTGTAAAATTTATTAATAATTTGAAATTAGTATCAAAAAAATTAATTTTAATATAGCCTAGTTACTTTTGGGCCATTCATATATACAATTAAGATATTTTCTATCAATTTTCTTCAACTTCGACCTCACAATATATGCGAAAATCAAGCAATTTTAATCCTTTGATTCAAATCACAAATAATATCTCAAGTTAAATTAAAAAATTTCAATTACGAGTATATTAAAATCAATTTAATATTTATATAAATGGCTGAATTATTTAAAAACATAAATTCTGGACTCATTATATACAAATGTGGATTTATTAACAAAGCAAAAAAACCGAAATAATTTCGTATATAATGAGATTTTATTACAAGAAATTAAAAATTTGCATTAATATTTTCACACAATATGTGAAATACGAAAAACCTGAGTCATTATTTAAAAAAAATTTACTAATCGCTTTAAAAAAAGTTATTGAACTAAAAATAAAAACTTAGGACACAATAAATCAACGAATATTATATCTAAAACTATATAATGAACTTTAAAAATCCATTGAAATTCTATGGGCAGGAATATACAGGTTCTTTCAATGGACAACTATTTTCTTCTAGAACAATGTCAATTGTTAACTCTGTAATTATTTTATTTATTTATTTTTTTAATTAGCGAGATCAATGCAAATAAAATAACTATTTTACAGATTAAATATTATCGAAATTATTCTAGAAAAGTCTTATGGTTGAATTTTTTAAATTAAAATTTTAATATTGATTAATGAATATATTTTTATCTAAGGCCATTGACGATCAGTCTTCATATCAAAGAAATTTTCAAACTGTGTAGTTAAATGAAATATGATATGTTGAATGTCTGTTGTTGAATGAAATATATTACTAGTAGTAGTTATAATGGAAGGGAGGTTGAAGCCATGCAAGTAGGACTTTCTAGGCCTTTTTTACCGAGTCCTAAGAAATTCATCCCCTTAACCTCTTCTATCCTCAACAACACCTGGTTCGTTTCCTCTTACCCTGTATTCGTTGTCGAACCTACCCGTCTTATTTGCGAATGACAGGACAGAACTCTACTTTAATTGTTTTATCTCAGATTCACTCATTTGAGCCGAAGGCTAGGTACCTCGTTCTGGATGTAGTCCATTCTGAATTTGTAGGAACATTCTACCAGAAGGTGGAAGGGCGTATCATTACCGAGTAACAATTCAAAATAAAATAAATTCATTTTTCAGATAAACTACGGTTGCGCATGTGGAGATTTCTACTCAGTACATATGTAATACTAAGAAATAAAATTTTGATTACAGGTATTCAAAAAATGGTTGTGTTCCGTTCAACTAAGTCTAAGGACAAAAACTAAGTCATTAAAAAAAATTACTTCTGCGCATCTTGTTAATAAGTTCAGCGTGTTTCACTCAGAACACACTTACTAACTTGTGAGCAGTGTTGCCAAATTGAGGAATTTTCCCCTAATTTAGTAGATTTAATAATATGAAATAATGTATACCATCATGTATCAAGTATGAATAAACATTTTGTATTCTGATTCGTTATATTTAGATTATATTAGACTAGAATTAGGAGACTTTAAAGAATTTTTGTACTGCGATCAACCAATTTGATCTACTGTACCTTCTTTCCTTCAAAGGTGTTCCAGGAGTCCTATAGCCTTGATAAACGTTAGGATATCAAGGATATCGTTAGGATATCATATTCATATATCTCTTGGCGACACTTCATTGATTTAATCTGGTTGGAGATCTATCCCAAACAACTTTTGTTTGAAACTTTTTTTCATAAACTGAAAAGTTTTGTCATGATCTTATCTTGTAGAAATATACTAAGATATCTTGGTATATTTTCTACATTGTCCTCAATTCTAAATCTTAGTTTTCTTCAATATTTGAATACCTGAGTACGTGAACAGTACATGTTTCCCTGAGTTACCTGGTAACAAACGTTTTTAGATCGAATATACCAGGGTATCTTGATATGTACATCTACAATTACTGAAAATTACAGAAGGACCCAAGTGAAGATATACAAAATATGTATATATAGTTTCTTGAAACAATACACCATAGGTCATATTTTTATACAACAGTCAGTGTGTAAAAGTATCATAAACCGTACACGTACACTGATAGAAAACTAAGTATATACAGAGAATTTAAACAATTAAGTCAGTTGTTATATTTCTTGTTAATAATTTTATATATCATTTAATCGGTTAAATTTCATCATACATCGACCGTGAAATGAAGTTTGATCGTCAGCGATTCGCTTGAATTTTAAATATATTATGATTGAAAAGTGCTAACAATTCTTGCTTTGTTTATAAACGACGGAAGGTATATAACCTATGTCGACTTTGTTAAACTTGATATTTGCATGTACAGCACTATTTATTTCAACTGCTGAATTAATTCCAGCATTTATAGAAACATTTTCAAAAGAAAAACTTTCATGCATAGATATTTTAAGGTAGTTGTCTTGCAGTAATTGTGTTAAAAAGTTTCAGCTAAGAATCCACATTAATTATTTGAATAGACTGAGATTGTATACTTTACTGTTTTTATTTGAATCTACCTAGTATACTTGTTCCCTTGGATTATATAAAAATGTCAATCTTTTCGTTAGTCTATTACAATAATTAAACGATCAACAATTTTTTGTTTCAAACATCATTTTAATAAAAATATAATATCATTTTACTAGCTGTTTAGCCAAATCACTCGACGCGTTTTAAATAAAATTAAAAGTGTGAAGTTACTACTTTTGTAAATACCTGTAATGTTAATCGTACAATTTTTGAGAGCGATTTTTATCAAAACTAAACGGTAAATACTTTTGAAATTTTAAACGAAATTATATATTTATATTTTTGAATAATTTATCAAAAACTCAACCAATTTCGTCGACAATGTGTTTCACACGACAACTACCTTAACACAGTTGTATTTTCAATAGTAAATTTTTCAAAAAAAAAAGTGTTAATTATCGGATCCACAAAATCGAATTTCCTTATAGATATAAATATTTTCATTAAAATTATACAAAATCATGGTTTGCAGAAAAAAAATGTCTTTACTGTAAATAAAATGATACGTTTTTATGTATTAAATAAAAATTAACTATTTACATGTTTGAAAATAATAAAAAGAACACTTGATAATCATTGAAAATAAAAAGAAAAAAAATTCTAAAAATAATATGTTTGCTTTTTTTTTTAATTAATTTTTATTTACAATTTTATAATAATATTATTGGTTTAATTAATTTTTTTGTTCCTATATTTATTTATAATTTTATGTATAAAATAAATTAAGTAAAAAATTAAACTATAATATACAAACATCTAATAAATACAAATAGTTTAATTTAATAAGTCACAATTATTTTCATGAATTATTTATTTTTTGATAATTACCCGAATACGGAGGGTTAAGTATTTAGCAGTCTATGTATGTTAGTATTAGTCTAAGAGCTAGCGAACCATCCGACTAACCCGTTTCCCACAAAGCTAGAAAATTTTTAAATGATGTTTTATTATCGGTCAATTAAGAAAGTACCGCTCAATTAAGAAAGTACCGCAGCCATCTCGCGGTTGCGTCATCATCCCTTAAATTTTTGAAAATGTCAAAAAATTTTTTTAAAAATCTACTCCCACAAGTTTAAGCGTAAAAAAATTGACAACTAATTTTGAGGGTTGCAAGGATGTGCCAGACGAGAGCAAAGTTGTCATCGGGATAGTAATTACTGATGACCACATGACTGGTTTATGCGGAAACGTTTAATAAATATATGCATAATTTGTCGATCGTGTTGTCCGACAAATCTTTTTCGTCGTTTATCCAGTCCGACGTTCGAAACATGTTGTTTTAACGGGGTTATGTCTTCTAACCTAACGGGGTTATTAACATTACCCCGTTTAATCGACATGTTTCGAACGTCGGACTGGATGAATGGCGCAAAAAATTTGTCGGATAACACGATCGACAAATTATGCATATATTTATTAAACGTTTCCGCAAAAACCAGTCATGTGGTCACAAGTAATCAATACCCTGTTAAATTGACGTATTACGGACGGTGGACTCAACCAACGCTGCATTACATTTGTCGGACAAAAATTATCTTAATATTTAGACCACATAATCTTTAATTTACAATAAGTAAGAAGTATGTGGTCGTAAATAATCAATATACGGTTAAATTGACATATTTAGAGGCGTCAAGCTCGAAAATGCAGCAGTTCTGAGAATCGTCACAATTAAAAGTATAGTAGACTGGTCAAAACGAAGCCGCTCACGAAGTTTGGAACGTGTGGTAATAAATGAAAAAATTACGTGATGTACTGGGGACTAAAACTATTTATCATATAAAGATAAATGAGGTGTCGTTAGCTTCGTCTTAGAGTGTCGTAGGCTATTTAGTTTGCATAATTCGCTAAGCAACAAAAAAAATTCACAAATGTATCGAGATTGATATCAAATAAATAGTTTTAATTCACAAATTCTTAATATTATACTAAAAAGTCTTAAATAAATAAGTTTAAAAAACTAAAATCCGACTACGAAAATAGCACGAAACAAGTTTGAAGAGTCTTGTATATTTCTCGTAGTCGAGGCTCGGGAATTGTTTCAGTTTTGCTTCGTGCTGCGCACGAATCTGCTATATTAACCTTCATTTCACCAATTTTAGGAAAAAAAATTTGAGTTACATATATTTTAAAATTTAGAAATAATACAAATGAAATATTTTCAAACCAACGAAAATTTCATAAACATGTGAAAATTGATCTCGTAATCCTATTATCAAATGACGAAATCAGAAATCGTACTATCGGCGACAATCGTGAGATGGCCAAACGATGTAACTAAAGAAAGTCGTCTTGTACACATGGTCACAAAAGAAAATTTTTTTTTCTCGATACTTTATAATTAATTCCTTATTATTTCGATCTTCGAAAAAATGTTTCATAAATAAGACGACTTTGTCTTACTTTGAGGTGTTGGTACAGCTGCCATAATTGAAAAATAAATATTTCATAACAATTAGAACTTATTCATTAAACATAATGTACAAATTATATTGTGATTATTGATCTAATAACAAATTAAAAAATAATAATAATAATAGCTACTTTATAAAAGTAGCTATACATTTTAAATGTTTTAATCAAACATAGTTTCGATACATTAAAATAAGCTGAAATATAATTTTTTTCTATTCATACCTATATACTTTTTTAAATAAGGATATTTATCAGTCTATTAATTAATTAGTAGACGATGAAATAATTAAACAGAAGTAACTAGTTGTAGAAAAATACAAATCAAATAATTATAATAAAACATTCATCGAAAAATAACGCTGTTCGGGTGAAATTAATTATGTCCAATATTAGTAAAAACGTTTAAAATAAATTGTTTTCAGTGTTTTTCTTGATTTTATTCATGTTCTACTCTACACTTTAATAAAATGACCAAATTAATTCGCCTTTAAAAAAATTATACAATTAATTAATTGGATTTAATGCTAGGACTACATCTGTATTAGTCAATTAGTCTACTAAATAAAATATTTGGCTATATGTTTTACGTTTTCGAGTATGGCTGCAATTATTTGTAAAATATAAGTTAAAGTATCCTAAATAATTTCGCTAGAACAAATATTAAACAATGGATTTCGTAAGTACATTAAATAGTGGATGATTGTTATTTTATTGAATGGTAGTAATAATCAATGTTACGGAACTTCCTGTACCTTCAAAATGGAAAGTTTAAAGAACTATTCGATACGAAGGCATATGACTACTACATGTGGTTCTTATTGCGACAGTCTTTGGTTAGTTATTAGCATTGAGGAAGTTACTTAAGCAAAAATGACAAAGTCTTTATACCGGTTAGTTTTGTTCTTTATAACACTTTGTTGTGTTGAAAAGAGAAAGAGACTCATTAAAATTGTGGAAATAAAAAAAAAAATTCAAATTCTTTTTTTTTTTAATCAAATCAATTCAGATTTGAATATCATAAAGTTTTTGTTTTATTTAATTTTTTTTCTAAAGTGCGTGACATAGATTTAGTAAACTTTTACTAATATTTTTGTTTTTTGTGTTGAGTATCGGAATCTATTGTAGGTTCTACAGCGGTCCTTTAAAGGCTAAAGAGAGTCTAGTTTTGATTGATTTATTTTTTATCTTTAAAAGAAAGTTATTAAAAAAAATCAAATAATTGCAAAGAAATTACATACATATTGATTAAATTTTTTTTTTTTTTTAAAGAAAGTTTTTTTTGATAAAATCAATCTAAATTTATTTTATTGAAGAAAGTTTTTTTTAAATCAAATATAATTTATTTACAAAAAAAAAAAGAGTATAAAACACGTTTTGAAAGTACGAATTAAATTATGTAAATAAGTATTTTTGTAAATTGTAATCGGTAAATATTTAATGTCTATTACACACGTTGAGTCTTCAGGCAAGAGGTGTTGTGTTGGTTCATACCCCAGTCAAACCAATATAATTTTTAATAAATTTTATCAATCACAGATCCTCTGAATACGATCATGGCTGACACGTAACTGAATATTCTAGAAGAATTTATATAAAAATATGTTTTCAAAAAACAATATTTTCTATTTGGTACAAACAAGCACTCTTCTAGAATAGTCCAGGACTCTATATAAACGGAGGAATTTACCAATTTCAAGTAAGTTCTAAATGAACAGTCGTTCGAATAACATCAAGTTTAAAATAAACATTGTTGGATTAACAGTCAGTTTAAAAGTAAAATTTGTTCAAGTAAAGTCAGTTGCACATGTTGTATTAAAATAAAGAGATAAAAAAATTCAAATTATTTTTTTAAATCAAATAAATTCAGTTTGAATAGCATATTGATTTTGTTTTATTTAATTTTTTTTTAAATAAAAAATTGTGTGTTGTCCAATTGAATAGATTTAGTAAACTTTTACTAATAATTGTGTTTTTTGTATGTGTTGAGTATCGGAATCTGTTTTAAGTTCTACAGCGCTCCTTTGAAGGCTAAAGAGAGCTAAGATACCGCGAAAACTTTCAAAATTTGAGTGAAATTCACTATACAGTTTTTGAAATAATCTATTTCAAAAATCTGAATTTTAACATGGAAGAGATAGGGGGAAAGCTGTTTTTAATTGATATATAAATAAAGATTTCTCACTGAAAAAATGAAAAACATTTTATTAGCTATCTTTAAAGAATTTTCTCTGTAAGTTTCAAAATTTTCACTCTACTGTTTTCGAGAAATTTACAAAAATCAGTTATTCCTACTAATGATCATCAGTAAAATAACTTTGGCAACGTTGCACATGATAAAACTAAATAATTAATGAACTTGTAGGAATATACCAAAATATCCTGGTATATTCGATCTAATATCTACAATAATAAAAGTTAAATATTCAATTTCTGGACTTTCAATCAAACTTTTATTTTGCCTGAATATTTAATAATAATATTGATAGTTACAAGGTAACTCAGAGAAATATGTTCTGTACTTATAGGTATCTAAATATTGAAGAAATCTAACATTTAGTAATTATGTTTTATTACTTAAGGATAACTAACCTAACTACTCGTAAATAATAATCATATAATATGATAGGTTATAATCTAAAATATTATTAGTTTCTAAATTTTAAGTTGTAAATATGCACACACTGTATCCCGCAAATTTTAAGTAGGTAACCTCCTCAATCTGTGAATGAGAAATTGTAGGTGTGTTCAGTTTCTCTTAAACGAACAACTTGTTTATGTAACACCTAACGCCTAAAATCATTAAATAAATGCGGTATAACTATTGTTCATTTGTGACTAAACTTAAGTTTTAAACATTTTGATGTTTTATAATACAGATGTAGCTCTGGCATAATTTCTAACCCATCTGTTTTTCGTAAACCTTGTTAATCGAAACAGATCTATTATCCATGATTCTAATTAAGATCAAATTCGAATAATTTATTAAAGTGTTAAGTCATTCACGTTTAAATGTATTCTACAGGGTGGGAAAAATGCCACAAAGGAATTCAAAGTTGTAATAGCTTTTATACCCGGTATATAATATATACCAGGGTATATTAACTTTAGTCCCGACTTTCTAACGGTTGAAAATATTGACCGCAGAAAAAAATTTTGATATAGGTGATAAAATGATCTAATTAGTCCATTTTCTCAAAGTTGTCCGTCCATCCGTAAACACGATAACTCAAAAACGAAAAGAGATAACGAGTTGAAATTTTGAATGTGTTTTAGAGCTAAAAAGTAAGGTCAAGTTTGTGAATAGGGAAAATCGGATCATGGGCAAAATGGGAAAAACTGCCCAACTTTGAAATTGTAATAGATAGAACAAATATGTAAAGACAAAAAATGTCCCTTTTTTTAGAAATAAACAACTTTTGTAATAAACTTTTTTACACAAATTCAGTATATACCGGGTATTTAAGCAAGTAACTCAGTTTGTTGTTAATTTCACATGTTTTGCTATTAATTTCTTTTCATTTTAAGATTCTATAAAAGACACTTTGGAAATTCACCACCAATTATTCTAACACAACATTTCAGTGATCCCGAGTTTATTCATAAGTTGATAATATCAGATGAAGCACATTCATTTGAATAGTTTTTCTTCTGCAAATCGACTAATCAACCGTCATCTTACCATGAATTCACTTGGAGAAATCCCTGATTTCATAATGATGACGCTTGATATGATAATAAAATTTCACAGTTTGCGTTCTTTGTACAATTGTGAATTTTTTCATGATGAATTTCCAAGGTGTCCTTTATAGAATCTTAAAAAGAAAGTGAAAAAAAATGAATAGCAAAAAAAATTATTACAACTTCATTTTTGTGACTTTTGGCCCACCATGTATATAAAAAATACCATAATAATATAAATTAAACAGTAGATATTTATTATGCTCGAATTCCTAGAAAATTTCAGTCTGTGATATGATGTTTGAATGAATAAAATTTATTTTTAATTTTGTCATAAATTTAAAAAATAATTATCTACAGAAAAAAGATAAATTCGCTTATAAATAAACCTATTATATATAGATACAATTTATTATTTTATAATAATTTAACAGGTTTATATTTTTATTTATATTTAGAACCATTAATTTTGTTTCAAATTTCTTTTATGTAAGAAATATGCGGCAAATATCAAGAAACAGTCTTTGTTATTAAATGTATTGCATTATTTTATTATTTTTCGTAACGAACTCCAGTTTTTATACATAATTATCAAATATTCTAACTATCCAATGAAAATCGAAAGTTTGAATGTAAACTGGAGTTTTGTAAGTGTAATATTAGAAGTTAACTACGTACAAAGTTTGAAGATTTCGAAAACAGCATTTGAACAGATTTGAGCATGAATTGTTTCCATTAAGGTAATATCCTCAACACTTACAAGTCAAAGCAACATCCGTATTTTTATGAGGTAACTATATTGATTTATACGGAAAAATCCTCTTTTTTCTATGTGTTGTGAAATAGTTAAAAAATTTATTTTATTTTATAATTGTTAGAAATTAAAATATGTCATTAAGGTAGTTCCAGCATGAAATCACTTTTTGCTCATTTTTTTCACAGGCTAAAATTAACGTTTTTTAATAAATCCTGAAGTTTCAGAATTTTTGACCGTTTAGAACGAGAGATAATTAATAACAAAATAATCATTTTCTCTTATTAGAATCATGTAAAAATTCATGTCCGCCCAACTATTAACTGTTTTAAAAAAAATACTCGACAGAATTTAAAAAAAACAACAACTAGGAGAGTAACGATAAATATTTCTTATATAATTTTTTTTTTAAATAACGTTTTACCGTTTTTTTTTTCGAAATATAATAGTTTGAAATTGTTTTTCTTTCAAAATTACATTAATTTGGATATAAATATATATATGTGTATATGTATTTGTTCTATAATAAAAGCAAACCGGTTTTTTGTCCTGATTATACAAGACAATGTTGGAACAACCTTAAGTTGACTAATGTCGTTTTTTCATGAACAAATATGACAAAGCTGTATGCAACAAATAACATACATTATAGATAGATAAATAACTATACTGCCATCGCTCAGTTAGTTTAAAAATGCTCAATTAAAAATGATAATATATACCGGTTACTCTATGGTATATATGACACTAATATACATATATAGATATAGTTTTCACTCATGTCACCGCGCGGCGCTTCAGTTCAGTTGATTCGATTTAAATAATTTTACGACGTTGAAATGCAAATATCTGAACGAATGTCAAATATGGCGTACATAAATGTCGGTGATTTTTTAAGTTTTAAATAACGATATTAGAATAATAATCGATTCATTTTTTATATACATATTTCATTCTTAAATTTCGGAATAAAACAATAATCCATTTTTAAAATTACCATCTTGGATTTTTCATGTTTAAATTAAGTGAATTTTGTAATCGTTATAGTAATTCCCTCGTGTATTAAAATGCCAGAATAAAATAATTATTATATAAAAACCAGAGGTAAGAAAAATTAATTTGAATGTATTAGATTTTTTTTACAGTATACTAAATTTTCATAAGTTTATCTTGAAATTGATCTCATAGAGATGTTACCTTAAACATGACTCATTTCGCAAATATAGTTTTAAAAGTGACGATATTACGAAGCGATCTTCCATTTATAACCCTCATTTTTCACGTAGGTCGTTAAAAAATAGACAAATTAACAATTATTTTTATTTTCAATGAAAGAGTGAATGAATACCATTATATGTTGCTATATACACTTAAAATTTGAAATTTTATTCGAAATGTGTTGAATGTATAAAAACCAGGTTCGTATTGGAAAATAAAAACTGTTTACTTCTCCTAAGTTTGAAAAAATACTGCTTATTAGAACTGAATAATGTTAATAATCTTACTGCTGTTCTAGCAGTATGGCATAAGCGATGGGCTCTAAAAAAGTAAGAAAAATAATGACTTAAGCAATATTTTCGTTTAAAACTATGCTAAGTAGATACAGAAACTTTTATTATTATTAGTTAGTTATTTCGAATATTATAAAATTGTAAGTATGTATCCAGCAGCAAAATTTAAAATTTTTTGTTTTGTCACCCTCTCCAGTATTTAGGATGGTCAGTTGGCAAATTAAAAAATTTGTAAAACTTATGAATTTTTTAGCGATAAGTAATTTATGCCGATAATACATTGGCACAAATAATGATACGTTTTTTCAAAAAGCAGTGTTTTTCCTATTTTTGGAGAATTGCTATTATCAGCATACAGTTTCTTTGTAAATACAGTGGCATTTGAATCAATTTTTTTGTTTCGTATAACATTTGTTAATTACAATTCTATGATTAAAAATTAAGGATGGAAATTATTCAATATGCTTGTAAAATTTCCGAAATTCAATTGATTTACTACGATATTAATCAAGAACATTTATTATTTATACAAAAAAGATTTTCTGAAAATTTTACTTTTAACAATTTTAAAAGTAAAAGATATCAATATTCAATTATCCAAAATTTGATATGGATTATGTCTTTTTTAATTTTGTACAAGCAGTAAGAAGAATCAAGCCCTATTTCTCTATTTGTTCGATTCACTTATTTGTTTATTTGCTATTCATTGTGATAATATTTTTTTTTATATAGCAAAAAAAAATCAACTTCACAACTCGGATATATAACACTAACTTATCTGCGACCAGTTTTGCCCGTGTGCGGACAGAACTTTAATTTAGGTTGCAACTTGGTTTAAAGCAAATTTCGAATGCTGGCATTAGCAACATTAAAGTTTTTTTTTACTGAATATTTTAATAGGTTGTGTGTTCTGAAAGTAAGTTTATATCGTTGTGATAACTGTTAATGTCAAATTTTTCAGGAGATTGAAAAAACTGCAAAATTTTCCCACACTTTTAATTCGCTATTTATAATTTATTTTATTAATAACTTTACGATTTGTAAAAGAATTAAAAGTGTGGGAGAAAAGTTAGAACGGAATTACCACGACGATATACTTGTTATCCAACATAATCTTCAATTAATACAGCTACCGTTGTTTCGCTTAATGGATTCTACTTCCATTGTACTTTTTTTTAAATAATTTTAAATTTAATCTCTAGATTAAGTTATCCTGTACATAGAGGTAAAACAGAAAGTTTTAATCAATAATTAGATCCGAATTACGGTAATCATTAAATTATGGTTACACGAGGATTGTCTACTTTAATAAAGTAGTTTCATTAAAATTATAATATATAAATTTAAAATGATTTGTAAATTTAAAATAATTGATAAAAAATAATAATAATAATAAATAAATTTTAGGTATGTTAAAAGTTAAAATTCATCAAAATAAACATAAAATTTCCATCCTTAAAATAATTATTTGAATTATAGCAACTTATTAATATAATAAGTACATTCTTAATTTTATTACCATTATTTCAATTTCTACAAAGAGGAAAGGGGGCAGTTCATTGAGAGTAATATGTTACTGTATTTTTAATGCGGAACTGATAATGACGGGCTATTTATTTGGATCGGCAGCATTTGATCTTCTACGATACTTAGTTGCAACAGATGCTGGTGTCATACCAACTTTTTGTTGTTGATTAATACGTTGTTGTTGCAATTGTATTTGTTGGAATTGTTGTAATTGAGCTTGTTTTTGTAACGCAAGTTGTAAATGTGGCTGACCTGATAATGTAACAATTGAATTTGCCGCAACATTTGATGTATTCATTGTTTGAAGATTTGGTACTGAAAATGTATGAACCGATCCTATTAAAACATTTCAGGAATATGATTAAATAATTTTTATAAGGTTGTTAGGGAGGTATATCAAAAATGCTACGAAACGAACGAAAAAGCTACTGTGAAAATTTCATAATGATTTAGCAAGCCGTTTATAAGTTATTGCAATTTAAAAAAAACTGTAATTTAACAATGGTCTTATGGAGATTTGTTCACTCAATAGATTAAATTAATTTCAATTACCATTAAAAATACTACGAAGGGTCCTAAATTTTCAAATTATAACTTAAACTATATTGAAACAATTTTGCACAATTTTATTAACATTGACTAAACAGTTGTTGAGAAAAAATTATAAATAGAAATTAAAAACAAATGAATTTAACATTTTAGAATAAGTTACTGGATTATTTCATGAAAAGAAATATGACAATTTTAGTCTATAAGTAGGTGAAGTATTAGGGACAAAAAAAAAATATTTACCACTACTATTTGGCGCTGCTATACGAATTGGAGTGTTTGTAGTTCGTTGAGCTGTGAGTAAAGCTCGCGTTGCACTATGAGTACTTCCAGTACTTCTTGGCCGCTGCAAAGGACTTACAACTTGTAATTGTTGAGATGTAGCACCACGCACATTGCCTTTATTCACACTTTGTGCTAATACTATAATTTGGAAATAAAGTTAATTATTATACAGGATTATTCATCAAAAAATTTAAAGAAATTGAACCATGGTGAAAACAAATCGAAGTCCTATCAAATCAATTCAATAAGTGGGATTCTCATTTTTAAAAATTTTACAGGTGATTTGTGAAATCCGATTCCATTTTGATTTCGAAAAAATGTTTAGAACAAAATTTATTATTTTTTTAATGAAACATTTTTTCGAAACCCAAATGCACAAATTGAAAAATGAACGCCGCTAATGGAGTTAGCGGCCCAAAATCCAATAGGAAGCTGTGAACTCGAATTGGATGAAAATATGTAGTGTTTAGGTATAGCACGTTCTTATGAATTACTTTTTTCCCGATATGATTCGATTATTTTAAGTGGGAGACAAACTTTTCGAACCCACATTGCATCCTCTTAATAAATTCCTATTATTATAGCAAGAAATTTTTTTTACCATTCTTAGGCTTAAGCTGTCTCCAAATTTGTAACTCATTTGATTCAATAATTTAGGATCAAGTCGGACGACAAAAGTTTCGGACGCAGACGACATCAGGCGGAATTTTTTATTCGTTTTTCAGATTTTACTTCTTTTGAAAACAAAAGAAGTCCTCACTTTTATACAAGTGTTGTATCTCCCTTTTACGTATAAAAATAAAATAAAATGTTGTATCTGTCAAAAACATTTACTACAAGACTAATCAAAATTGTGAGAGACTAATTCGGTTCAATTTTATTGAACGGGAGTGTACATTCAAATAAAAAAAGTATAGTATACAATCTCAGTCTATTCATATAATAATTGATGTGTGTTATGAGCTGAAAATTTTTAACACGATTACTGCAAGACAACTACTTTAAGATCAATCTTAACAGTTATGACGTTAGCTTAACTCTTCGTATAAACACAGTCCAAGTAGATCTCTCACAATTCAGTGATATATATTCAAGTAAAGTATCAGTTTATATAATAAGCTGTGTCTGTATGTATTCTACGATGTTGTACTTCATAAAAATTTACGTTTAGAACATTGCTTAAGGTTGTATGATCACGATGAAAGAGGTATGTAATCGATATCGCCACTAGCCATCTGGAAAATAAACGATTTCGTCCGCATGAAAAACAAATTTAAGATTACTCATATATATGGATCTCACCTACACACATGCTACAACAATAAAAATGTTTTGTTGTTTTAGTGCTACAACTACCCTTAATTAGTGTTAAATACAAAAACAAATTATGGTTGTGATAAGCTTTTGTATATTTTGGATATAAATTTATAAAAACTAAAAATTTCGATTTCTAACGTTCGTAATAAAAATTGTTTATGATCGTACAACCTTAATTAAATAATGTCAATTTAAAAAAAACTATGTATCATAAAACTAATAAATTCGAATGCTTACTAAACGGTACAACTGTTGCATTCGATCCAACCGAAGCTGCTGACACATTTGACATAATATGAGAATTACTTGTTATAGCACCTGTTGTAATTGGCAACAAAACGCCCGCATGGGATACGGCTGAAGACATATTGATTGGAAGTTGTATAGGTATTTGTAACTGTATTAATTCACTTTGTTGATTTGTTGAGAAATTAGTTAGTTGTGCCAAGTTTAAACTTTGTAATGTATTTGCTGTATTCTGTTGTGACGACTGACCAATAACATGCTGTGTGGTAGATAACGATGGACTAGATAATGGTGAAGGATTATTATTATTGATTTTTGGGGATTGTGAAACTAGATGCATTAAATTCTTTGGACTTGGATTTGTTGGACTGGCAGATGGTACAGGACTTGTACCACTTGATGCACGAATTCGTTCTAATAGACCCGAATCAGAATTCGCACCTTCAACGTGGTGATCAGCCGCTGCTGTACCCTTCAATAAAGCATGCAATCGACTATCATTATTACTTGGCGATGATGATAATGTTCGTTTTGGACTTGGTGATGTTGCTGAATTTGGTGCAATTAATCTAGTTGTTGCGTTATGATTATTTAATATTTTCTGTCCTTGCGTATTCACATTATTTAAAGGCACTGCAGTAAAACCGATATTACCAGCATTTAACGAAGTTATATTAAATGTTTGAGGTTGTCCTTGGTTTACACTAGCAGCATTTGCTAATTGCGATGTCAACGATGATAAATTTATCTGTACCGGTTGTTGTAAACTGTTTACACTACCACTATTGTTTGTCGTAACTAGTTGACCTGCCCGATTTGTTGTTAATCTTGTTGTATTGTTTGCAACCATATTCCGTGACGCTGTTTTTTGATTTATTGCAATTGTTCGATGCGGTGTTAAGCCAACAATTGCAATATTACTATTGTTTATAATTGCATTGGCAACTGCTGTACTTTCGGCACTGTTTTGATGATTCACAGGTGTGCTATTTAATCGACTCAATATTGTTGCATTGTTACCGGAACTGGAAGCAGTTCTGACATTTGATGGTTGAGATACTGAAAATAAATGTTTTAATAACGTTCATAACTTATTTAATTGACATAATGGAGATCATATCGTTATGCTAAATAGATTTTTCAACATTTTAGTGCAATATTTCATATTATACCCAGAAATACACGATGTAGCCCAGGTATTAATATCCATTCAATATATGCTTCTAGTACTAAAAAGGCTATTATTATATTTATTTTTTCAATCGTTAAAATTTCCTTGGATAACGAGGTTTTCGTTTTGATGAAATTACTAATTATTAAAGAATAATTATAAACAAAAGAAATTCATCTGGAAATTTTCATGAAAATTGTAATTGTAAAGCAGCATAGGATGCCCACTTTCACGTGTGAGAAGTTACTATATGTTAAGAACAACATATTACGTTCGGCATATTAGTATAAATAAATCTAATTAATTAACTTAAGGATGTTAGGGAGAGACACTCGAAGGCAAAAGTACTTTAAATAGTATGAAAAAATTTTGGCAGTAAATCTACCTTTTATTTAAATCAACAAAAACCTCTATTATTTTTCTTTGTATACCATTATACGTATAAGTGACAAAGACAGAATTTTCAATATCTATTTATAATTTTTTTTTCTTAACAACCGTTTAGTAAGTGTTAATAAAATTGTCCGAAATTTTTTCTATTGAGTTCAAGTTATATAATTTTCAAATTTGGGACGCTTCGTAACTTTTTTAATGGTAATTGAAATGAATTTATCAATTTATTGAGTGAACAAATCTCCATAAGAAAACATGTTAAATTAAAGTTTTTTAAATTGCAATAACTTTTAAACGGCCTAGTAAATCGTTTTGAAATTTTTAAAGTAGCTTTAGCATTAAGTGAGGAACATTATAATTAATTCTCGAGTGTTTTCGATATACCTCACTAACATCCTTAAAAATAATAAAATAAAATATAGTCTATAGCATATTCGATTGTTTAACCCCTGGGGTAATTTACCCATTTTACCTTGCTTATAGTTACCTGTAACTTGATACTGCTGTGGATCCATACTTCTTGCTATCGTAAACGGCGCTTGTCTTAAATGAGATCGATTTTGATTATTAGCTTGCAATTGTGATTGCTGAGAAATAAAATGCATTAATTTAGTAATGTTCTTGGAAAAAAAACAAATATTCTGAGTTCGTAATATTGAAGAATAACCTTTTATTAACCTATTATTGATTTTTGATAAAGGAAAATATAACAAAAAACTGGTCGAGCTACTTGGTCAGTTGATGGGAAGATATTATAAACAAATCCAGAAATAAACCATGCCAAAGATTTTATACTTTACGTTTTCCTCTTCGTCAAAACGTGCTTCTAGGTTGGAAAAAGTGTTTTAAAATAGAGTGTTTTTAAGAACTTTTTACGGGTTTCTTAAAATCAACTCATTAAAGTATCTGTGAAAATTTTCAGAGCGTTAAATTCTGTGAACATAAGTAACAAAATGGTATACTTGCTTTTAAACTAAAAAAACAGAAAGGCAAAGTAAATGAAACAGTAAAAAATCTAGAATTTTTTTTGATAATCTTTATTTTAAGTTTTAACAAAATGCTGTCATTTATTTTTTCTTTCTCATTTTATATGTGTACAAAATATATCATGTTGGTACTAATTTTGCACAGAATTTAATCCTCTGCAACTTTCTCATCGACCAATTTGTTCATTTAATGGGAGAAAGCTCAATTTAGATTTTATTTTCTAACCTAGAAGCCTTTTGTTGGAGGTGGGATGTCTTGCGATAATTATATTAGACCTTTTCTGATATTATTTACAAGACAAAACCTCTACCTTGAGTTATTTCTGAATTAAAATACTCAGTATTTGAAAAAATTCTAATATATTAAAAAAAACAAACTATTCGGTATCATTTTAAAGACTAATAAATTAAATTAAATTTCGTTACTTTTTTACACTCACCAAAATAGGTAAATTGGAATTAATTTGTGAAGTTGAAGCAGAAATAACTCCTTGAGATCCTTGCAGAAGAACCACACTGCCAGCAGATGCTGCTGTCACATTTCCATTGGCTAAATGTGTTATTACACTTCTAGTATTATTATTTTGTATTTGATTTGCAGGTACTGTGTTTTCCGGGGTGGCATTGTTATTATTATTATTGGAGGACGTTGATGAGACTGAAGAGGTCATATTCGAAAAATGATGGTGATGTGTATGATGTATCGTTGAATGGCTTTGCGACGGGGCCGTTTCATTGAATATTTCAAGAAATTGATTTAAATAACCATACGCATGCCTACGTGAATGTCCTAATGAAAATTGGCACGCTGAACCTTTACTTTGCCCTTGTTGATAATCACTATCCAAATATAATTCACCAACATATTCCAAATTCGAATTACGTTGAAGTATTGTTAATTTTATATGATTTACACGAAGTTGTTCTGGATCACGATCATTAATGGTCTTTTCAAATGTTTCTACTGGCCGTGGATATCCATCAGCACTTAATGGCAATGGATCAATATGTCGTGCAAATACCGCAACAGGTATTTCATTTTGAGGAGGATGCTTCAACGGTGGGAATTCAAATGATGGGGCTGGAATAGGAGCTGGATATATTGAATCTTCAACAGAGAGTTCAAATGGCTGACGAAGATAATGATGTTCGGCTTCTATAGTATTAATATTGTTACGCGTTCGCGTGCGGTGTCGTTTACATGCTTCTAATATTTCAAAACCACGCCGTGGGGTGTTTGTTAATTTTCGTTTTCTATTTGTTGCCACTTGGGAATAACTATGAGCTGCTTTTCGTATATCAAGCGTATTAAATATTTGTCGTTCGTGTTGTATTTTATTTGCAACAATTGCATTAGCTGGTGACGGATCCAAACATAATGGTATTGTTTTTGCTAATATTTTACTTTCCAATTGTCGACGATCATTTTCATTTAAATCATATTTATTTGCTAAATCACTTGTTTCACAATGAAATGTCTGAAAAAAACCGTTTTTTTAATTACTGTAGTAGTTAAAAATAAATTGTTATAAAATATATATATATATATATATATATATATATATATATATATATATGTATATATTATAGATAAATATTATTCCAAGTGCAATGGATACAATTTCATGAAAATGTAGGTATTCATTGGAAGCTCGCACATTACATAGAGCTAGTCTTACGTATGGAACAACGTCTAGTACAATTCGATTTTGCTATAATGGTTGGCGTTTTTTAAACAAACAATAAATGAACATTAAAAATATAGGTTTGACGCTGTTTGAGAATTAAGGGTGGTGTATAAGAAACTAAATTCATTCAAGTAAATTTGTGTATGTCTTTAATTTTCAAGTGAAACATTAAATTATTCATTTTATATGTATTAAAATTATCAATTCATTATAAAATCTCAAAAAATGCCAAAAGTATGTCATACAATCGGAGAATTGGCGGTTGTATACACAGGATGCTTATTTTAAACAATGCACTTGAATATTTCTTCTTGATTTTTATCCTGACTATGGCCTTCGAGGTTATTTTAAGTCAACTTGTGTTTTTCAGATGGAAACCCATATTTTTTTGGCTGAACCGGATAGCTAAGGAAAAAAAAATTTAAAAACTGGGAAATAAAGTCTACTTCGGTTAATAATAAACCATTTTATAGTCGTTTCAATAAATTAATTTTCTATTAGATTGCATTTTTTGAGAAAAATAATGTCTTTAGAAAAAATTTATTTTTTAAATTATTTTTGTTCAATGGATAGGAATCGATAGTTTTTTGTGTAAAAATTAACATTTTAATAAATGTAAAAAATGATTAAACCAAAAATATTTTTTTAAAATTTTTACAAAAAAAACTACAATGGATTTCTATTTATTTAATAATAATAAAAAAATATCTATTCTTGATAAATTTTTTGCTAAAGAATTTATTTTTCACAAGACATACAACCTTATCTTAGAAAATTCAATTTTTAAAACGGCTATAACGATTAAACAAAACTAGTCAAAGTGATTTTACGAAAATTTCAAATATTTGGTTAATTATTAACCAAAGTAGACTTTATTACCCAGTAATAATGTTCTTTTTTTCCTCAGCTATCATAAATTATGTCGTCAAAAAACTATGGGTTCCTATTTGAAAAACACAAGTTGATCTTCAAATAACCTTGAAGGTCATGGTTATGGTGAAAATCAAGATCACGGTTGTCCCCTCCTTCCGAACAAAAAAAAAATTTATTTAGGTCATTTCTTTCAAAAACACTTCCTTGAAGAAATATTCAGGTGCTTTATTTAAAGCATCAGGCGGCTTACGTCATCTGAGTCATCAGATAGAAGAGCTGTAAGAAGACGGTCATCTCTAATTTATCGTGTATTAAAAAATATTCCATCGACTTCTAAAAGTGGCATTCCATTTCAAAATTTTTTCAATCGATTTGTGCCGAATCTATTTGGTTTTCAAAAAATGTTTCGAATAAGTTGTTCGTTTCAAAAATACTTACAACTTTTCTCAAAAACAGAATGGATTCGACATAAATCACGCTACTTAAGAATTGACAGCTGTATTATGGGGAGATACATGAGATAGCTTATATATTCCAGATTATACTTTCCGCAATATAGATCTTAAAGGCTTCGTTTTAAAGTTATACTCTTCCCACCGTAGATTTTTTTAATCTTCTTTTGAAAATATTAGACTTGGGAATGTTTTAGGACGTTCTAGCACTGTGTTATGCAATCATTACAACAAACCGGTTTGATTTTATTATAGCACCAATATATAAACACACATATACAACACATGTTCCAATATACAAAATAATGTTATGTTGAAGAAAAGGAATAATTTTAAACTTTTATATTTCGAAAACAAAACGGTAACACACGATTTAAAAAAAAAATTTATATAATAAATATTTAGCTTTACTCTCCTAGTTTTTTTTTTAAATTCTGTCGAGTATTTTTTTCTAATACAACAGATAATAGTTGGGCGGGCATGAAGTTTCACATGCTTCTAATAAGAGAGAATGATAACTTTGATATTAATTATCTCGCGTTCTAAACGGTCAAAAATTCTGAAACTTTAGGATTTATTAGAAAACGTTATTTTTAGCCTGTGAACAAAAAATGAGCAAAATCTGTCGAAATGTGGTGGTATGCTGGAACATCCTTAAGAAAAATAAATTATCTTTTTGTGAGCCAAAGTGCTCATATCTAGAGTTTTGTAAAACAATATATGTTTGTTTCATTTATTTGAAAGAGAGAAGAGTCCTGGTTAAAAATAATTTCAAAATTTTTAACCCGACTTCAAAAAAGGAGAGGGTTATCAATTCGTGTGATTTAAAAAAAATTAAATCATGTGTACATATTATTAAATTTATCGCCGTGACTATTGGCCAGATCCACGGGAAACTTTATATAACAAGTAAAGATTATCCAAATTATGATTATTTTCATAAATAAATATTATAAGAAATAGTGCTATTAATTATAATTTGTGAAACATTTATATTAAATAAAGAAAAAAATAAATTAGTTCAATATAATTATATTTATTGAAAATTTTATAATTATGAAAAATATTAATGGTACTTGTTATAATGATATTTTTTTATTTTAATTGATTGTATTCTAAAGATGAATAAAAATAGTATCGTACTTCACACCTGGGTTAACACACCGCACGCAATAGGATTCGCCCGATACACGGGATCGGACAATCACGGCGTAAATGCTTAAAACTTTTGGATATTTCTTCCTCTTGCTTTAATGACTGGCTCAAACCTTTTAGGCACACTTTTAATTAAGTTCGCTTAATTAAAGAGTGCCTTTCGCTTAAACCTATTATGAGCTCCTAAAAGCTATTAGGAGGGTTAATTTATCTTCATATACGTTGGAAAAGTTCATCCCAGAGATGTTCTATTGTATTTCACTATGAACTACATAGTGATCATCTCAAAATCTGAATTTCGAACGTTTTATTTTCGAGAAATCCGCTTCATGCCAACCAACACCACGCGTATCAGGTGGGAAAATCCTGTGAATCAGTCCTCAACAACCTGATATACAGGATTGAGGAGGGATTCGCAAGGAAACAAACCACCTTGAGCGTTTTTCTTGACCATGGTTTATTCTGCAAGTCGGCACGGAATAGAAGACACCTTTTGCAGGTGGATAAACTCTATGCTGATAGGAAAAAGAATACAAACTTCCCTTCTTGGAATGTCAGCGGGGTTGTGTCTTATCCCCACTCCTGTGGAGCCTGACAGTGAACAGCTTATTGACGAACCTCAACTAAAAAGGATACTACACACAGGGATACGCGGACGACATTGTTAATTGCAATCCAGGGACCCTGTGAAGGCACAATCTCCGAGCTTATGCAAAACGCTCTAGGATTCGCACAGGATTGGTGTATCAATCAGGGATTGAAAATAAACCCTGGTAAGACCGCAGTAATTCCATTCACACGGAAAAGGAAGGTGGATAACATAAAACCACCTATCCTCTTCGGTGAAAGACTACAAATCACAAGGGAAGCCAAGTTATTAGGGACCGTTCATAAATTACGTAAGAAGTTTTGACCTACCCTACCCCTTAATAAGAAATTTTCGTAAGAAATGGATATATTTATAAAATAAAACACCGTTTATTCTGAAAATAGCCTTTAAATAATAATTTTAAAAAAATGTTCAGAAAAAAAGTGTCAACTATTAACTGTTTAAAAAAAACCGAGCATGTTGGTTTTTTTTAGCAGCAAGCTGTTTTAAATCATTTATTTTTTGAGAAATAAATTTCTCAAAAGCACTGTCGTCATTTTTGAAAACTTCTTTATTGGTTTTCCAGAATAAGTTCGACTCTTATCAAACCTTTGGTGTTTTATCTGGGAAACTTTCACCCACGCTTTAAGTAACAGTGGATGTGAAATATCCAGACATGTTAGATAGAATAATTATAATACAATTAAATAACGTATATTTTTAAGATTGCAAGCAACAGAGAAATCCCCGTTCAACGAGAACAACAATAGAATAATAGAGAGAGCATATAATTTTTGTAAGATTCAATACTAATTTAGAGAAAAAAAGTGGCGGATGGCGTTATCCAATAATGCCATTTCTTAGCGCGAAAGTGTTAAAATTTTCAATTCAAAATCTTACGTAATATTAGATTCTCTACCCCCCCCCCCCCTGCCTATGGTAAGAACTTATAATATTCAGTCAACACCCCCTCCCTTAAACGCCTTACATAATTTTTGAACGACCCCTTAGTAGTAATGTTGGACTCTAAACTAACATGGAACCCTCATCTGGAATACATAACAAGAGAAAATCTTCTCTCATGCTTTGCAAGAGAGCATGTGGAAAAGTCTGGGGTCTAAAACCCAAAATGATCCACTTTACACAACAGTAGTGAGGCCCATTATAACCTATGCTACTCTAGTGTAGCGGCCAAAAGTGAACCCGATCACAGCATGCAAAAAGCTGTCCAGGATCCAAAGACTGGCCTGTTTGTGCATTACTGGATCCATGAGCAGTACATCTACAGCTGCCATTGTAGTAATAGCTAAAGCGAGATTCAGCGCCTATAGACTGTCTTGCAATAATAACTGGATTAATAAAAATCAGGTTGGACATGCAAGGATCGTGGGAACATCAATTATCTCAGACCCCGTCTTTGAAATGGGCACAGATATACTTCCCAAGACATACTCCTTCTCAAAACCTTTCACTGTAGTATGTGATAGGGCCATGTGGTTTGGAGGAAAACCACCCTACCTCAAGAAAGAAACCGTCTGATATACAGACGGATACAAAACTGAAGAAGGGGCCGGGGCGGGAATCTACGGTGAGAGACCTAATGCAAACATAAGCCTCAACTTGGGGAGTCGGAATGCCCTTCATAGGCCCAGAGCCTATTTTAGAAATTCCAAGGACATCATGTAAACAGGTGATCAACTACAGGTGACCAAATGCTAAACACCGTGATCACTGGGAAATGTACCGCGGCAAGAGCTTGGGAAGGTACTGCATCAGGATGCAACAAAGAGGCTATCTCTCGGTACACTGAGATTGAGCAAGATGCAACTGTAAGATGCAACATTATCTCCTGCGGAAGCATCTGCACACGATGGGACTCCATAACGGGTCCATTACGTGCAGATTGTGTGGCGAGGAGGAAGAAACATCCAGCCACATAATCTTTGACTGCGAACCTCTGAGTTGCAGCAGATACAGGATATTCGGTGCATCTCACCTCGAATATATGAACCTTCGGAAGGACCTGATAAGCAAGCTCCAGGCTATTGCCAACATATGGGAGAAGCGAATCTAGTCAGACTGAAGTAGAAGGGGGAGCCCAATGGGCCATAAGGTCGAAGTGCAATAGTTTTTACCCCGAAAAAATCAATCAATCAATAACCTACATAGTGGTCATCTCAAAATCTGAATTTCGAACGTTTTATTTTAATGTACACCCTTCGGATTCGTATTTCGTCTGCTTCTGAGACTGTCCAAAAAACTGTTTGAAAAAGACTTGCTAAAAAGAACTCACGACCGATAAGGCCATCCGTAGCACCAGTGCTTTCTGTAAATAATCGAAGAGCCCGCCTAAAGCTCATAACGTGTAATGAAAATGAAAGTAATAACTTCTATCCATAAACTAACTATAACTTCCTCTACTGAAGGTCGCGTAAACGTTACTCTGAATGTAGGATTAGTAAGAGTGTAATTCGGAGGTAGCTCAGTGATGGAGGTAGTTAACTGGGTTATTCGATGATTGACAGTAGCTCTGGTGCTACGCCTTCTGAGTAAGTTCATTTCAACAAGTTTTCTTATAACTGTTTTTGAACTAATAGCAACACTAGGATCCATACGGAGATTTTAGATAGCATCAAAAGCAGACAAAAAACGATTCCGATGGGTGTACATTAAAATAAAACTATCGAAATTCAGATTTTGAGATGGCCACCACGTATAACTCACAAGTGAAATTTAATGGAACATTTCTGGGATGAACTTATCCGATGTATATGAAAATGAATTAACCCTCCTGATAGCTCATAATAGCATTAGTGCATTCCTAAGAAACTGGACGTCAGATTTCTCTTAAAAAAATTAATTTGTGTGTATTTACTTTTGATTCATAAAACATTAAAAATTCAGCTCGTTATCTTTACTTTGCTTTAACATGCGTATAACCTCAATTAATTGAATCATTAAAAATATCTTTTATCATAAACTATTTTCACTTTTAATAAGAATTTTTTATGATCAAAAACAATAGAACACAAAATTCTACTAGAAGTAAATAAAAAATGTTGGTTTTTTGTTGCAACATAAGTACTTTTTTAATTGTTCAAAACCTTAAAGCGTTATGAATATCGTTTATTTTTCGTTAAAATTTGTTTTTTGATACTTTTAACTTTTGTTTCAATTTATAATACAAATAGATTAAAAAAAAAAGGTCGTAGTTGTTAACCACTTCCACAGGTATAGGCGCCACTAGTGTATGCATCAAATTGATGCATACTCTAATTTATTAATTAATGGCCTCTATAATATGGATAGCTGATACTTATGGAAAAAAGTTCAAAATAAAGAATTAGGCTGTGTGGAAGACAGCGCCACACATTACTGAATACGAGAACTAAACTAAACAGCGCACGCGTCAAGTGACAAAGACATGTATATGCTGATAATTTATATACGAGAATTTTATCTTGTATGGAAAGTTACCTTTCAACAGTCCTGCTATAAAAAAGTTAGTTCCTCCTTCAGTAAAGAGTGGCGCTGATGTATGCTCTAATGGTGCTAATGGCGGACTATAGTATCAGCTGTCCATATTATAGAGATATATATAGGTCAGAGGTTTGCATTTATTCAATAATTTCTCTTGATCGCACTTACCTGAGTTGAAGGTTTCAATAAAACGTAATGCGTATCATACATAATACGAGGATAAGCTTGTCTATAATCACGAATTTCAGCAATTATACAACCACTATAAAACATATACGAATATTCCGATTCCAATGCTGATATTAAAAAAAATGGCAATTCTTCATTATCAATATAACGAAGCAATCGATCCATTTTGTAATTAAATTCCCACGACAATTCGATTTCTTTATACATTTTTCCACGCATCTTTAACAGAAACAAAGTTATAAATTTGTGTATAAGGTCATATCAAATAGAAACACATTTAACTTCGATATTTACTCACATTGGATGTACTTGGATTCGAATCTAAATTAATTGTATCATCAGTTGTTACAAATTTACGAACTGCAACTGAAAATCCTTTGTTTCCCGCATACAAATTTATGATAAGTGTATGTAAACTTTCTCGTGCTGCTAACTTCTCCAGGAGCATAGAACCCGATCTCAAATGCTATTAAAAAATTAATATATTTTTACCAAGCAAATTAAATAAGTTTTATTTAACACTGCAAATTTGAACAATAATTAACACTTGTGTAAATTTTATCTATAGTAGAACTCCAATTATCCAAACTATAACTAACCGCATCGATTTGAGAAAAAAATTCTATATTCAAGGTTTTTGCAATAGTGAGCATAAACTCTCTTTCAGGAACGATTATTTGCAAAAAACTAAAACTTTAAGCAGAGAAATTCGACAGATTGTCTTCATTTTTCATCAGTATACAAAAATTTAGCTTTTAATCATTAAAAAAGCTAAATTTTTGTATACTGATGAAAAAGTTCAAAAATGAAACTGATGAAATTTCGAATCTGTCGAAATTCGACAGATTGTCTTCATTTTTCATCAGTATACAAAAATTTAGCTTTTTTAATGATTTATCTAACTATCCGGGTCGGGTTCGATAGCAATTAATAAAGATGATTAGAGTTTCACTGTAATTCTACATTGCATTATCTCATTGTAAGTTATTCTGTATGAGTTTTATTTGGCCTTTACGAAAATGTAGAGTTGCAAACCCACGGCCTCTATGGGCAGTGCTATGCCACACAAGCAATAAAGATAGACGCTAGGTTTCAAAAATAATTAAAATATGTTAATAACAATTTTTTACAAATAAATTGTTGGTAGTGGTAAACTTGACCAATGATTTATACAAAATTTAAAGCTTTATTCAAGCCTGTCGAAAGCTTTTTGATTGGTTGGTAAAATTGAATTTCGACAACCAATTCGTCCATCTAAGTGAGACCACACTGATTCTATAGGCGAAACGGAAAAAATACAGTTAAAACCAATTTGTGATAGTCAAGTATGTGCTTTAAGGTTATTAGTTTGTTTATTATGATTTGATTAAAGTAGTTCACTTCAAAACTCACTTTTCTTAAAATTTGATGGAATTAATATTAATATATACCATATCTTATATTTAATTTTTTTAATCAAATTTTTGTGATTTACGCAATCTTTTCCGTTGGGAAGTCTAGCACTTGAACATGCTCTCTGGTGGGTAAATTATAAACTAGAGCTATTAGTTAGGGCGCTCTACTTGGGACTGGGAGGTTATGGGTTCGAATCCCGACATCGACAGTTTGTCAAATATTAAAAAAAAAAGGTCGGTTAATTGACTAAACTGCCGGCGTATGGACAAGAACGACGTAACCGGCTATGCTTGTGAAGGTTTTCTGCACTTTCCTTCACGAAATCCAGATGAATATCGGCATAGTTCCTATCAAAGTCGGCTGCTACAACCTAACCTAACAGGTCGATGTTACCTGCTCTAACCTTCATGACATATCCTTCGGTCTTCAAGTTTCGTGGTCGATCTCTGGTGAACAACTTAGTAACTACAGCTAGTAGGTTGAAATATTAAGCTCCGTCCCCTACCAGATATCCCAATACATTTCTTTCAAAAAAAATCTTATAAAGTAAGCTCAACAAATTTAAAAAAAAACGTATACTGAGCATTTTTTAATATGATATTAATAGTTAAAGGTGATGATTTGCAACGGTGATAACAAAACTCTTACGAATGTAAAAGCTTAAATATTCAATAATTAACCTAACCGAAAGTTGTTTGCAGGTGAAAATTATGACGTTGGTATTTTGCACATTGTTGAAACAAAAAAATATAACTGAAACTACTATTAAATATCAAAATCCTTCAAAGAACACAAAAACGACAAGTAGAACATTTCACAAACAAAATGGTTGGCGCTGATGTGTTTAAACTTTTCGCCTATAGGATGAATGAATCGAATTGGTATTTTATGAAAAACTGAAATTAAAATTCCCCTACAAAAATTTGAACCGGTTGAAACATTGTAAGTGTTACTGTATGTAATATTACAAATACTTTCTGTGATATTTACTCTTAGAATGTAATTTACTGTTTTAAATATAAGCATTTGAGTGTTTAACAAAAACAAGACTCGGAAAGCATTTATAAAGAAATTCCTTGAAGTATCTTTTGTCCAAAATTTATCTACAGTAAACTTACGGAAAAATAAAATAGGAAAATGGTTTATTTAGTATTGATTTTAAATTTTCATCTTGAAGTTTGTGTTTTTAAAAAATATAAAAAATAACTATAAAAAAGTGTGCCTACCTGTCAAGTAAAAGAATTTTCAAATGATATCTTGCAAACAATTGAGAAATCTTGCAGATGATATTTCGATTTTTTTTAAATATTAATATTTATTGAAAAATTTAAATATTGAATTGAATGTAGAGATAAACAAAATTGTAATAACTGCTTGAAAATACTAAATATTATTCATTTCTTGATAAATAATTAAACTAAATCTTTTCATTTTAAAAACAAGCAAACTTCAAGAAAAATTTTACTACTATATTTTGTTTTGAAAACATTAATTAAAAAAATATTTTTGAAAATTTACAGGTTGTCCGGTCTCCAAATCTCTTGCACACTCTGCTTCATATAATTCACGTATATTTGTTTCTCTTCCTATTCGAGTTTGATGATGATAGCTGGGCGGGGGCACGGAGGAGGGAAAATACTTGGCTTTTTTAATAATACGCTAGAAATAAAGAAAAAAAAATCTTATTTTAGTTCTAAATATAATTCTATATAATAATGTGAACCAGCCAAGTAGCCGCGCTTGTTAAGGCATTGTGTCTACTTGGAACTGGGTGGTTATGGGTTCGAATCCCAATACTGGCAGTTTGTCAATTAAAACATTAATGGAGCGGTTGATTGACTAAACTGTCGACGTATGGACATGAACGAAGTAACCGGCTATGCTTGTGAAGGTTTTCTGCAGTTTCCCTTCACGAACTCCAGATGAATATCAGCATAGAGCCTATCAAAGTCGGCATTATAAAAATGTATAGTAAAAATTAATAAAGGTTGAAAAATAATGATGTGGGTGGCCTCTGTTATAGACCGTCGTGTCTCAAAAACCGGGGTTTAAACCCTATTATTATTATTTATTATATAATAATGTTTTGAACTTAAACTCTAGAAATTTCGAAAGTTAAAAGCTTTTTTACTTTCAATTTTGTTCGAGTTTGTTAAAGTTAATTTTGATGCTATAGAAAAATCCTTTTACAATTTTCTTAAAAAGATTGTCCGATTTAAAATTTCAGTTAACAAAATTGTTGGTAAGGACCTCAGATGCCAGTGAACTTTAAACAGGTGTGATAATAAAAATAATATAAATGAAAATTCATACACAAACACCAAGTGTCTATAAATATTGGATAAAATATCCAGAAATTTCAACAACCAATCAAATTAATCCTACAGAAATTCAATTTTATTGGTATTTTATTATTATTAGTAGTTTCAAAAATATTTCTAATAAATCTAAAATATTTTTTATAAAATTCAATTCGAATTCTTGAAGTGTATTAAAAATATAATTATAAAGAAGTTTAACATAAATGAAAAACTCTTTCTTTCAAAATAAAATTTTGTTTAGAATACGTTTTTAAGTTTATTATAAATACAGGAATTGAAGTAGCGAAATGTTTGTTTAAAAGTTGGAAAAAATAGGTAGGTAATGTATTTCAATACATGTTAAAGGTAATATATAAAATTGTTTAAAATAAATTTTAAAGGAACATACTTCAGCCTCCTCACATGCCGCCAGGCAGTGCATCGTTGATGAAACGAGATATCCCACATTCAGCTATGTACTTGCCGAATGAGACATCTTCTTCTTCGTAAAAACTGCATGATCTATAACACTGAAAGTGTACACAAATTTATAAACAAAAATAAAATTTAATAAAATATTACTTTACCTTAAGATTATAGTATTATTTTTATAAATAAAATTCAAACCCAAACTCTACAAACTTTTTCAATTTTCATGCAGAGAATAAGACTCCAAAAAAAATAAAAATTTACAAAATTTTGTATTTATTTTTGGAAAGTGTTACAACATTCTGACAAGTGGGTTCATTTTCAAAATGACAGATTAATAAATCATTGACAATAAATAATAAAAGAAATAATTAACGTAAATAACAAATACTTACACTTAAAATACGATAAATCACAATAGAAAAACATGACATCTAAAATGACAGTTTATGTATAAAAGTTTTAGTTCCTTTTACAACATTTTGCACCTTTGGGTTGTCTACATTTGAAAGCATAAGGACAGCCATCAGGCCGCGATTAGATATGATTCTAACCCCAATTGTTAATAATATTCGAATATTTACTAGAAAAATTCACGTCTTTATCACATTATATTGTTAAAATTACTTTTATTATATTAATTATTATAAACAACTAGCTCTAAATTGTTATTCCACGTGATAATTATCTTGAAATTTTGGATATATCCAGTTTACAAACATACTGATCGCTTTACTGCTGACATCTATGAATACTGCATATAATTTTAAAAATCGTCACGTACTAACCGCCAATTTTGAATTTTAAACATAAATTTAATGAATTTATTGCATTTATTGAAACTACATAAAAAAATGATATCAAAATCTTTAAACGTCCAAATTTTAATATATTTTTTAAAATTATTATATCAATGAAAATTGTACATAAAAGTAATTACGATTTCGTTTTAGATATCTAAAGTAAATGGTTTAAATTAGTTTTCCTTTGTTATCAACATTTAACGACTATTGCTCTAAAATACTAGATAGCGTTACGAACAACATATGTATAATATAACGAACTACTTAACTGTTAGTTATTTTATTTTTAATAACTTTTAAAATGAATCATTTTTGAAATATTAGATTACTTAATACATATTTGAAAGTAACGAATCGGCAGTTTCAATTCTAAAAAAAACATATATTTCCAAAGTTTCAATTTTTGGTATTGTTATTTTAAAATAGCCTTCTTGACAAATTTGTACTTACCTAACAACCCTTTAAGATCCTGGTTACTGGCAATGCGAACTCAAATATTTCAAGAAAGCAAAGAGCTATCTCATTGGAATTTGAAATGCAATTTTTATGTTAATAGAGAATGCAATATTGAGCTATGGGTCGAAATTACCTAACTGAAGCAAGCACTTTAACATATAATAATTTAAAAAAAATATATTGAAACTTGGACGTAAGCTTTTGGTCTGTTCAACACAAATAAATTTAAAAAATATATATTAATATGATATTAATAGTTAAGGGTGATGATTTGCAACGGCGACACAAAAACTGTGACCAATGTACTACCTTAAATAATTAACCTAACCGAAAGTGAAATTTGTCACGTTTGGGTACATTTCACGATATTGAAACAAAAAATATGACTAAAACTACTATAAATTATCAAAATCCTTCAAAGACAACACAAAAACTACAACTAGAATATTCGAGTACATTTCGTTTTCGAAATATCGAAAAATACTTATAATTACCAAAAATGGTAATTATAGATTATTATATTAAACTCAATATTGATTTTGGATAAAGAAAACATAATGTCTATGTTACAACCAACGTTTTGGTATTTAAATGTAATCCTTATAAAAATTTGAGGTTCCAGAGACATAGGCCTGGTAAAATAGAAAACTGTTGTAGCAAATTGCGAAAGATACAACTTTCACATTTATATGGTGTATTCGATTTGGGCGCTTTAATTATACGCGCAATTTATTGGTGTTCGTATTGGCTTACGAACGCTTACATTATACTTAAAAATGTTGTTCCAGACATTAGAAGTACACGTAAGCGTCAGATGGTATCAATATTGAATATGGCTGTTGAAAACAGTTTAGTTGTTTTTCAAGCAAAATAATGTTTATTGAGAAATAATAATAAATTTAGGGGGAAACCTCGAAGTTGGCTACACTATAAATAAACAGATAAATAAACAAACGCTTTTGCAGTATTCGTTTTGGGAGTTCATTCAATTTGGCGCTGACGCTTTTGCTGCTCTAACTTGATGGATAAAGCGCCTGTGAGCGTGGTGTCTATCGTTTGAACTCAACCATGAGCGCGCATAATCAGGATACACAGAGTCAATTTGAACACTAAACACACCACTTGATAGCAGCAATAAAATATATCGCGGAATTATTTACTATTGTTTTATAGATATTTTTTTCGATTTAACTTCGAGATACAGCGTGCGTCATAGAAAAAAATTTAGCTCAAGAACACACACACACACAATTTGTTGTGTGGTTATCTCTTTTCATTTAAGTTATCGTGTCTACAGATGGACATGCGGAAATTAATTAATTAGGTTATTTTATGAACACCTATACCAAACATCTAAATGAAACGGATTGATGCTAAAAATTAACTTTACCATTTAAAAATATACGTAGTTTGGAAGACCTACCTGTTGTGTACATCTTGGAAGAAATAGAAAATTTTAGCACAAATTAAAAACTTTTCACTGTCAAAACACGTAATGGCGGACTGATAACCAATAAGTGATGCGGGGTGACGTGAGCCATCCACCACCTAGTAGTAGGTGCCTAAGCTACTATTAACACATGGCCATGTGAGATGCAGAGCCAGAAGACCGACGGTCCGGTTCGGTCCGCTTCACACACCTACCTATGTATAATATATATTACATAATTGCTTCCCAGCACCAACACCAAAGCTTGTTTAACCGTGGTATAAATATTTTACTGAAATATATTTTTTTCTAGGTACTGTTCAACTCAATGTGTTGTATTGTGCTATTAATTAACATTATCTATTGCTAAGAAATATTTTTTTGCTACTGCTGTTTTTAAGAAAATACCAAAACAAAATTTCCCAGGACCAACAGAATATCTTGTGTGATCGTCTAAAAACATTTTTCATCGAGCTAACCTTCAAAAATTATTTTAAGGCGATCTTTGTGCCATTCTTAAAATATAAACTTTAATATAAATTTTTGGGTATAAATCATTATACCCAAAAATTCACAGTGACACGCAGTTTTTAAAGTTATTTAATTGACTCTCTGTTAAAATAAAGGCTATTAGTATTTTTATAATGAATAATTTTTAATCGAAGCATTTTTTCGAAAACCAAATAGATTCGACACAAATCGGCTCCAAATATTCATAAAAAAGAACGCTACTTTAGTTGTCGATGTACAGACATTTTGATTTGGGTATATATTTCGGTTGAGTGTTGGTATTTGTTCCTTTGGACTATGACATCTGATGGTAGTAATTAGAAACATAGTAAGTGGAATCAACTGTGATAGTTACATATGTGATACTAGGGTTACGTTAGTAAAATAAAAAAAATTATTATTTTGTTAATGATGTTTAAATCATTTATGTAATACTCCTATATGATCAGTTTCTATAAGTGGAAGCTGTTACAACATTGCGAGACAAATAGTGTCTCGTGTTCTCTCTCCTCTGAGTACCTATGAGTACCTCTTTGTTGCACTCTGAAGCAGTACCTTCCCGAACTCTTGCCGCGGTACTTTTTCCCAGTGATCACGGTGTTTAGCATTTGACCACTCGTTGATCACCGGTTTACATGCAGTCCTTGGAATTCCTAAAATAGACTCTTGGCCTATGAAGGGCATTCCAACTTTTCCATTACTGATTCTGCTTTGCTCAATGATCATTGTCAGTTTTACAACCTTGAAGATGTTTTGGAGAAGGGGTAAAAAGAGCATGAATGAGCATCAATTACAGGCAAGATTCGAAGATTGAAAATATCAAACTATTTCTTTCGAGTTCTGGGAAAGACACTTTTTTCTTAAACTCTTGAGTCTTTCTACGGCAAGGGAAAATTTTACTTGAAATGTTAGGAAATTTTTGCATTGGCAAATGTTTCTGAGGCAACGTTTAAGCTTACAGCATTATGATTTTGAAAAATTTATTTTATAAGAAAATTTTGAAATTAATTATTGTTAATTTGGTGCATTTAATTTGTTGAAATACTAAATAGATATAAAAAAATCTAATACGATTATTAAGAAGTGTATTTGAAACAACGATATGTCCACTATTTAATCAATTTATGATATAAATTATAAATGTGAGAAAGATAATGCAACCATTAGGATTCGAAATGTAGACCATCGAGGACATTTCGTTGTTTCAAATGCAATCTATACAAATTGTCTGTCTGTCTGTTTGTTTGTTTGTCCGGGCTAATCTCCAAAACGGCTCAACCGATTTTGACGGGACTTTCATTGGCAGTTTGAGGACGAGTTTTCAGAGAGTAATCTAAGCTAATTTTTATTCCGGAAATATTAGGGTTCCTAGGGGGAGGTGGTGAATATCTATCTTTGAAACCGTAGGTTAGGTTAAGTTAGGTCGCAGTGACTGTCCGGGTAGGACACACTTAGAGCATGAGGCCCATATTAATACCTGAAAAAAGGGACCGTCCCATAAGGACCCCACTTGAACCATTGGAAGCTGTTCAAGAACAGTAGACAATATTTGACGTCGACCGATTAAAAAAAAAAGTTTGAAACCGTAAGAGATAGAAGAAAAATTCATAGAAAAAGAATCTTACTTCATTAAAAATAAACAACTTGCAATGCCACTCATTGTCCCTTACATCCCCACGCCCGCCAAGAGCTGTGGAAAAATGTAACTTTAAAACAGTAAGAGGTAAAAGAATAATTCAAAGACTATAAATGTTCCTTCTTTAAAAATAAACATCTTGCAAATTCGTTTATTGTACCAACTAACCCTTTACCACCTAAATGGGAGGGGGGATACCTGTCTTTGAAACCGTAATATGTAGAGAAAATGTTCAAAGACCAAAAATGTGCCTTTCTTAAAAATAGATAGTTTGCAGTTTCGATCATTGTACAACTCTACACGCTAAGTGGTAGCTGTGCTCAAAACCTATTTTTAAATATTATAATTGTTTAAAAATTATATTGTATATATATATATATATTAAATATTAATTCCTGTATTCCCTTGGGGGACGTAGGGCCGCAACAAATGCCCTCCACCGTACTCGATTTTTTATTCGCCATATGCTTTATTTCTCTTCAGGCTTTTCCTTCTTCTATGTCATTCTCGACTGACCTCTTCCAGGTTATCTTGGGTCTTCCACGTTTTCTGCTTCCTTGGGGGTTCCAGCCTAGGGCTTGTCTGTTGATTGTATTACATGGCCTTCTTAAGGTTTGACCTATCCACCCAAACTTTCTTTTCTTTATTTGTTTTAAATGTTTCTCTGATATGAAACTATAGTTTTAAACATTTTTTCATATATTCAATAGTTATTGGCATAAGTACGGCCGCGATACATAAGAAAAACTAATATATATATAATATGTTTATAAAACGGGAACATTTCCTAAATAACTGACAAATTGTTTTGTATTGTACCTACAGACAATATCACATAAAAGCCATGCATTTTGAATAATTATTAACATCAATAAATTATTAGTAAGTTTTAAGTTACGTTCAGCGAAGCGGGCGGGTAACGGCTAGTTATAAATAATCGTAGATCTCGAAGGACTGTGTTTCTTTGTTACATTTTTAATTTATAACTTCTTAATAGTCATATTAGATTCAACTTGTAAATATCGAGAGTTTTTCCGTATAAATAAAAGTATATGTAAATAAACCAGTCCAAGTGGCCGAGTGGATATTTGGAAACTGGGAGGTAATAGGTTTGAATCCCGACATCGGCAGTTTGTCAATAATTAAGAAAAAAAAGGGGGCGGTTAATTGACTTAACTGTCGGCGTATGGACCAGAACGAAGTAACCGGCTATGCTTGAGAAGGTTTTCTGCAGTTTCCTTCACGAACTCCAGATGAATATCGGCATAGTTCCTATCATAGTCGGCTGCAGCCGCATATCCTACCAATTCCTAGTCTATACACAAAAATTCCTTCCACTCCACTCACATCGTCACATCCTTAGGCATTACAATGAACCTTATGGCAGCCTCTACAATCTATCTATCTATATGTAAATAAAGAAATGTACAGCATATATATAAAGGTACTAACGCGTAATTGGTCCCCGGATAGACGGAGGTTCTATGATTCGGATCTTAGTGATTGCATTAACTTTCTCACATTTTTAAGAAAGAAAATTTTTGATTTCATATTCAATTTGGAAACGTTTGTACTGAAACATTTATAGATTGGATATTTATTGGACATTTTAGATATTTTTACTCGTAGTAAAAAAATATATTTATTGGCGTGCATATGTACTTCACATTATATTTAACCCCACTCGAATTTGCAATATAAGTGTATATGAAATGAACATCGTTGTGATGTA
The DNA here is from genome assembly GCA_963920215.1 of Nineta flava. NCBI lineage: Eukaryota > Metazoa > Arthropoda > Insecta > Neuroptera > Chrysopidae > Nineta > Nineta flava. The sequence goes on along the minus strand of OY986040.1, from coordinate 107,209,434 downwards.
GTTACCCATCCAATATCTCCCTTTGGTTTCTAATATTCCCAAGTGATATTTTGTTGATGGTCAGGGATGGTATGTCACTTTGTAGTACGATCAGTATATCAGACTCATAGCAGTTTGTTATATTGTGTATGAATGATAATATTTTATTTGGTATCCGTGCAATTTACCGAACGTACACTTGACATTAAACTACTATAGTAGGACTACTAGATAGAATAGTAGTATGCAATAGTACTACATCATACATACCATGTAATATGATGAACAATAGAGCAATCATATTAGACATATTATGTATGTTGTTTTGTTGTTTACGATGGGAATTGTATCATATGAATTGTCACATCCCTAAAGTCCCTGAACGATGTAATGTTTGTTTGTTGTTTGGTCGTTCGCGAATATGAAAATAATTATAGATTTCTAATATATCCTATTATCTATGTAATAATACACAATGGGTGGTCGTTTTGATAGAATGCCTTGTTGTAACGGCTTGTAACTTGTTACGATAAGGAGAAGTATATAGTGGCTAAAAAACCAAATGATATATATTATATACCTACAGTCTTGTTACATCCATATATACCTACAGTCATATAAATACACTATAATGTTCAGTTTAAGAAAATTCAGCCAGAGGGAATATGCATGAAAATTTTTATTCACTTGAATTGAAGCATGTTTACTTGACAAATATCAAGGTAAAATTACTTTTTAAATAACTTTAAAAATAAGCGAGATATGAATGATTGAAATTCCCGATTAGACAAAGAGGGTGATAGCCCTCTTGATATGTTATGTGACGTCATATTACACTTTCACCATTTAAAATACACGTAAAACTCCGTTTTTAGTATTTTTGCAAGAAAGAGACAGATAATAATCTTTAAAAGCTTATAGCTACCTTGATATTTGTCGGATTTTAATTTCGTTTTTAAATATTATTACAGTATTAACAGTATTTTTATATTCTGAAAATAAATGTGAAAAAAAAATTTTCATGCATATTCCCTATTGGTTTTGTACTAATGAAGAGGTTTTGCAAAATTTGTTAAAATAATCATCGAACATAACGAGTTCCGGACGCAACTATTTTAGTGCTTTCTGCATTTGAAAGGTTAAATTCACTAAAATTTTTTTTCCTAACCATATTTTGTAACTCTATTTAATAAAATATTTGCAATTCTAATATTGGCCATGTTCGGCCGAACTAAGTCCTTAGTAAACTAAGGACTTAGTCAGAGTACTGAGCTAAGTTGTTGGCCGGGACTCTTTATAGATACTAAGAAACTTTTCTTATGCCGCCATTTTACTTAGTATGTTACGGGCAATGTTGCCAGATCTCCCGTTTAACGGTAGATCTACCGCTTTTTTAATATTTCTACCGTTCTACCGTTTTTTTTCTTAATCTACCGTTGTTTTGAAATTTTTTGAGTAATAAAAAATGACATTTTTTTAAAATTTTTTATAATAATTATTAATTTAAAACTCCCCAGTCGTACAAATACAAAATCAGTTATTACAGACCATATTCCATTATTTGAAATAATGGAATATGGTTCTGTAATTACTTTAAGGTATTATTTTATAATGGGATTTTAAACAATAAGTAATGCAATATATGACAAATACAAAGAATTAATATTATTTAATATTTGAAGAAGAAAAATTCTATAATATAATAAATACTAATGTAATATAATTTTAATTATTCTGAATAAAAGTATTTATTTCAAACTATTTAAATTTGAATTTGCATTTTTTGAATCTACCGCTTTATTTTAGTGGATCTACCGCTTTTTAAGAAATCGGGTCTGGCAACACTGGTTATGATACTATTAAGTAGCAAAAGATGGTGTGTCCAGGTGTGTTAGTATTTACTCTGACTAACTTACTTAGTTTACCAAGGACTTAGTTCGGCCGACCACGACCATTGTAACACATGATAATAATTAATATTATATCCGTCACTATGATAACTTAATTTCATGTACAAAACCACTGACCTCCACTATTTCATATATGGACTAACTATCCCATGTTATAAAAAGAGCCCAATTTTTGGTATACTAGAGCCATCTATATGTACAGCAGAAATAAATGAACTATGAATATATTTAAATTACATGAGTCATATATATTAGGCGCTAAATATGAAACTTTTATATAAATAAATATTTAAGATTGAAACTTTTATTTTGCGTAAAAATAAAACAAATGATGTATCATAATAAATTTGTCAAACTTATTTGATTTTATGATTCAGAAATATTTGTCAAATTCGTTTAGTTTTCATAATTAAATAGTACATGAAAGTGTTTTTTCTTTTATAATAAAGTTACTAAAATAATTAACATTACATACCTCCACCATCATGTCAGTTCTGCCAAAGAGAAATGGCATCGGTCACACACTGGCTATTGGAATTTGCCAACTTGGAACAAGAAAAAAGATCAGCAAAATTACCCAATACCCTACATCAATGTTTAAATAATGTGCAAAATGCCAACAAAGTGTTGGTGTTTCTCAAATTGACGAAGTTGATCGAAATAATTTAATATAAAATCATGTGTGATAGTGTTTAATTTTTGTGTGTAAAGTTTTATCTGTGAATGGTACAGTGATAATATGGTCGCTAATGACTCAATTGTTGAAGCGACCTTAAATAACACACACAAAAAAATTCTTATGGCATAAAACTTAAAAAATGGCCCAATTTATCGTACACTAGAGCCATCTATATGTACAGAGTTTATTAGCGAAAACTAATCATATATCAACTGGCGCGAAGATTAAACAGAAATAAATCTTAATTTTTCAATGAGCTTTATTAAAATAATATTTATTATGATTATCAATAAAATCTTTTAGTTATATTATAAACTGTTTTCGCTTATGAAAAAATTTCAACTAAACATTTTATGAGGATAAATAAAAAATAGTATTTATTTAATAAAAAATTCTGATTAATAAAAATTATAATATATCTGTCAAAGTGTTTTAAATTATAAAAAACTGTATTCATATTACAAATTATGAACAGAACTTTACAAAAAGACTTTTTAAATAGCACAGTCTCCAGAATATCACACAATAAAATAAATTTTTACAGAAAATAAAAGTTTCAATCTTAAATATTTATTTATATAAAAGTTTCATATTTAGCGCCTAATATATATGACTCATATAATTTAAATATATTCATAGTTCATTTATTTCTGCTGTACACATAGATGGCTCTAGTATACCAAAAATTGGGCAATTTTTATAATATGGGATAGTTAGTCCACATATGAAATATTGGAGGTCAGTGAATAATTGATATTACAACCGTCACCATGTAATTTGATTTTTAATATTCAATAAAATTCGTTTGTCTAAACAATTTGCTTAGACTACGTGGCTCGTAAGTGACGAAATATAATAAATACATCTCTGAAGAACATTAAATAGAATTTTCCTTTTTATGATTGAATGATTATGACTATGTTTACTATGAGAAAGACAATCATGTGAAAATTTTGTTTGTTTTGTTTGGGAGTATAAAAGTATAAAAAAGTCACATAATTTAAAACCTCTTGGGATGATATCAATTCATACAATTAACAAGTGAATTCAATATATATCGCTATAGTAATAGATATAGGAAAAATGGATCACTTTCATAGAATACTACAAATATAATTTATTACTACCCATGTACACAATGTGGTTTCATTTCACAACAATTTAAGCCTACTGATAGAGAAAAGCTGATATAGAGTTATAGACTTGTAGCGGTATCACATTTTCATTAAATTATTATTATAATTTTATTTATCATTTTTATCTGTTGCTTAACAACTATAACTTCTCTCTATTATCACGGTTGCTTTGAATGTTAACAACTTTGATAATTTACATATAAATATATATAATATGTCATAATTCAATTTAATAAAGATCAATTATATCTGTCATTCATATTTATTATTTATTTAAATAATAATTATTCATTTTATCAATCAATTATCTCTACAATTTGGCGCCCGAGCAGGGACCATCAATCAATTATCTCTACAGACTCACTTATCAGGTTATACTTCCCTCGATTATTACTACTACCACTAATACACAAGCAAGTGCGGATCCACTGCTGTGGGCACGATAGGCATGCCCACAACCCTAATAGACTTGTGACGTCACACTTTCACGGTCTATTGAGGTCGATAGGCTGATGATATTATGTCTAATGCCTTAATAAAATTAAAAAAAACAATGAACCGTGCGTGATTCGGAACGCAGCGAAGTACTTAGTCATCATAGACGAAATGCTGACACGTTATGTCATATTTTTGACAACATATTATCTGTTTCATTTTGGCACATGAATACTTGTACTGGAAAAAAGAGATGACAATTCGCTGGGGGCGCATAGTCATCTACTAATTTAAAAGTACATAGTCGTCTACTAATTTAAAAGTACGCGTGTGTTGTATGCACTCATACATTGCCGCCAAAACATCCGAGCCGCCTTCCTTTTTGGCGTGGTGCTGACGTAAGTAGTTTGTACTGATTGCAAACATAAGTAACCTAACCTAAATCAAATTATTTAATGTAAAATATATACTAGCGTTTAATTTAATTTGATATCTTTTGAATTTGTAAAAATTTTATCAAAATCGGTTCAGTAGTTTAGAGTCAAAATGTGACACTGTGATATGCAAACAAATTACTTTTGTAATTTTCGTGAGCGAACAAACTAACATTTTACAGGTTTATTAATTTACTAGTGTTGGCCCCACGGCTTAACCCGCGTGGAACTATACACTGTACAAAATCTTGGTCAGGGCGTCATATATTTTGTAAGCATCTCCTTTGTAGGAATGCACTATATCGATCATGAATGCACTATTCAATCAAAGTATGATTCAACTACGCAATGAAAGTTAAAGTCAAGCTGAATTTTTGCATAAACCATCGTTTTGCCATTCTAAAGACTGGCTACAAAATCTCAAATAATTTCGCTTCCACGAGTCAAGATATTATTGATCAAAGGTCACAATAATCGATGTTTTGCAAATATCACGTTTCGTATGCACAATTTTTTATCAGATGCTATTACAAAATTTGTAGATCATAAAACCCTTCTTTGGAGTGGCAAAGTCCTACTTCAAGGACGCACAAGCAACTTGGTGAGTATTTGTATGGTCCAGCTCTGGAACAAACTTTGCAGGCTAACCTCTTCATAGGTCACTCGTCAAGAAGTGCTAAATTGATCCTGTCAATTAGTAGACCAGACATTCAGATCATTATCGAATTACCATCTGGTCATTGCCCACTGAGGTATCACTTCAAGAAGGTCACTTCAAGAAGGTATCACTTCAAGAATTGATACTTGTCGCTTCTGTGATGATTCTACGGAGCGGATCATCTAGTATGCAGCTGCGAGGCTATCGTCCGTAAAACTTTAGCTTCCTAGGTGAAGATTTCCTCTTATCAAGTGAAGTGAGACAACTTAAAGGAGGTAATCTTGGGTTTCGTAAGGGATTGGTCTAAAGACAGCGTAATACAGAAGAAAATTTATGAGAGGCCTTTACCTGTATCCCACACCAATCTAATCTAAATCTAAATCGTCTAGTTACATTTCTTGAATTGAAGGCCATTAATAAAGTATATTGGAAGTAACAAATCAAAGTTGCTTCAGTTACATTATTTAAAGTGTGAGAAAAACCTGTAAACCCTGTAAATGTGCACTTGTTATTCACATAATGAACATAAATCAAAACAATTGAACAATATATATCCTGCGTGTATGTTATGTATGTCGCTGCCTTTCAACCCCCTTTTTTTTTATTTAAAACTCTCATAGACAATTTAGGGTGGATAATTTATTTATCTTTGTTTGAAAAACAACAACAACAACAAAATTTTGTGTCATCATATTAGAATATGAGAAAATGTAAAACTTGTAGGCTGTGACTTTTCAACTTGAATAAAACACAAATGATGAACTTTTTTTTCCTTACAAACAACTACGCAGTGGAAATAAGTTTTACATATTGTTATAATGTTAAAGATTTTAACTAAATTAGTTTCAACGTAAAAATGGAAACATTTTTCCGATTTATATGTTGTAAATTATATAAACTTGTCCTCGTCCATTAAGTTAACTAAGCATTTAAGGTATTTCCAAACTATATCAGCTGATCGGGTACTCGCGCGAAACTCCTGCGCGTTGTTGAAAGCAGCGGTCCCATTCGTCATTCGTTGTCGTCAGTGTTCCCATTCGGCCCATAACATATCATACATATACTAGTCATCATACATATACTAGTATATAATTTGAAACGACTTTCAAACAGCGCGCCGGTACTCATTCATGATGCCAACTGAACCATAAAAAATAACCATCTGATGCGGACATGAAAAAAATGCACTTTTTTACGCATACATTATCAAAAAACTTAGCAACCCGATGGTCATTCTCCCAAAGTTTTAAGGAAGAATATTTGTAAGGAATTGAGGAAAGTATATGTCGAAATTCAGAACAACCGTGACTATATTGAGAGAGTTCGAAGTATAAACAGTGGGAATAGTGCATTTTATTTCACCATGTTTATGAAGATGCATGTTAAATTTCTCTAACTTACATAGCGATTTTCTCAAAACGCCATGGTGATAAATTCTCAAAAAAATTCAGCTGATTTCTGAGGATTCATTTTACTAATAAAGTTTTAAGGAAGAAAATTTCTAAGGAATTGAGGAAAGTATGTGTCGAAATACCTTAAAACAATGGTTACGCCACGGTTATTTAAGCTATTGTGTTGGTGCTGGGAACCAATTATGTAATACATATTATATAACACGTTTTGGTGTCGGCGCTGGAAAATAAATGCTGTAAAAATTCCCACCATCATTCAGTTTTTATGAGATTATTCGCATTTGTTAACAAAAAATTAGCAAATAATTCACTTATCTTCTGTTTTGACCTCTAGTTTTTGGTTTGAAGGTGTAGGCGTTGGGAAGTGTTCAAAACTTTTCGGGTTATGTTTAGCATTACATTTTTGTTCTATGGATTATAGGTTAGAGTAGGTTAGATTTAATAGTTTGTTCCACTTAACACTTCCTTTCATTCGGAGACCTATTATGGCTTATACTCATAGCAATATTTAATTTGCTAGCTAGTTAGCACGGTATATTTCGGGAACGACTATAGCAAAAAAAATTTTTTTTTCAACAAGAAATAGCAAATAATAAGCGATTAATTCCCCAATAGGTTTTATTGCAGCTAAATGAAAATTCTTAGCTAGCTTAATAGACCTCATTTACCCCTATGTATACGATAATGTACAATAATTTATATTTTCCAAAAAAATTTACTGTATAAAAATTTAGTCGATCTATTTAAGTTTTAGCAACTGAGAGAAACGGTAAACTTTGTTTTGTGAACTACATATATGCGTTTTATTTGTGCGGTAAAGTCGTAAATGACTTTTATTTTAAGTTAAAATCGATATTGGTAATTTTGTTAGGGTTTACGTCAAAATAAACTTTAAAATAAATTTCAAACTGAATCCATTTTGCGAAAACTGAATTTATTCGGCACTAATCAACTATGAAAAAGACACCACTTTTGGACTCGATAAAATCTACATTTAAATGATAATTACTAATTTATGTTGTAATTATTGGATTTTTCACACATTTCGTGAGAAGAACTTTCTTGATACTCGAAAATTTTCACAACGAATGTCATTTAAAGAACCATTATCGTTAACATTAGGCAAAAAAAGTTTTGTTTTAAACATTATTTGTGAGAGTCACTGTTTAAAATAACTAAAATAATTGGTATTTTTTAAGTTTATTTCAATGAAAACCATAACAGAGCTATTAATTGATTCTAATTATCATAGAAAATCAGAATCTCTTGGCTCTGAAATACAATTTTATAATAAATTTTCATACCCTTGTTTATGAATGATATAAACAAGGGTAGGTATATTAAGTTTAGTTCCAATTTTGTAACGGTTCAAAATATTGATCGCAGAAAAAAAGTTTTGGTTCATGTGTTTATAAGGTGATCTAATAATTCATTATCTATTATCAATTTCCACCATCCATTGTCCATTTCCATTATTCATTTCTGCATATTCATCCATTTGTCCGTCTGTACGTCTGATATGATAACTCAAAAAAATGAAAAAAGATAACGAGCTGAAATTTTGTGTTCATATTCTATAGCTAAAAAGTAAGGTCAAGTTCGTGAATGGGTAATGTCGGACCGGGCATTTCCCCTCTGGAAGGAAAAATATCCATCTTTGAAACCGTAAGAGATAGAACAACTTTCCAGACAAAAAGTATTCCTTTTTTAAAAATGAATAAGGTTTGTTTGCAACTTTCTTCATAAACTGATTAGTTTCGCCGCAATTTCAGTTCAAACGTTTGTACTTTCTTACTCGGTATTTGAGCAATTAACTCAATAAGTTGTAATTTTCTTTTGTTTAAAATAAAATAGAATTAGCTAGTCGTAATTATTCTCCGGGTAGATATGTTGCTCATGCGTCTAATTTGCTAGCTATTCCACAAAGGCTTTAAATTTAGTTTTCAATTTTAATTCTTTGAAATAATTTTTATTTTAAAGAATTAAAATTAATTGGTTTCATATTCGTTGAAAATGTCTAGATCGTTTTTGGAAACGATAAATCCGTTTTCGATATACGTGTCTTTATATGGTAAATTTACTTATTTTGTATTTTTAATTGTCATAAATCGGTGTAAGTATGTCATAAATTTTTTTGTTATATGTTTTGAAAAAAAGGACGAAATGCAACCTTGTGCAATCTTGCTTATTGCCCACAAATAATTTAATAAGGGAAACTATAGCTGACATATTGTAGTCGGCTATATTATTTTTAAACTTAATATCTTTTAAATTTTTGATTCTCTATTAAAATAATAAAATAAATTAAAAACTTACATTGAATTATTTTATTGCAAAATTATTTTATTGCAAAAACAAAGCGATAAAAATATTATTTTGAAGTAAAATTGTTCAAATACATAAAAACGTAGGTATTATAGAAAAGTTTGTAATTAATGTAACTATTATTTGTAAAATAGCTATTTATTATATGAATTAAATAAGAATCAAGTATTAAACTAATATCGTGGATTCGGATAATAAATTATATGAGGTAAGTTCAGAAAATTTTAGTATTTGTAAGCAATTCGTTTATTGTTTAGTGTACGATGGAGAAAGTCAACAAATAGAAATTTCAATAGAGAAAATATATATACAGTGTGGTTTTTATATTCTAGCTATATTTATTGTATAATATATATAAAATTCGAATACCTTTATTCGCTTATACGTCCTCTAGAGGCCATAATTTTAGGTATAGATGCAGAGTTCTCATATTTTGAGCAAAAATTCTAGTAGTATTGAGTCTCAAGCTTATAATGGTTGAAAATATTGATCGTAGAAACAATGTTTTGGTATCGGTGTTCATAAAATGTTCCAATTATTCCATTTCCGGATATCCGTCTCATCTGTCTACACAATAACTCAAGGAACGATAAAGAGGCATTTTAACAAAAGACTCACATAGAAAAAGAACACTAAACTGTCACACCAAACAAATTTTTTTTTTACTTTAGAGATATCCTGTAAATATGAATAGGTGCTCAAATTTTCATTGTGTGACAAAAAATCAAACCGGATTTTAGTTTCATAGATAAAGGCCCAAACTTTTTGTTTTTTAAATAGAAATCTACTAATTTTTTCCCGGTAATGGTTTATATCCAATGATAGTTTTTTGTGGTCTATCCCCTCCCACTTAATTCATATGAAATTATACGAGCTAGCTTCAAGGTATGGTAAGGTTAATAATTATTTAATTTAAACTTCATGTTAATCGCTTTACAATAAACGATGATGTTGGCATTTTTTCGAAGACAATTTATTAAGTCTTGAAACGTTTACCAACTTTACACTACTTAGGACACAAACATCATACTATTAACATATTTTGAGGTTTATTACCATGATTTCATGGATATAAATAACTCTTGGTTAAAATGATAACGAATGCAAAGTTGTACGTGTCAAATTAAACTCTTAAGAGCTGAAGAGTGTCATGAAAATATCTTTATTGGAATAGTCAAAAGACCTTATACTGTTCTTTGGGAGCCTTTAGCTCTTACAGGCAGCATATTAGTTTAGGAAGTACTTTTATTGAAAAAAAAGAAGATATCAGCTACTGGTATTTAAAAACACATGGCAAATTTCATAATATCATGGTAAAAATTTTTTGTAAATATTTATTGTGTAATATCTGATATTAAAAATATCCTTGTATATATTAAGAAAGTTAAATAGTTTTTGGTTGCATGTAAACATAGTGATCGATGGACAATGTCGAGACACTGTCCGTGAGTCCGTCTAGTGAATGGGCGCACATGATCTCTCTTGAGATTCTCGGTGAATCTCGTAGGTGGAGCACAAGAAGACAAGTAAGTGAATAAGCACTCATTTCTAAGTTATACGTATACATACATATATCTACTTTGTCAGTGACATAGCCGTGTTGTTTAGTGGTGTAGAGCAGTGTAGAACTGTAGAGGATAGGATTCTTATACGACATATACACAGACACATATATACTTACAAAAATTTGAAAACATATTGTCAGAAAGTTGGCTTGGGGCGAAACACTGAACCATAAGGATGTTTGTTTTACACTCACATATACGAAATATACCTACCGTTGGTTAGTTTCTCTTTTGTAAAATAAAAAATGATAGAAAAAATTACATCATAGAAAATGTTGTGAAATCTGTTTTTTTTTATGAAGATCCTAAGCATTTCATGAAATTATGTATTGTGTAAACATGAAAAGTTACATCTAGTGCCTAGACGTTTCGTGAGAAGCCCATCATACTTCGATGGATAGTGTCTAACATAATCTGCCTTAAATAGATTGATAGATACATCTTGGGGTCTTAAAAGTATGGCGCTTCGATCTTATGATCCATTGTGCTTCCCCTTCTACTTCAGTCTGACGAGACGCGCTTCTCCCATATGTTAAGTAATAGCCAGGAGATTGATTATCAGGTCCTCCTGAAGGTTCATATATTTGGGGTGAGATGCACCGAATATCCTGTATCTGCTGTAACCTAGAGGTTCGCAGTCAACGATAATGTGGCTGGATCAATCTGCACACAATGGACCCATTATAGTGTCTCATTGTGTGCACATGCTTCCGCAGGGCAAGCCCGGCAATGAATCCGGTAACCATCCGCAGTTGCATTCTGTTCAGCTTCAGTTCATTGAGAGATAGTCTCTTGGTTGCACCCCGAGGCAGTATTTTCCCAAGCTCGTGCCGCGTTACTTTTTCCCAGTGATAACGGTGTTTAGCACCTGTTTACATGCAGTCCTTGGAATTTCTAAAATAGGCTCTGGGCCTATGAAGGGAATTCCGACTCCCTTCTTTGCTAAGGTATCTGTTTTTTCGTTTTCTTTGACCCGGCACTAATCTGCCTTACTTTATATCGTAGTTTCATTGCGACTTCCTTTTTTCACGAAGATTCTAGATACTTCATGAACAATTGGCGTATTGTTTCCATGGATAAAATTACACACAATGATTTATGCATTTACAAGTAATGATTTCACTCCTAATAATTGCAATAGTCTCTAAACCACCATACTTCAACCAACTCGGAGTATGACCGATGCGGTCAGTTGTAGTACTCCATTGTTTGGAAATGCTTAGAAATTACAACTTAATATAAGAAGGTTGGCAAATCTTTTGGGTTGGCAAAACTTTCCTTACGCAAATAACCGGAGGAATAATATACTTTTAGAAATATATTATTTAGCAACTGCTTATAGATTCGTCTTGAAAAAATAATTTTAGAAGAAACTAAAAGCGTAGTTTTATTAATAACGCACTAAAAGTGGAATGGTGTAATTTAAACACAAAGTGGCATCCCATGTTTTCACAATTATATTATTGTATTATTTTTTGATTTTTAGTGCGTTACTAATAAAAGTGTATATTATATTTTTTTATAAATATTTTTCCAATACATACAACTAAAAATTTGAAACATAAATTTTCCTTGAAATTATGAATTATAGGTAGAGTTCAGTGTTATCGAAGATTGCATTAAGTATAAGGACAGTGTTAAAGTTGATTGAGTCGGTTAAGGTCGGTTGTGTTGGCACATTATACAGGGTGGTCAATAAAAATGATAAGCTTAAAATCGTGGCATTAATACTTAACATATTTTAATAGTATGGTGTTTGTATACTGTAGTGTTATGAAATTTCATAAAAGCTTTGAAGCTTGGGTCAAGTAATGAAAATTTCATCAAGCTCGGAATAAAACTATAGATTTTGATAAAGAACAGAGAAGGAAATACACCGTCAAATCCTCGTTTTTCGTTTTATATATAGGTAGATATAATTTTATATAAAATTAAAAAGTACAATTGGTGTTTGTAAGTAGGAGCTAACGAAGTCAAATAAAAAGGCTCAGAGGCATGATGATTTATAATTATAATTATTCTCACGTCTATTTATCATTATTTTGTCTGATTGGTTTAAAGTTAGAATATCTATGGCCACAAAAGTAGCGCTTTTTTTTTCAAAATTTTATAATTGATTTGTGTCTTATTCATTTGATTTTCGAAAAAATGCTTCGGTTAAACGTTGTTCACTAAAAACAACTTTTATTCGAAGCATTTTGCTAAAATCCGAATGAATAAGGTTTAAGCTACTTTTGTGGCCCATAGTACAAATTGAGTCATATTCATTTGAATCAACAAAAATCCAATAAGGAATTTTTTAGCTAAATCTCTATATAAAGCAATAAAAGGCAAACATTTTTTAAATAGTTAATTGTCAAAGCATAGTTTCATGTTGAAAAGTTTTTTGCGAAGACTAATTTGGTGGAAGTGTTGATAAATATTGGAAAATGAAAGCGGTGGGTAATTAAATTGAGATTTTTAGTCTTGAAATAAAAATGTAAAAAATTTTTTGATAAAATAAATAAACAAGATGAAAATAATAGACAAAAAACTATTTAATGAACTAAAAAGTTGAAAGTTTTACAGTTTTCAAGATTTGACTAGAAATAAAAGCTTGGCGCATTCTGGTTTTAAACGTACACTTTTATAAAATAAATTCAATTTGGTAACTGAGGGAAAAATTTTATGTCTGCTTTTTAGTTCATTAAATAAAAGCTTGTTTTTAAACAAAAATTTTATGCCTTCTATTACTTTTTAGTTTAGTTTAGTTACATAATAATAAAAGCTTTTATATTATTTTTTCTGTAGTAATAAATATTTTTAAAGACTAAATCATGGAATTATATTTCTCATATTTTAACAACGCTTCCAGTAAGTTTGTAATGGCTATTTAGTGGCAGATTTTTTTAATAGCATCTTGAGATCAAACAGACAGATGGTGTTAGAATATACCAAGATATCCTGGTATATTTGACCTAACATCTTCCCAGTAGGGTAGCCAAAAATGTAGGAATATACCAAAATATCCTGGTATATTCGACCTAAAACCTAATCTGAGAGATAGATTAAATGAAGAAGAATTTATAAACTTTAAATCAATGTTTATTTTAGCATCGAAATTCAAATAATTATTCAAGAGCTTATTGGTAGTTAAAATGTAACTCAGGAACATATGTACTGTACTACGCTGTTTAGAACGACAATAGGATCGAGTACATTAAAAGGGTATCATATTATATTGATTGTCATCAGAATTTCATACATTAGCAGACATTTAATCCATGCGAAATTTAGGAAATGTTGCAAAATGTATTTTATTAGTTGTTACTAGTTAAGGTAGTACCACAGAAAGGTAAAATGTGTGCTCTGTGTGATTTGACTTCAGTCGTATTTATATTTGGCAACGCCGCAAAATAGCAAGGTAGATAGATATAAAACTTCTGCGCAAGCATTAATGAGTTACATGTATGTTTACTAAAATGTCTGAGTCAAAATTATTAATATTTCATTTGAAAGACTTTATGTGATAAATGTAACGGTGTTAATAAAATTTACTTTATATGTTTTGTAATAAAAAAATGTGTATAACATTGATATCCCCACATGTCGCATTCGAAGTATGTTTGAAATTTGCGCGCGTCATAACCTCATTGATGGTGTTGCCACATGTAATTAATAAAGTAGATTTTTCGTAATTATTTGCTAATTACTCTTATCACACTCTCTCGATTTGTGAGTAACCAAAATGTTTGAAAATTTTGTTTCTTTTTGTTGATACCACTTTCATTGTAATCTGAACGGTAGTTTTTGTGAAATAAAATAAAATCTGTGATTTCTCCAAAGGATCAATGGTAAAGGAAAAAATTGTTTTTTATTAATATCTTTTTTCTGGTTCTCTGCAGCTCTTTAAAAATTTAACTAGTTCATTATCTTCTTATAATGTACTAGTATGCCAAGTTTCATTGAATTCTGAACAGTAATTCTATAACCGAGACTATCTTTGGCAAATAAAAGCGTGTGAAAAATATGCGTATCATTTCTGATGAACCACTTTGTACATTTACTGTCTATATACATATATTATATGTATTATATGTCTTAGGGCAATGAGGACAATCAGTCAAGAGTCGAATACTTACTGACGCTTCATTCAACTTATTTCTAAGTTATATAATGTTAGAAGAGAAGTGTAGAGAAAATTAATTTTAGAAACAGTGACTGACTGGGTGTGTAGTTTTACTTTCATGATATTTCGCAATTTTATAATATATATAGTACTGTATAATAATAGTCACTTTATTTAATATATGGAAACTGTATAGTTCTTACATGGAATACGATTTATGTAGAATAATTGTTTTTATGTTTAAGAGAAAAAAAAAATCACCAAAATAAATCACTTTTTCATTTTAAGTAAATCAACTTGTAAGGTTTTTAATTATCGAAATAAAATATAATGATTTATTACGGATATAAAAATTTACTTAAAACAAATGAAAATAGCAACTATTAGTCTGATCAAAACGAAATATCGAATCTGATATGATTTTAGTATTTGCAAGGCTGATTTTATTACTGAATGGCAGGGATGGTCAAGGGTCTAATATCTCTTAATATTAGAAAACTCTATAAGGAGTAAAGTTGTAGAAAATTAAGTTTGCTACAATTCACTTTCAATCATTATTCTCAAAATCTAATGTGAACAGAGATATTTAGAATTTTAATTTTCAATATTAAATTGTAAATATTTCTGTAAATATTACTGTAACAGAAAAATTGATAAGAAATAAAATTATAGTAAAACTAATTACCTACGACTTTACTTCTGATAAAGTTATTTACTTCCGAATATTTTACATAATTACTGAACTTTAACACGTAATATTGCTCAAACGTTTTGCGTTTATCAATGCAGCGGGTCAACGATTAGTCGTTATGTAAAGCAGCGTGAAATGAAACGTCAAATTGTAGATTTTAGTTTATATCATTATTATTATTATTAAAACTACTATTTATATTGCCTAGCAGTCTATATTGCTTAAGTCTTAAATTCATAGCTTAGAATTATTGTAAACGGGCTAATGGAATTCCCATTACTAAAGGTCCTTTTTCCTAACAAGTTCTATATATAATTTATATAGTGTCAAAAATTATTGAAATTAAATAAGGTAACTATTACAAACGAGTACTACAATCTTTCACTTCATCGGTCGTACCCCGAGTTGGTCGGGTTTGCGTGTTTTTGGGCCCCGCACTAAAATATGTTCCCTATATCAAAACACTCTTAGTGACTACAGATAAGCTATTCATTACGTCTAAACGTGGGTGGCAATTTTGTAAAACGTATCGCAATGACAATCCAACTGAACGCCGTTCAGTTGTTTTACATAACGGAGTTGTTATGTAAAACAACTAGCAGTTTTGTAAAACGTATCGCAATGACAATTCAGCTGAACGTCGTTCAATTGTTTTACATAACGCAGTTGTTATGTAAAACTCTAGCGGTTTTGTAAAACACCGGATTCGACAATCCATCTGCGACATATATACCAGGTATAATACATTTATTAGATCTTTTCGACAATACATGATAATACAAGATAATAAATATTATAACTATTTTAGCGACGGGAAATGATGCATAAATTTGATACAGTGTCCTCCTGTTTTATTAGGTATATACATTTTCAAAATAATATTACCTATATGTGTAGACTGGATAGATATATTTTGTACCTTGATATATATATATATATATATATATATATATATATATATATATATATATATATATATATATATGTTATATATGTAGGGAGGTAAATGAAGTTGCTGTTTGGATAGTTTGCAATTATATTTAAAACAATAATAATAAATAATTATTTGTTATTTCAATTTTGTTAAATATAACAACTGCATAACAGTGATAGATACATTATGAACAATTATTAATATTTATTTGTTTATTTTACAATAATTGATATGATATGTTGTGTGATGGTTGATTGGTGTGATCTGATCTGTGATCTGATATTTACTATTTGTTATTATACAGTCATGTAGTATGTATGCATTTCACATGCAAATAAAAGTGATTCTCAAACTGTTGTTCGTTTATGACAATAAACAAATTCGTTACGCAGGAGCTGCGTCAACTTAGCGAATTTCCTTAGAATACATAAATCACTCTCTAGCGGTCATAATTTTAGTGTGATCAAAATGAAATATAATATCTGATATGACTTTAGTATTTGCAAAAATTAAATTAATTAATAGCTAAAATAAACCGATATATAACGATTATAGTTTATAATTACTATGGAAACGACAATCAAAATTTTTTACAATAAAATATACTTCATGTATTTGTGTCAAACAAACACAAAATATTAAATATCTCTCTTAATATTAGAATAATCGAAAAATGTATAAGGAGTAAAGTTGTAGAATATCAAGTTTGCTACAATTCATTACCTGATCATTTTTCTCAAACTCTAATGTGAACAGAGATATTTAGAATTTTAACTTGCAATCTTTAATATTTCTGTAAATATTAGTGTAACAGAAAAATGATAAGAAACAAATTTACAGTAAAACTTAGTAACTATAACTTAACTCTTGATAAATTGTTCGATTTTTCAAATATTAAAGGAGATAGTCAAATTTTGTGTTTTCCCCTCCCTCTAAACCCCTTTTTCCCTCGTCCGATTTTAACCATTAACGAACTTGACCTTTAGAATACCAAAAACGCCTCAAATACCAAATTTCATTCCAATCGGAATAAAACTGTGACCGCTAGAGAGTCCACAGACATTTTAAAAGAAGTACATATATATATATATATATGTTGATATATATATATACAAATTTTAGCGATAGTGATTTTTAACATCTAATAGGTAGGATCGATGGACATTTGAAGAAATTTTTACGAAATTCCAACATTGGTGCAAAAACAAATTCGCTAAAATGTATTCGAATTGAATGAAAATCCTTTCACAAATATTTTAGGTGTACTAGTTCAAGTGGACGGGTTGGAATCTCGGGGGTGGCAGTTGGTCCATTCAAATTAATGGGGCGGTCAATTGTCTCAGCTGTCGGCGTATGGGCACAAACAAAGTAACCGGCCATGCTTGTGAAGATTTTAATGAACTCCGGATTAATATCTGCTAAATTAAGTTCATATCAAAGTTGGCTGTAGCTAAGAATCGACCTAGTCTTATCGTTAATATATCTTAACTTTAACCTTTATTGTTAATAAAGGTTAATAATAATGATGTGTATGGCTTCTTCTATACACTATGGAGTCTCAGAAACGGAGGTAAAACCCCATTATTATTATTCTTAAATAGTTTAGGTGCCAGTTTTTAAATCATTACACCAAAATTGGATTTTATTTTCGTTTAAATTTCAAATTGGTTTATTATTAGCTTTTATTTGGGTCAAATTTTGCAGTCAAAATTTTCACTAGTTCTAATTGAGTTAGAACTGTGAAATTTTGTACACAAGTTATGTGACAATGCAATATTGTATATCTAATAACATTCTATATAGATAGAAGTCGAAAATATTCGCTGAAATAGAAATTTGTATTGGTGGAAATGTCAATAAATATTTGAAGTGGTGGAAGCGGTGGGAAATTATTTTTAGGGTTTTAGTCTTAAAAAAAAATCCTTTTTAAAAACATGCTTTTATACAAGCCATGTACTAAAATGACTAAAATAAGTTTGGGTTTTCGTTAAGGTAATTCAATGCCAGATGCCTTAGGTATACTTTCATAAGTGGACATACATATTTCACATTAGTAGACCATTGGTACTTACTATCTTTATCACTTAAAATGATTTAATACTTTGTGTTGAATTATTGGTTTTCAAAAAGCATATCGCGAATCTAGAGTGACCGGTAAGCACCCCAACTGAGAGGTTTATCCTCTCTGGATTTTGCCAATATGTCAACTTAACCTCGTGGCATTGGTAGTCTGGCATTGTCCCAGCTATCGTTTGTTTGGCTTGTCGGAAGTCTGCTGTATCTTTTCATTTCCTGTTCATAGACTTATCCATCCATTCGTTTAGAGCAGGCGTAGTCTGTCTCTTAGTTATTTTCCTAGATATGGTTCCGGTCCCTGACATGAGAATGCGGCTCCTCCACGGGCAAGTTTGTCAACCGCATATTTGCTCTCAAACACGCAGTGTTCCGGTACCCACATCAAGCTGACCTCTTTTGTCTTTGCCAGACTCTCCAATAATTCTGCGCATTCGAGAACCAGATGAGATGTTATATTACCCGAGCAGATTGCTTTGAGCGCAGCTTAGATATCATAGCTGCTATAGACCCGCCACTCAGTACTACCCACTACTTCCTCCATATTTGCCACTGAGAGTATTGCATAAACCTCTGTTTGAAAAACAGAAGTGTATCGTCCTAGTGCAAAGCTGCCTCTAATGTCTCTGTTTTTCACATATATTCCAGCCGTCGATTGGCCCTCTTCTAGCTTGGAACCATCCGAATAGCATACAAGAGAAACAGTGATGTTACTTATAGTACTGTCGGATAATACTTAAAATCCTTTAAAACAAGTATTAAGTACAAGTAACCAGTCCACGTGGCTGAGCGGTCTAAGGCGTTTTTTCTGATAAGTATGCCTACTTGGAAATTGGGAGGTTAAGGGTTCGAATCCCGACATCGGCAGTTTGTCAGTTATTAAAAAAAAAGGGCGGTTAATTGACTAAACTGTTGGCGTATGGACTAGAAGTAACCAGCTATGCTTGAGAAGGTTTTATGCAGTTTCCTTCACGAACTCCAGATGAATATCGGCATAGTTCCTATCAAAGTCGGCTGCAGCACAATAGACCTTATGTGTCCCGTCCAGGGCAGCCGTTACAATCTATCTATCTATGTACAAGTACCCACTATCATCAAGGTGGATGGAGAGCAAGAATAATTTAAAACTTCTTGAGGGAAAAGAAACGGTCAACAAACTCACCCGTGGAGGAGCCCCATTTCATGTTAGAGACCAGAACCATATCTTGGCATAACTAGGAGGCAGACTACCTCTACCCGAACTGATTGGATGGATAAGCCTATGAATAGGAAATGAAATGAAAATGTCTATAGCAGCTGCGGTATGCAGGCTGTAGACAAGCCAAACAAATGAAAGCTGGGTACAATGCGACGAGGCCAACCTGGTTTGGCTTATTGGCAAAAACAGGAAAGAGATAAACCTACTAGTTGGGGTGTTTACCGATCACTGCAGGCTCGCGATAACCTTTTTGATAACAAATAATTCAACATAAAATATTAC
Source organism: Nineta flava (assembly GCA_963920215.1). Taxonomy (NCBI): domain Eukaryota; kingdom Metazoa; phylum Arthropoda; class Insecta; order Neuroptera; family Chrysopidae; genus Nineta; species Nineta flava. Next base: position 107,189,615 of record OY986040.1, on the reverse strand, counting down.
ATCATTTTCAGCGATAAAGATAGTAAGAAGTTTATTTTATAAATACCTTAGTTTTATAAATATCATGTTGAACTTCTACTGTTTAAGTATTATCTGTACTCACTTTTCTCGTTAATTAGTTTCTGAAACCAGGGTAGACGGGCAACAGAAATGATCTCCAAGTTTTTCGATATTTAGAAGACAAAATAAACAACTCAAGTGTTAAACAATTGTTAAATTAATATCTCTCTGTGAGGTCAGTATTTTCGAAATGTAGTATATGCTTGCCGTTAAATAATGTTAATAATGTTAAATAATATTTTCATTGTAAACTGAATGTAGGTTATATTTCAAATTTTGCCCCTATTCCAAGAACATTGGTTTGTATTTTATAAATACGTATTTCGACTACAATGTAGTCATTATCAGTATGAATTAGCTAATCGTAACTATCTCTGGGATATGGATTCAGAGATATGTTGCTTGTTGCTAATTTGGTGCGTGAGCAACATATCTCTGAATCCATATCCCAGAGATAGTTACGATTAGCTAATTCATACTGATGATGACTACATTGTAGTCGAAATACGTATTTATAAAATACAAACAAATGTTCTAGGAATAGGGGCAAAATTTGAAATATAATTTCAAAAAACCTAGAGTTCTCTTTGATTATTTTAATAATCTTTATGAATGTAGGTTGTTTCAAGTTTTGTGCGAATATGACTATTAAATAATTTCGTAATTTTTCAGAATTAACAGCATCATCTGATAGGTGGTTTCTTATTTTACTGACAATGTTGCCCGATTACGAGAAAACACGCTCATTTTCCGCCGATGTTGGCTTAATAGTTATTACAGCTTTGTACATTATTTCAAGATTAGGCGCTCGTTGCCCAGTAGACTCAAATAACTGAAATTCTTTTTTTATTAAATTTCTAGTTATGTGAGTGTGGCTAGATTTGTGTAAAGTTTCTGCTGTCTGAATGGCCTTTTTTAATTGAAGTTCAAATGATACATTGCCGAGTTTGAGATCCTCTTCATTATCTTGGTTTCTCAAGTTTACGAGGCGTTGAGTTTTTTTTCCCGTCTCGGCTAAAAACAAATTTATCGAGAATTATCGAGGCCAGAATTCTCGAGCAGAATCCCTAGTATAAATGCTCACAAAATGTTAAAAAATCTTCACAAAAAAATGTTTGAAAAATATTTTTCCATTAAAAAGTACTTAGTACTTGTACTTTAATTTTTATAAGACCCTTTAAACTACTTATCCTTTGTACTCATTATTTTTAGTATTCTTTTATCAATACTTGGTACTTAGTATTTGAGTACTGTTTCCCGATACTTTGTCCCACTCTGGTGGTCAATATGCCCGCCTGTCACACGGGATACCCGGCTTTAAGTCATGTTCGACATTTACTAGATAGAATCGATTTAAGGAAATATTTTTGTTAAAGCGTTTCATCGTCCTAAGAAAATTCGCTTCTAAAGAAAAGAGTGAGAAAGTAATATACATAAAAATTTGTATAAAAACTATAAAATAAAAATTGGATATTGTTCGCTTACCACAGATGAATGAATAATCCATATATATTTTGTTATAAATTACGATATTGAACTCATTCAACTATGATTAAAATCTATATTTATTATCTAATTATTAAATACACAAATAGTTCATATATTTATTAATAAATCAATCAATTTTATTGACTTTAATATAAAATATAAATAATTTTTATATATTTCATAATATTGTTCCATACATTAATTAATATTATAATCATGTACATTTCAAATTGAAAAACAAACATAATTAATTATGTAGTTTAACATATAATCATGATGAGTTAGATATATCAGTATTTTAAAATTTAAAAAAAAAATTAGGTTTTAATCGTAGATTTCGAATGTATATCACATCTCATTAATTGGCGGATTAGGATTTTAAAAATTGTGAGTACTTAAGGCTTATTTCTATCACCTAAAAAACATGTATTTTTATAACTGGTATAAAGATATAATAGGGTTCGACCTTCGTTTCGTGGAGTCTCACAGAGGTCACCCACCTCATTTTTATTAATTTTTAACTATACATTATTGATATGGCTACCAGTCCAAGTAGCCGAGCGGTCTAAGGCGTTATGTCTGCGCAGTATGCATACTTGGGAGGTTATGGGTTCGAATCCCGACATCGGCAGTTTGTCAATTATTAAGAAAAAAAAAGTGCGGTTAATTGACTAAACTGTCGGCGTATGGACAAGAACGAAGTAACCGGCTATGTTTGAGAAGGTTTTCTGCAGTTTCCTTCACGAATTCCAGATGAATATCGGCATAGTTCTTATCATAGTCGGCTGCAGCCGCATACCCTACCAATTCCTAGTCTATACACAAAAATTCCTTCCACTCCATTTCCTCACATCCTTAGGCATCACAATGGATCTTATGGTCAAAGTGTAGCCCGTCCAGGGCAGCCTCTACAATCTATCTATCTATCTATGATGTGGCTGGAGGATAAGAAACTTGTATTCAGACTAGGAACTTGTAGATTGTGCAGCTTCATAAGAATTTCGTGAACAAAAAACTGTAGAAAATCTTCATAAGCAAGCCGGTTACTTTGTTCTTTTCCATATACCGACAGTTTTAGTCAATTAACCGCCCCATTATTTTAAATTCACAAACTGCCCCCGCTGGGAATCGAACTAACAATCTTCCAGTTCCAAACAGAGCGTTTGACCGCACGACCACGTGGACTGTATACCCGGTATATGCAATATATACCAGGGTATATTAAGTTTAGTGCCAACTTTTTTAACGGTTGAAAATATTGATCGCAAAACAATATTTTTCATTATATAAATGTGAATGTAAAATTTCTCGAACTTGGCGAACTGTTATCTTGATGACTTGGTTTCCTATTCATATTACGATGACACGTACACGACGAAGTGAACAAATCGAGAACTTGACCCCTTTTTATGCATTTATATTTTTGATGAGATTATATCATACTATTAACGTCAATTAGTTATTTAAACTATAATACAATTACAAATGTATATTAGAAATATTCGTATATGAGTGACTATACCTCAATATTGTACTGAAAATTATAGTAACGTATGTTATATACAAATCGTAGGCACATAGCTATTTGTTTGGTAGGCAACATGTCCACCTCTAACCAACAAGATCCATGCATAAACATCACACCTGTATCAACTGTGCATAGAAATAATATATCGTAATAATATGCTTTATTGCAACGAAAGCACAGACCTCTGTACACATGGATCATGGTTCCTTATGGCGTTACGAAGAAGAGAGTTACCTTTAATTACCCATACACCACTTGAGTGACAATTTTGTTGATTGATATTCAAAATTGAAGAATGATAGTTACCATAAGCGCCGGCAGTTTGTCAATTATTAAGAAAAAAAAAAAAGGGGCGGTTAATTGACTAAACTGTCGGCTTATGGACAAGAACGCAGTAATCGGCTATACTTGCGAAGGGTTTCTGCAGTTTCCTTCAAGAACTCCAGATGAATATCGGCATAGTTTCTATCATAGTCGGTTGCAGCCGCATATCCTACCAATTCCTAGTCTATACATAAAAATTCCTTTTATTCCACTCACATCCCCACATCCTTAGGCGTCACAATGGACCTTATGGTCGAAGTGTGGCCCGGGAAGCCTCTAAAATCTATCTATCTATCTACAAAAAGCGTATTTTAATCAATTATCAGTTTAAGCCCCTTTTCCTCTTGTCCGATTTTGCCCATTAACGAGCTTTCAAATACGGATAGCACGTCACATACCAAATTTCACGTAACGCAGATGCATATATATATAGAGTAGATTGGTCATTAGAATGAAACAATAAACATACTTTTTTTAACCTTTTAGCGTTTTTCCAATTTCATACGACCTTCTTTAAAATATGATTTATCAAACTCCTCAAAATAAGCGTTAGTTTCAGCTATTACTTCATTATTTGACCCAAATCTCTTCCCACCGAGCTACTTCATCACGTTTGGAAATAGGAAAAAGTCGCAAGGGACCAGATTAGGTGAATATGGTAAATGGAGAAGCAATTCGAAGTCCAATTCATCCAATTTTTGTTGTGTTTTCTATGATAAATGTGATGACGCATTGTCATGATGAAGAAATCACTTTTTTCTTCTTCAAATGTGGCTGTTTATTTTTAATTTTCTTATTCTAGTGCTCACCAATGATACATAATAGTCACCTGTGATGGTTTCACCCTTCTCTCGATGAATATTACGCCTTGTGTCTGCCAAAAAATAGTGGCCATAACCTTACCAGCTGTAACAACAACTTTTGCTTCATTTGGGGCACTTGAACCAGTTTCTACCCATTGTTTGTTTGGTTCTGGTGTGTAGCGATCCATCTTTCTACATTCTCTTCGAAAATTCGCTAAAAGTGATCATATAAGGTTATCTATCACATTAGGTGTCGCCAGTGTATATTTCAAATTTGATCATTTCTAAACCATAGGTGGGCAGGGTTTGACTTAACTCAGCTCTGAGTGAGAGGTGGAAGAGAGATAGAGTAAATACAGGGTATCCTACCAATTATTATAATTTTCTTTTTTTAATTAAAACATTTTCGAAAAAAAATATAATGATACCAACTCTTTTTTATGGTCACTATTATACAAAGTATACAATACATTGAATACATACTCTGGAATTTTTGGTTGGTAATTTGGGGCATAAAATGTACCTTTTTAATATTGTTTGCGTATGAATAAAATATAAATGTTATATAAATAATAAAAGATAAATACCTTTTGACCTTTTGACCTTTTTTGTTTATCGTTTGATAATTGTAAACCGCTTGTAAATTTTTTGATGGTTAGCTTTAGTTTAGATTTTAGAATTCGATTTTTGGAAATTCCAAATAATTTGCCTAAACTATTCATATCGGAGAACTAATAAACAATTATTTACCTGATTTAATTATTTTTTCCTTGTAGGGGGTATAGTGTCATGGGAATTTGATGATACTGGATACAATAAAGATGTCAATGATAAAGCTGGGTGAGGGGGGGTTATTTGTTACTAATTTCTAAATGGTTAAATTTTACATAAAGTGGGAATACATATAGTTGTTGTTGTTGTTGTTGTAATTATTGTTATTGCTATCATCATTTTTGTTGTAATTATTATTATTGTTATTATTATTATTATGTTTTTTGGTGTATCTCTCCATATTGTAAAAGATATTTCTTAAACAATAAATATTTTATGAAACTATTTCAAAATTGATTGAATAACTTATTGGGCAATAATCGGTAGGACAACCTGTATTGAAACATCGTTCTGTCTTACTTCAAAACATACCTTTTTTACTTACTCTCATACAGCTTATGGAGAGCCGTTCGGCTCCGGAGGTTAGTAAACGATAGTCATATAGATATGTACTATATCGACTCCTAATTGGTGGCGTTCTATTTTATAAAATTATTATAGGTGTGTGCTGAATCCATTTGGTTTTCGAAAAAATGTTTCAAGTATAGATTGCGTGTTTTAAAAATAGTAACACATCTTTTCGAAAACTAAATGGTTTTGGTCGGTGTCAACTTTAAAATTTTGCAAAAGAACACCACTTTTGGAGTCGACAGAGATATATGCATGTGATATATTACACTGTACTCATTTTAAATGCACGATTGATGTTTATTGACATTATAATTAAATGATTATAATTATTGTCGTTTAAAACTATTTATAAATTTGCTAATTATAAATGAACATGTACAATGCAATAATAATTATTATGCGACATTGAAGGGACCGTCATCAGGCATTTTATGACAAAAAACCGATTTAAAAACGGTTTTTTTTTTAAATGTAAATTTGTCTTCATCTGTAGAAAAAACAAGTAATGTAACAACTAACTGAGTTAATTTGTTTGAATATCCAGTATACACTGAGTTGTATATCAATGATTGAATTGTTAACAATTCTGCGTACTCGAATTGTAACAATTAGCTTTCAGAAGAACATTTATTCACAAATTAGAGTTATAGACCAGGGCCGAAGCGTTTGGAAAATGGTGAATAGTAAAAAATTTAGAACAGGATGACGCCCATTGCAAGGGGAAGAAAATATAAAACAAAAGAGAGGAAACATAATTTACGGGCGATATGAGGTCGGGAAGGGTAAGGGGGTGAACTTTTAAGGGTGAAAAACGGTTTATCGTGATTTCTGGGAAAACTACAACTCCTATCGAAAAAATGTAAGTAGCAAAGTTGTAGGTAGTTTAAAGATCTACAACTTTTGTTTTTACACTTTTTTCACATAACCTAAACATATCTGAAAAAACTCAAAATTACCGACTTTTTGGTTTTTTATTTTTATCTCCCATAAAATAAATTTTTTTGTCACGAAATTTGGTGAAAAATTACCTTCTTATGTCCCGAACACGCTCTAATTTTTTCGATTCAAAATATTTATTATTTCCCTTACTTTGATATTATATCGAAAAAGTAACCTTATTTTCAATCAAAAAATGTCACGTCAAAAAATAAAGTCGGTTAATTTGATTTTTCGTAGATATTTTTAGGTTATGTGAAAAAACTGTTAATACAAAAGTTGTAGATATTTAAATTACCTACAACTTTGCAATTTACATTTTTTCGATAGAAGTTGTAGTTTTCTCGGAAATCGCGATAAACCGTTTTTCACCCTTAAAAGTTCACCCCCTTACCCTTCCCGACCTCAAACCGCCCGTAAATTATTTTTCCTCTTTTTTTTTATATTTTCTTCATTTTTCAATGGGTATCATCCTGTTCTAAATTTTTTGGTCTAAAAAATTATCGGCTCTAGTCTAATATGCAAATTTCTATTTTGGCTGTTAATAAATTTAAATTTTTATTTTATTTTTTTGCATTTTTTTGTATATTATTATACTGTCACCGGTTCTTAATACGTCTGCAAAATTTCAGATTTTTTTGATGGGAAGTGGATGAAAACTCACAAAATTCCATTACATTCATACATAGATATAGATACATATAGGTCAAGCTAATAAAAGAATGTTAAAAAAAAGACATGTATTTGTGGTATGCCAGGGGTAGCATTTGTAAGCTATACATTTAAGTATATAAGCTATGCATGTAGAAAACAACGTTGCCAAATTAATAACACTGAACATGATTGTACTGTAATGAACTGAACTGTACCGATTAACGTTTGTAGGTATAGATTATAGAAAGCAAGCAGTAACAGTATAGTTGAATTGCTCCATGCAGTAAGTAACATTTGGTTTTAGTTGGAATATTCTAAAGGATATTATTGACATATTTGATATTGTAATTTATCTATATGTATAGATATATAATAATTTTCTCCATATAAAAGCAATCAGTGAAATGGTTTTTAAGAAAAACAACAAAACTATATCATGAGACGGCATATATTATTATTACATGTACTTATATACATTTACATATATATATATATATATATATATATATATATATATATACATATACATAATAAATTGGTTTCTATACAAGATTTATGCAAATTACAAAATATTCAAGTGTGATCTATAATATTTGAGTCAGAATTTTAATTCTTTTTTACCTTTACTATATACAGAGACTACATTTAATGTAATATGTAATGTTAGAGGTCATGTGTTTCGCCTAAAAGAATATTATGTTTTTTGAATTTTTATAGCCGTCATTTAATATATACCCGGGTATATTAAGTTTAGTCCCGACTTTGTAACGCTTGAAAGTATTGAACGTATGCATAAATGATTGATTTACGTGTTCTTAAAATGGCCTGATTCGACCATTTCCGCATGTCCGTCTGTTAATGGACGCGATAACAATAAAACAAAAAGAAATAACCAGCTGGAATTTTGTGTGTTTGTTCTAGAGCTAAAAAGTAAGGTAAAGTTCATGAAGTGGCAAAATTGATCCAAAAGATAGAACAAAAATGTAGAGACTAAAAATGTTCCTTTTTTAAAAATAAACAACTTTTGTTATAAACTTTTTTACATAAATTCAGGATATGCCGGGTATTTGTTTTTTTCACTTATTTTTATTAATAAATATTGGATCTTTGAATTTCAAGCCCAGTATGAAGATGAGTCCAAGATGAGTCTATTTTTTCATATCATTGCCGAGTATTATAATATGTAATGTTAGAGGTCATGTGTCGAGACTCTAAATGAATGTTGACTTTCACCGGCTCTTAAATTTGGATGTCAATACGCTGTCAAACACAAAACGCTGTTTATAAACATCTGTATACAAGATTTATGCATATCATAATTTTTGTATTTTATAAATACGCATTTCGACTACAAAGTAGTCATCATCAGTATGAATTAGCTAATTGTAATTATTCTCCAAGGAGATGTTACTTGTTGCTAATTTGGTGACGGTCTGCACGAATTATAATTAGCTGATGATGACTACTTTGTAGTCGAAATACGTATTTATAAAATACAAAAATTTTGAGCTAGGAAATTGGGGAAAAAACTCGAAATTTATTTCGAAAAATTCTAGAGTTCTCTTTAATATTATTTATAAGATAAATTTTATTTTATTAAAAATTAAAAAAAAAACCTAATACAATGATTATTATTAGCGATTGTTATCGAACATAGCTTAGACCCATCCTCTGAGTTAATCAGTTTTCAAACAAATAAACACAGCATAGAAATCCCATAAATACATTATTGTGGAATCAAAGCCCTCAAACGAATAGACCGATTTCATGCTATTGTTTTTATTTGAAGCATATGTTTAAGCAGTGGAAGCGCTGGGAAGTGGTAAACTCTCTATAAAATTATATAATAAATAACTTCCCAGCGCTTTTATCATATACAACATCCTCCGTATAACAACTAGTACTACTGATTTGTTACTTTTTTTTAAGGATGTTCCAACATACTACAACTTTTCGACAGATTTTGCTCATTTTTTTTCATAGGCTAAAAATAATGTTTTCTAATAAATTCCGAAGTTTCAGAATTTTTGACCATTTAGATCGCGAGATAATTAATATCAAAGTTATCATTTTCTCTCACTTTCTCTCATTAGAAGCATGCGAAACTTATATTAGAAAAAATAAACGACAAAATTAAAAAAAACAAACTAGGAGAGTAAAGCAAAATATTTATTATATAAATTAAAAAAAATCGTGTGTTACCGTTTTGTTTTCGAAATATAAAAGTTTAAATTTATTTATTTTCTTCAAATCAACATTATTTTGAATATGTGAACAGTGTATTTGGCTATGTGTTGTATATGAGTGTTTATGTATTTGTGTTATAATAAAATCAAACCGGATTGTTGTGCTAGAACACAGTGCTGGAACGTCCATAAATAAACAACTATTGTTTGAAACTTTTTTTTATAAACTGAATAGTTTTATCAAAATTTTAATTAAAAAATCTGTAATAAATGTGGATTAAAGAAGTACAAGTCATATTTTATTTATATACGTGTGTAAAAAGTAAATTAAATTGTTCACGCACTGACTATGAACTCAGGGTATATACAGGGTATATAAAAAACTAAGTCAGTTAGTTGTTATTTTCACTTGTTTTTGTTGTATTAGATTTCAATCAACCTGTCAGTCGAAGTCTTTCACTTTCCACTTTTCAATGTGATATGCGTAATAAATTGATGATTTTTTTTTAACATTAACATTCCTATAAGCGAATTTTCTTACGAAAATTCTTATATTAGTTTATGTTGGGTATGAAAATTGTAAAATAGTAAGTACAGACACACACACACACACTGAAAAGTGATGACTTAGATTAACAGGTTGATTTAAAATCCTTTTGCAAGGCCAAGTTCATTTGGGGGTGAAATTGATCAAAAAGAAAGGGGGATTCGAGAGAGGGGGAAAACTAGAATTATTCTTATGATATAAGAAAAATGAAAAAAGTTATAAAACTGTAACTCCAATGTTTACACAAATATTTTCAATTTTAATATTGCCTAAGGATGCCTAAGGATGGGAGGATGTGAGTGGAGTGGAAGGAATTTGTATGTAGACTAGGAATTGGTAGGGTATGCGGCTGCAGCCGACTGTGATAGGGAGTCTGCCGATATTCATCTGGAGTTCGTGAAGGATACTGCAGAAAACCTTCTCAAGCATAGCCGGTTATTTTTTTCTTTTTAAAAATAAATGACAAACTGCGGATATCGGGATTCGAACCCATAACCTCCCAGTTTCCAAGTATGCATACTTCGCAAACATAACACCTTAGACCGCTCGGCCATTTGGAGTGGTATTATAACCGTAACTAATGGTTACTTGATTATTATGATTTTAACGACTTTCTCCAAGAAAAGTTTTTACTTTCTCCAAAAACTATTATTTAAAAAAAATTTGTTTAATAATTATATTTTTCACCCTATTTAAAAGATAGATTATGAGCACAATGGAAGTTTACTGCAGTTTCCTTTCACAAGCTCCAGAAAAATATTGGCATACTTCCAATCAAAGTCGCCTGCAGTCACACAATCTACCAATTCCTAGTTTCTTGTCCGAGGGGTCGGTAAAAATGACTTAGAAAGGTCTACTTGCCAGGTTTCGACATCCCATTCACTTCTCCTACTATTAAGCTTTAGGGAAAGTGTAATTATAAATATATCGTATTTTATAGATTCATCCATCTAAAACTTGTATTACGTGCATTTTTATGAATATTCCTTTTAGCCAGCACAGAGTCACGTGATTACTAGGAAATTTTCAATATTTCACGTTATAAATATTAAAAAGCTGTTATTTCCAATATTTTGAATTAATGAAGTTTAGTAAAATTCCGTAGTAAAATTATTTACTTGTATATTTTAATCTCTACTATTAGAAAAATTGTAAATGTCTGTTTATTTGTCAGTTTGTTTGTGCGAGCATCGCGCGAAAACTACTCCCGATTTTGAAGAAACTTTAATAGATTATTTTGATGAAACTAAGATGATTAGACTTAAAAACTGGTATACATGTTATCTCGCTACGAAGAAGGTAGCCGCAAATATAACAATAAACGTGAGCGAAGCCGTATATAAGCTAGTCATAGATAACTCGATAATTTTCATTGATATTATTTAAAATTTGGATTAACTGACATCTATCTTTGATTTTATTTCTTAAAAGTGGTTGATGATTTCCTTTAAAATGTATAGTTCTTAAATACTAGCAATTTTCAGGATTTATTTGGAAAACATTCAAAAAAAAACAAAACAGATATGGATTTCTTTTTTAAATATTAAACGAAGAAAATGTATAAAGAAAAAAGGTTGAACAATAATACCTCAGCTAAATATATATATATATATATATATATATATATATATATATAATAAAGATAATTGGAAAGATTTTCTACAAAATATATGTGACACAAAAGTCATTCTAGGAAAAAAAAACAAGAGAAGACCGTGTGAGCCACACAAATATAACACGGCAAGTTTCTAGCGAAGACCAAAAATAAACAAGAGATGATTCTATTCATATAGTGTCTGTTCCACTATAGTCTTATACACATATATGTTGTTGGTTGTTCGCTATACTCAATGATGGTGGCAGCACTAGAGCACTGAATGCATATGGACATCGAACAGTAGACTGTACACGGGTAAAACATATCTACAATCCATAGGGAAATATACTACCCATTGTAGATACCTCGTTTTTATACCCATTTCAGTCTGAAGTATTTTACCCTACATATAACAAATATCACATTCAAACACTCACCCCCATGTGAACGGTTTTACACAAACATAGCATACAATGACGTCACATAACAAATAATCCAATAGGATACATAGATAGAAGTATATGATTGGTTTATACAAATGATTATGGATGTTAAGACACACCTTTATAACAAAAACCACCCTGCGCGACTTGTTATTTTTAACGCAAACCAACCGCCCAATGTTATAATATACAAAACCCTTATTCCACGTTATTATTGAATTAAGCTTATCATTTGATTTCGGCCTTGCAAGTTGCTCGGGTCTTCTCTTTATCTTTGCTATCTTAAATAACATTGAACAGCAAAAAATAAAACGAAACAAAAAACAGAATACAAAAAAAAATATATAATCCCTCTGTCGTCAATATTATTATACTAACACGTAATCGCAAATAATTTAATAACTGATTTTGATCTAATTATTTTATAAAATTGTTACATAAACTTTAGTCTATGTTTATATATTACAAATTTACCGCCACAACTAAAATATTAAGTAAGGCAACTTTATGTAACTAAAATAACTATTCTATATATACTGACTACTGACTATCTTTTGTTTCAACAAATGAATCGTGCGCGCCTCTACTCAGTAATATTATTTATTATCAATTTATTTTAAATGATATTATAATCTTATCTAAAATCTTATAATCAAGTAGGCGGGAACATTTAAAATTGAATTTATAAACTATAATTATTTTAATTAAACACTTATCAATTGTATTTTAATTTTAATTCCATTTTAAAAGTTTTGTTTACGTTTTTTTAACTATTTCATTCATTTGAAGAAAAAAAAAACAATTCTGTGAATTTTTTAAACCGTGTATTGTGAACTATTTGGTGTTTTATAAGTGATTTTAAGTGATTTAAAATGGATTATTCATATTTAAATCAAGCAGCAGCTGCTGGTTTTGATTCCAGTTGTTTACAATCAAGTATGGATCCGACGGGTCTAGCAAACATGCCATGCTCATACGGCGATTTAACGTCATGCAGTCAAATGTCACAAGCGGCATATCGATATACGGCTGCCGCGGCAAGTATGGCACGGTCCTATAATCCAACGGGTGGATCCACGGCCGCAGCAATGGGTGTTGGGCATCATGTGTCCGCATCTCAATGTGCTGTTGCAATGGGAACAAGACCTCATCATCAGGATGTTCATCATAGGGCTTCGATGTTCCCAACTTCAATGAATTTACAAGGTAAAAATATATACTTCTTTTTTACAAAAATACATTTTTGGTAAAAGGTAGACTTGATCTTTGATTCCTTATGTTTATGTTCAGAATATTGAGAATATACTTTATTAGTTAACGAGTTTTAGTTATTTATTAGTTACTCTGTTGGTAACGGGATGACGGAGTAAGCTTTTCCGACGGAGTATCGGATTTTGTTATTACATGTTTAGAAGATGATTTTCATCATTCGCTAAAAATTAATGCCAATGTTACAATTTTGAATGGATTTAGTACTCTTCTTTCGTTTAATTTTTTAGTATATATAGGTGTTAGGTATTCGAGTAAAATGGACTACACAGTAATTTTCTGGCCTTAATTACAATCGAAGCTACATCATGTTTACGAACAGGATTTTAAAATACACGGAATACTTTAATTAAACGTTCATTATATACTTATATGAAAATATCAAGTTAACAAGTTAATTAGTTGAAGTGAATCTCAAATTTTTGAAACTCTTAGGATCTGTTCTTTATAAAATTGTTATCTCTCAAAATTTGAAATTCACTCTACAGAGGTTTTCAATTAATCAATTTTGAAAATCTGACGTCATGTCGAATTAAACAACGTTGCCAATCTTTTGACTGGTGATCATTAGTAGTTATAACATTGATTTTTGTGTTTTCATTTAAGTATGGTCATTTTTTTCACTTAGAAATCATAACTCATTTAAAATTGTTTTCCTATTTCCCTCTCGATAAATTTATACTTTCTAAACTGATATAAAAAACACTAGAATGCAAATGTCACAGATATATACTAAGAGTTTCAAAGGCCTTAGTTCATTTTTGCTTTTTTTCTTAAATAAGATAAACATAGAAATGTCAAAAGGTGAACAAATTTGGAGTAGCATTTTTTTTATCTAAAGTATGAAAATAGACTTATGATTTTTAATAGTTGGTAAAATTGGGCAAGGTCATAATTAATCAATAATTATTTTTCAATATTTTAAAATTTATGTTTTAACATGGTCCTATAATAGGGTATATCGTTAGATATCCCATGAAATTTCGCTTTATAAAACAAACAAAAACCTACAGTGTTTTGGTAATTCTATTTAAAAAAATAATTTACATAGATTTCGATAGTCAAAAATAATTAATTTTTTACAAAAATTTTTATAAATTGGTTATCATTTAATAAAAAACAGAGCATTCTCAATAGAATTTTAAATTAAAATTATGCATTTTCATATTAATTATTGACTTGATTTAAATTTATAAAATGAATATCTATGAATATCTGTTACACTGCGTTTTTGCTCTGCAATTAAAAAAAAAAAACATTTTGTGAAAAATATTTTTCGCAATATTCACATAATATATTATTTAATTATAAAAACAATGTTTCGTACAATGGCTACTCGGTACCTTCACCATTTCTGGTCAAATACAAATCTCAAGTGTGTGCATAAAAATAAACGTTTTGATTTTCTATGCTAAGAAAACAACTTAAACGTTTTGAAGACTAACGATGTTTTAGAAATAGTGTGACCATTCTCGGCTCGTCCCGAATTTAGTAGGTAATTTTCTTCGTATGTCAAGAGACAAAATTGTTACTTTCGTTAACACTTAAAGAAATCTCAAATCTCACATCGAATATCGTAAATAAAATTTGAAAAGTATCAATTTACAAAGGCCCCCACACGATATAAATGTAAAAGTGGTTTCAATCAAATGCTCCCATTTTTTGTAGAGAGTTATTTTTTGGCATTTTGAATAAAAGACGACAATCCTATGACAGGATTTTGAGTTATTGGCCATTAAAGGTCTCATTATACGTATATGAGACCTTTAATGGCCAATAAATATGACATTCCGATATTAATCTATAACACAAATTCGAGTTCTAATTGAATTCACATTGAACCATTTTATACTTAGCTTTTATCGCAGCTCACGTTATACTCTGGTTATAATAATGGAGCGTGATTTGAAATCTTTTTGTTAAATTTTTATTTGTACAAATTATTTAATTACAATTATTACTTCATTAACTGAAAAAGCCATCATTGCTCGGGCTTTTGTATAGAAGATGCATAGAAAATTCATGTCAAATAATTTTTTTTTTCTACATTTTGATAGAATGTTATTTTTTTTATATTTTAAATTTATTGAGAAATAATTTTTTTCTAAAATTTTGTTAATGGTATTTCTATAGAAACTGTAAGCTAAATTAAAGATCTAGCCGTTAGAAAATGTTATTGCCGTCGGAAAACGGCTAAAACTTAGTACCTATCTAGAGTACCTATGTAAGAAAAATCTCCTAGGGTTTTCTACTATCATTATTTCGCTATCTCCTATCGTTTTCTTCAAACAATTCGGACGCACATGCACCACATATTTCCCTTTTATGTATATAGAGATCAATGCCAGAAAAATATTTTTGTAAAACACTAAAATTATTTGAATTCATGACGATAAATATTATTTAATTTAATGCAAAAATGTTTCTTTTTGTAAAAAATGTTAAACGAAATATTAATAAGAAGTTTTTATAAGACAATGCTTAGTTTAATTGTTTCAATCGGTACGTCATATTTTGTGGAGATATTTATAATTTAAATAATATACATACATTAATTTACTAGCAGGCAATTTACTGCATCAGCTACGCACTCAAAGATTATCTAAATTATTCGTTAGACGAAAAAATGCTTTAAATAAAAATTGTGTTCATTATAAGAAAAACATTTGGGAACAGCTATTATAGTCTTTATGTTTGTTATCTGGTAAAATTATTTTCCATTCGGTGAAAACTGTATCAAAATGGATTACGCCGTTTTAATGTGATGTAGTAAGAAACAGACAGACAGGCATAGATTATGAAAATTATTATTGTAGGTACTATAACCAAATTTAGTGTTATTTTGAAAATATTTTCAAAATAATGTACATAATTGATCTTTTTGTTTTACTTACAAGCTTATAGATAATTCTAAATAAAGAGTAAAATTCAAAGAATATTAAAAAAAAAATTTATTACAGTGTCTAATTTATCGGCATAGTTGTCATAAGTATATATTTATCGAAAGTCTATTTTCCCACAAGGCTCTGTTAAAAGGCATGTTAAAAGTTCGATTTTTAATCGTTGATCACTTTTTCAAACAGTTGATAAGATGATTTGAACTTTTGAGCAAACATGATTAAATTTGCTAAATATCAAAGATTATTTAATATAATCTTTAAGTATCACGCATGAACGTCTTTAAGATTATTTTCATTCATTTGTTTTTATAGGTTTTCATCAGTTAAATCTTAACTATTGATATTAGTTGATGCGACTAACTATGCTAAACTGTGACGTAGAATTTAAGGTAGTTAACTTGTGACAACAAAAAAGTATAAAATACCGTATAACAAAATTACTAATTACACCTATGTCAAATGTGCACTAGTATAACATAACACATATTAAGTTTTAGATTTTATGATATCATGTAATATATATATATATATATATATATATATATATATATATATATATATATATATATATATATATATATATATATATATATATATATTGTACCATGCAGGAGTTGTGTTGCCAGTGTTTATTTTTGGTATCGCTGTTGAAAATTAACACCTTTAAATATTATTATCTTTAAAAAAATGTGTAATTGTGTGATATTTGTTTTTGAAAGAAAAGCATAGAAAAGATTTGCTGTTTTACAAAATAATAGGATATGTGCAAAACAGTTAAATCTTAACTATTGATATTAGTTGATGCGACTAACTATGCTAAACCGTGACGTAGAATTTAAAGTATAGTTCACTTGTGACAATAAAAGGTATAAAATACCGTATAATAAACTTACTAATTACATCTATGTCAAATCTGCACTAGTATAACATAACACATATAAAGTTTTAGATTTTATGATATCATGTACTATATATATATATATATATATATATATATATATATTGTATCATGCAGGACTTGTGTTGGCAGTGTTTATTTTTGGTATCGCTGTTGAAAATTAACACCTTTAAATATTATTATCTTTAAAAACTTGTGTAATTGTGTGATATTTGGTATTGAAAGAAATGCATAGAAAAGATTTGCTGTTTTATAAAATAATAGGATATGTACAAAACGTTTACGTTTACCGTCTGTTTTAAAATCTTAACTTTGATTCCAAATATCTCAATTTACAATCGGTCTACAAATTTGATTAAAAAAAAAATTAAATAAAGGACACTGAGCTTAAAACAAGAAGCTTATACACTCAATAAAAGTAAATATTACAGGCAAAAAAAGTGTCTATAAAATAGGTACGTTGTTAAGAAATTCAAACTTACCACTTTTTTTTAATATGCGTAACGCATATGTATTATTGAAATCCGTAAGAGGTCGCTGCACGAAAGCTGATCGAGATGAACAGCATCAAAATTTTTTTATTATATCTGCTAACGCGATTCAGAAAGGTCAAAATCTTTTAAATAGAGAATTGTATCAATTTTTGTATCAACTAAAATAAAACAATTTTAATTATATTAAACATCTTATAAACAGAATTTTGTATTTGTACTTACCTGTAAAGAAATATCGTTTTTCACTTTCGAGGCGGATACGATCTCACTCACATCGTTGGAAACATACTTCGTACTTATTTTTAACCAACGAATAAAAGTGAGGTAGAGATCTCATATCGGTCTTCGATTTTCCGGAATTGAGTTTTAATACGGTGAGTACTATAAATTTTATTTTCATCTTACTACATCTTACTACAGTTAAATAAGGAATAATTACTGACCTTCGTATAAATTATTTAAATTTCGTTTGAGTATTTTATTCATTTTAGCACGAGACATTTTGTTTTCCATTTATTTCGGCAAACAAGTCTGAACCTTTGTAAACACCGGCATATCCATATATTTGTTTCAATATATGCACATGTCGAACAGCGACAAGTAAAGGTTGTAATCTTTGGTCAAACTATACTTTTTTGGTCTCTTGGGGAGTCCGATTTGTTTCTCTGCTTAACTTAGCTCATCAACAAAACGCTTCCACGAATAATACCCAAAGGATTCACTCACAGAGATCAGTATTCATCAATATAAAGGATTTGCCTATTGGGAGGGGTGCCATCTATGGATGAATAGAAGCTACTATCCGAATTCAAACAATAATTCATATAGTATTCATATGTGCAATGGACATTCCATAAAAGTAATGGACATTGCATAAAAAGGCAATTTCTATAATCCGACATGCATCACCAATAGTCAAACAGATGGTAGCAACTATTTTTAACAAAAGAATATTATATCTTAGAAAGCATAGCATCTAAGTATAAGCCAAAGATTTGACAATACAAAATTTTAATTTCTACGCTGAAAATAAAAACACAATAAGATACTCAAGCTAATTTTTCTCAAAGTTTATTAATTTCCACCTTACAATATATTTCTCATTTCTGACTGTACCTATAATACGACATTCTAATTATACAATTTTCAGTGTCTCTTCTCAGATATTTTCAATATATTTTCAGGTTTACTTTTCGGTTTCATTACCTCTATGGATGAACACGGTCGAATCATCTGAAAAGATAAAGTAAAAACACGCATTAAAATACGCAATTCGCATTAAATACGCATTAAATACGCAAAAACACTTTGGAACGACATCCGAAAAACAAGCGTTACCAAGAAAATAAAATTTTTTCATCACAAGATCGATTCATCTGGAAAGAAATACGACATATATTACAAAAAACCTTGGAAGGTTGTTAATAAAACAATACAATAAAAAACACATTACCTCCAAATATCAAAAGTTCTCAAATCAATATGGCGAACAATGGACCTCCAACAAACCCACCACCACAACTCCTACTCAATGGTGGACAATCCAATCTCGTACACAATCCATGGGAAACCATGTACGAGCTTCTACCGAACGGCCAACTGCTACTTGCGACAGATATCCATGGCCGAACGACACCATCACCATCGAATCAATATGCTGCTCGTTACCCCCCAAACACCCTACCAAATTCAAACCCTACAATTAATAACCAACCATTAATTAATACCCATAGTATACCCAACCCCTCACTCAACCACAATACACCCAACAGTATACCTCCCACCACCCCACATACACCAAATAACCCACTTCAGCCTCAGGCACCAAATACTCCCACCCGACGACAAAACCAGCAGCCACTCCACACAATGACAAATTTAATGGTTTTGCACAACCAAATTCTACTGGACACCAGACAACAAATGGCGGAGATAGCTCACACTACCTCCATCTTCAAGCCAGACATACATAGGATGTGCAAAGACATAAAAGTCACAGATGGTGAAAACCCAGATCTATTGGTAGATTTTCTCATCGAAGTGGAGAAAATTACTAACCTTCAACTTATACCAGTCCATCAGTTGCTAAGAGGTTTGACTTCATACACGACGGGTCATCTCCAGAGATGGCTAGCCCAAACCGCTGCCACCCATCAAACCTGGAATCATTTAAAAAAAAACTTAATTAATAATTTCCTATCACCGATGCAAAAATCCAGGATAACGATAAACAAAATATACCGTTTCCAAAAACCAGGAGAGAAACTCACCCATTTTATCGAAAATCTGGAGACGACCGCCAAAGCACTCAACCTACCAGATGAACAAAATATTGTAATACACATTTGCGATTCCGTGAATGCCAAATACCTGCCATTCCTGAGCACCATCTGGCCAATTCCGACCACGTTCTCCCAACTATACACCATCGCCAGGAGAGCGGATGAAAACATTTCACGTCTAGATGATGCACAGGAACGAGAGACTCTGAAACCAATTACAAAAAACTAGATGCGACAGGTTCCCAATACATGCATCACCCACCACGACGCAAAATACTGACGAACCTGTCAAATAATAAAGAATTCAAGTACGCAAATAAAATACCATTTATTGATCTCACAATCACCAACACCAGACTCAAAGCCATGATCGACTCAGGATCGTCACATAACTTCATCAGATCCGACGTACTCGCGAGCATCAAATACCCCAGGAAGCACCTACATAAAACATACAAAAAGATTACAATTGGAAACAACACCAACTTCACCATCGACAAGTCCGTCGACCTGGTGATAAAAATTCAAAACCAAACATGGAAACAAAATTTCTACATTTACAAAAACTTACCGTGCGAAATTCTGTTAGGCAGCGAATTTTTACACCACACCCAGGCGATCCTCGATTTCCAACGATCTTTTCTAATGCTACCCAGGGCCAACAATATTGTTCCACTATCGTTCCAGAGTACATCGGATCATAAATTGAGCCTGATGCTGGAAAACCAAATAAAATTGAAACCAGACCAAGCTTCAAAATTGGATTCGTTGCTACAACAACACAAAAACGTACTTACGAATAAAATTGGATGTGCATCAAATTTCAAAATGAAGATTCTGATGAAGAACCGAACGCCGATTTATAATAACCCATACAAACTACCACCTCCAAAAGCAAAAATTCTCCAGGATATCATCGACGACCTCCTGGAGCAAGGAGTCATTGAGAAATGTGTCAGCAGCTGGGGAAGCCCAGTTTTTCTGGTGAAAAAGAAAGACGGGACTCATCGCATCGTCGTCGACTATCGTCGAGTAAATAAAAATATTCTATGGGATCCGTTTCCAAGTCCAAGAATCGACGAATGTCTCAACTGTCTCCACGGTTCGAAGGTATTTTCAACGATAGACCTCACCAGTGCCTTTCACCAGGTCCCTCTGGAGAAGACGTCCAAAAATATTACATCTTTCGTCACTGGAAATGCCCAATACAGATTTAAGATGGCTCCAATGGGTTTATCGACGTCCGCTCAGAGTCTAAACAGAATTATCACCAACATATTCGGCGATCTCAAGTACAAAAGCTGTATTCCATACATGGACGACCTCCTAGTGTATTCAAATTCAATTGAAGAACACTACGAACATCTCAAAGAAGTTCTACAACGCCTGGAACAAAACGGACTTACAGCAAAGCCCGAAAAATCCCGTTTCTTCATGTCCAAATTAAGATACATGGGATATATAATCTCCGAGGATGGATGTTTCGTCGATCAAGCCAAAATCCAGGCCATAAATGATTTAGCCCCCCCTACAAATTTAAAACAACTACGTTCGTTTTTGGGTATGACTGGATATTATCAGAAGTTTATCGACAAATATGCTGACATCTGTCATCCATTAAATGAATTAAGAAAAAAAAACACAGCTTTTGTATTTGAGAAGAAGCACATCCAATCGTTTAATACGTTAAAAGAAAAACTCACCACATGTCCCGTGTTGAAATTTCCTGACTTCTCGAAGCCATTCACCGTCCGCTGCGACAGCTCCAGTGTTGCCATTGGAGGCGTGTTGCTACAGCTCCACGAAGGAGTTCTCCATCCAGTCGCATATGCCTCGCGAACGATGACTGCCACTGAAAGGAAGGCCCACATATATGAAAATGAGTGTCTCGCATTAATTTTTTGTCTGAATAAATTTTCAGATTACCTTCAACACGCACATTTCGAAGTTGAAACCGACAACGAAGCTCTGAAATGGTTATTTAAAAATAGTAAAAACACGGGAAAACTAGCTCGATGGATACTTACACTGAGCAATTATTCATTCTCAGTTTCACACATTGGTGGATCGAACAACAACATCGCAGACATACTTTCCCGCATGTACAACGAAGACCTATCAACAGAAAAAAAAGACGTATTAAATTTAAACACTCTACCCGAAGATGACGAATTTCACGATTCCGTAACTCCAGACACAAAGTTATTGTATTTCAATGAAATGCCAACAGCGGTCCCCAACATAAAAGCAACTCAACTAAAGGATGATTTCTGCAAAAGCGTCACACTTCGATTAAAAAATGAAGAAGAGGGCGTCAATGATTTTGTAATTTTCTCCGGGATGTTATGCAAATATGTGGGAAAACACCGTAAACGCAGGATCTACGTACCTAAGAGTCTACGGAACGCCATTATATTTTATATGCACAATTCATTATTGTCTGCGCATCAAGGAATTTGTAAGGTTTACAGAAACATCGCCTCCAGATTTTATTGGGAAGGTCTATACAAAGATGTCGCTACGTATGTAAAATCATGCGACACATGTCAACGTCACAAAATATCTACACGACCCCACGAACCAACGATCAACCCGTTCAACCCCAAATATATTTATGAAAGTCTCCACATCGATATTCTGGGACCAATACAGAACTCGACAAAGAACAATCGGTTTCTATTAGTTGCGTGTGATAGTTATTCAAAATTTTTACAAACTTTCCCACTTAAAAGTTGTACGTCGCAAACAGTGTGCGATGCATTGGAAAGATCATTTTTGTCTTTTTCAATTCCAACATTTTTAATAAGCGATAATGCTTCTTATTTTCGGTCCAAATATTACAGAGATTTTTGTTTTAGATGGTGCATAAAACCCAGGTACCTAGCCCCCTACAACCCGGGAGCGAATAAAGCCGAAGCCATGAACAAGATAATAATATCCAATCTCAGCACTCTGTTAACAGCGTCGTCTCAACAACACAAAAAATGGGATGAATATATCCAGTACGCAACGTTTGCATATAACAACTCGTACACTAACACGATAAAATCGACTCCAGCAACGATTTTCTTCGGAAGAAATTTAGTTTTACCGCTAGATAATTTGTTCGACATGGCAAACATTTTACGTAGTCAAAAGCCACCTACCAAAGGAACGATCGATAAATTTCTAAGAGAATCGTTGTTCGACAGACGGACGAGACATAACAAAACAAAAAAACCACATCCGTTTTTAGTTTCGGATTCTGTATTGGTCCGAAAGAAAACTATATCAGTGCATGGAGTCTCGAGTAAAAAATTAGATAAAAAATATATCGGTCCATTTACAATTATCAATTTTAAAGCTACCAATACAGCTATTTTACGTAATTCATCCGGGAAAATACTTAGATCCCATGTACGGTATTTAAAAAAATATCACAAACCCAGAACGAAACAATAATTTATTTAAATTTTCACCTTTTTTAGATTCCTTCTGCTAAAACTTTCATAAATGTATTTTTTTCGAATAATTGTTATCACTTACAGAAAATGCCTAGATGTGCAGACAATCTCCTAATTCAACACCTACAAAAAAGAGAAACATCAAATGAATGAATATTTCAACAAACTAAACAAGTTTTTCATTCAATTTACCATGGATCAATATTTTGTTACACCAGCTCTCCAAAGTCGCCAAAATATTAGACGTTCATCGTTTTATTCAGTGATAGAATGCTCGAATCCTCGACACCCCGGGACCAGCCTACGGCCGACGAAAACTCCTCCAAAAGAAAGACCCTGTAACAGAGGAGAATGTGTTAAGAAATTCAAACTTACCACTTTTTTTTAATATGCGTAACGCATATGTATTATTGAAATCCGTAAGAGGTCGCTGCACGAAAGCTGATCGAGATGAACAGCATCAAAATTTTTTTATTATATCTGCTAACGCGATTCAGAAAGGTCAAAATCTTTTAAATAGAGAATTGTATCAATTTTTGTATCAACTAAAATAAAACAATTTTAATTATATTAAACATCTTATAAACAGAATTTTGTATTTGTACTTACCTGTAAAGAAATATCGTTTTTCACTTTCGAGGCGGATACGATCTCACTCACATCGTTGGAAACATACTTCGTACTTATTTTTAACCAACGAATAAAAGTGAGGTAGAGATCTCATATCGGTCTTCGATTTTCCGGAATTGAGTTTTAATACGGTGAGTACTATAAATTTTATTTTCATCTTACTACATCTTACTACAGTTAAATAAGGAATAATTACTGACCTTCGTATAAATTATTTAAATTTCGTTTGAGTATTTTATTCATTTTAGCACGAGACATTTTGTTTTCCATTTATTTCGGCAAACAAGTCTGAACCTTTGTAAACACCGGCATATCCATATATTTGTTTCAATATATGCACATGTCGAACAGCGACAAGTAAAGGTTGTAATCTTTGGTCAAACTATACTTTTTTGGTCTCTTGGGGAGTCCGATTTGTTTCTCTGCTTAACTTAGCTCATCAACAAAACGCTTCCACGAATAATACCCAAAGGATTCACTCACAGAGATCAGTATTCATCAATATAAAGGATTTGCCTATTGGGAGGGGTGCCATCTATGGATGAATAGAAGCTACTATCCGAATTCAAACAATAATTCATATAGTATTCATATGTGCAATGGACATTCCATAAAAGTAATGGACATTGCATAAAAAGGCAATTTCTATAATCCGACATGCATCACCAATAGTCAAACAACGTATATAATAAATTCTTAGGTTATTGGTCGACGGGCTAGCAAACAAACAGAGGTATATTTTATATACTGTGTGTCTCTTTCTTTTTTTGTTTGTTTGTGTATAAATATTACTCATACACACAAAAGAGCTAAGAAGCTATTGCAAAATGAATAAAACACATTTCGATAAGGTTTTATATATACCCATTTTTACAATGATGATTGAAAATAGAGATATTATGATAATAAATGTAATAGATTCTTTCATGACGTAATAAGTGAAAATAACAACTAACTGAGTTACTTGCTTAAATACCCAGTATATACTGAATTTATGAAAAAAGGGTCAAACATTTTGAAAAAATGAACATTTTTTGTCTTTAAATTTTTATTCTAACTCTTACGGTATCAAAGAAAGACAGTTTTGCTCAATTTGCCCAAACATGGTATTTACCCATATTTACCCCGTATTTACCCATTCTTCGCCATTCAAATTTTCCTTACTTTTTAGCTCTAGTACACACATACAAAATTTCAGCTCGCTCTCTCTTTTCGTTTTTGAGTTATCGTGTATACAGACGGACGGACGGACAACTTTGCGGAAATGGACTAATTAGGTCATTTTTTAAACACCTATACCAAATTTTTAGCGAATTTCCTCCAAAGGAAATCAGCTATTGTTATTGTACCAATGTTAGAATTTCGTAAAAATTTCTTCAAATGTCCATCTATCCTGCCTACTAGATATCAAAAATCACTATCGTTAAAATTTTTATATATGTATATATATATATATTTATATATATCAACATATATATGTATATATAAGTTTATATGTTTGTGGACTCTCTAAAGGTCACAGTTTTATTCCGATTGGAATGAAATATATTATTTGAGGCTCCTTTGGTATTCAAAAGGTTGAGTTCGTTAATGGGTAAAATCGGACGAAGGGAGAGGGGGGGGGTTTAGAGGGAGGGGGAAACTCAAAATTTGATTATCTTCCTTAATATTTGAAAAATCGAAAAATTTATCAGCAGTTAAGTTGTAGGTATTACGTTTTACTGCAATTTTCTTTCTTAATATTTTTCTGTTACACTAATATTTACAGAAATATTTACAATTAAAGATTGAAAGTTAAAATTCTAAATATCACTGTTCACATTAGAGTTTGAGAAAAATGATCAAGTAATGAATTGTAGCAAACTTGATTTTCTACAACTTTACTCGTTATACATTTTTCGATTATTCTAATATTAAGAAAGATATTTTATATTTTGTGTTGTCTTATATCTTTATACCCCCCTTTCCTCTTGACGTATGCCATTTATTAAAAAAAATTGGCCTTGAAAATACTAAAAAGATATCAGATACGACATTTCATTTTGATCAGACTTAAATTGTGACTAGAGAGTGATTTATGTAATCTAAGGAAATTCGCTAAGTTGACGCAGCTCCTGCGTAACGTCTTTTTTTTTTCTGCGATCAATATTTTCAACCGTTATAAAAGAAACTATAATATCCTTATTCTTCGTCCCATTCGTTAAAAACATGGATAAGCTTGCAGCTACTACGAAGAAACTGTTGCACAATCAGCTGTAAAAGTATCTTTTCAAAATTGTATAATTGTGCCATATTTATTCGATTTTGGTGAAAATGTTTCGAATAAAAGTAGTTAGTATATTTACAATAAACAACTTTATCCGCAGCATTTTTTCGAAAATCAAAAGAATAAGGCACAAATCAACTATTAAATTTTCAAAAGATAGCTATACATCTGTTTCTTAACTTTAAGAAACAGACAAATTTATGAACTAAAAAATATCGGAAATTTATATGTGAAATAAAAAAGAATATGTTGAATCGATCGAACTTTAACGAACGGAACTTTTGAAAAATATTTAAAAATATCATAATACGCCCCATTTTAAACAATGTTGTACACTTAGTTGTAATACCAGTAAAATGAAGGGAAAAGGAAAAAAAAACGAAAAAAAAAATAGCTTTCTGGTTCAATTAGGCTCGCAATCATTCAAGTTGCTAGTGCAACGGCGAGGTCGTCCATTCTCTAGGGGACTTCCTCCAATGTTGTATATTACTGTATTTTACTAACCAGTTCTTCTGCTGTACTGTGTATAGATATATATGTGGATGATGGTTTAGTCACACAAGAAGCAGTCTTTCTTCTTGTTTGTGTGATGTTTTACTACGTATAGAAAAAAAAAATTATTTTTATATTTTCATTCTCTGTGAAAATATTTTTTTTTTAAATATAAAAATATTTATTGTTAGATTCAATTTCGATTGTGTTTTATGAATTTCAGATGCCAAAAAATTTGGATATTGATATCGCATTGTATGATTATTTTACCCGGTATATATAAATATACAAGATATATTGAGTTTGTTTTACTGCACACAATAGGACTCGATAACGGATCCATTATGTGCAGACTGTGAGGCGAGGAGGAGTACACATTAAGCCACAGAATCATTTACTGCGAATCTCTCGGTTACAGATATTCGGTGCATCTAACCTCAAATATATGAACCTTCAGGAAAACCTGATAAGTAAACTCCTGGCTATTGCCAAATCATGACAGTAGCGAATCTCATCAGACTGAAGTGAAGGGGAACCACAATGAGTCATAAGATCCACGTGCAATATTTGTCATAAACCCCAAGATATATCTATCTATTGAGTTTAGTTCCGACTTTGTAACGCTTGAAAAAATTGATCTAATTTTGCCATTTCTGCATATCCGTTTGTCTGTCTGTCTGTAAACACGATAACTCAAAAACGAAAAAAAGATGAAAGCGAGTTGAAATTTCGTATGTATGTTTTAGAGCTAAAAAGTAAGATTAAGTTCGTGAATGGACAAAATCGGACCATGTTTGCGCAAAATGAGAAAACGGCTTATCTTTGAAACCGTAAGAATAGGAAAAAAATTTATAGACAATAAATGTTCCTAGACAATAAATAAACAACTTTTGTTTGCAATTTTTTTGTTTGATAAATTTAGTATACACCGGGTATTTAAGCAATAAACTCACTAAGTTGTTATTTTTACTAGTTTGATTTAAATTGTAATCTGAAATAACTTGATTTAAGGTAGGTCCTGCACTGTCTTGTATAATTAGGACAAAAAACCGGTTTGCTTATATTATAGAACAAATGCTTACACACACTTACACAACGCATACATATATTTATATACAAATTATGTAATTTTGAAATAAATAAAAAATTTTTAAACTATTATATTTCGAAAACAAAACGGGTTATGTTTATCTTTATTATCGCAGTTTTTTTTTTAAATTCTACCGTGTTTTTTTTTTAATGCAACAGATAATATTTGGGCGGGCATGAAGTTTTACATGCTTCTAATGAGAGAGCACGAATGATTACTTTGTTATTAATTATCTCGCGTTCTAAACGGTCAAAAATTCTGAAACTTCGGGATTTATTAGAAAACGTTATTTTTAGCCTGTGAAAAACAATAAGCAAAATCTGTCGAAAAATGATTTCATGCTGGAACTACCTTACTTAAGTAAAAATAATAACTATTAGTGGTCGGTTATTATGTTTATTAAGAAACAATAAAGACTATACAAAAAATTAAATCTTTACCACCCAAAATGATTTGCTGTTTTGCTGGGGCATAGAAACGTTCATAAGAGCCCAGTGCAAAAAATTCTTAGGGAACCTTTCTGTTGAAAATTGACTTTTAAAAAATAAAACGTTCGAATTTACTCTGTAGGAGTGCGCATATTTGTATTTAGTAGGTACATATATAATTTTGTAGCCGATATTTGTTTATATTTCCTTGGTATCACAAAATTATCTACATAGTTTTCATTATAGCTTTTATCACAAATTATTAACTAGCCCGTTTTCATTATGTGTAACACTGATTATAAGATTGCATGTTCCCAGTAGCCAAATTGGTGCTGCCATATTATTTCATAAATGAAATTATATCGATTCATTTGCAAACCAATTGAATTTTTGAACGGGACAAATTTGTTTTCATATTCTATGACTCAATACACACATGAAATATCTTGAGGTTTTATAATTAGAGACCAAAATCATGATTTCTCGAATTTTGCTCGAAAAAAAATCTAAAAAAATATCGAATTTATCGCAAAACCTCAATAGATATTTTTTATTTCTATTGTATTATATGGAAATAAATTGTCTCGTAATTTGGTCAAAAATTTCATTTAAGAAAGTATGACACTAATTTTATCCTCTGGCAACACGCAATCTTGTAATCAGTACAACATATTGAACAAAGTATTGGACAAATAAATTTTGGATGAATAAATTCCGGTATTTATGCACTGATTCGTTTACTAGACTTAACTATATAAATAATAAAAAATGAATTTATTTATTTATTTTTGGTTATAGACCCTTGGTATAA
This sequence comes from Nineta flava, assembly GCA_963920215.1. Lineage (NCBI taxonomy): Eukaryota > Metazoa > Arthropoda > Insecta > Neuroptera > Chrysopidae > Nineta > Nineta flava. The sequence continues at coordinate 107,160,864 of OY986040.1, read as the reverse complement.
AAACGTCCACTTATTACAATTATATACGATCTTTTTCATAAACGTGGCTCTTGAGTTGCCCAAAATCTCCACTCTCCTCTAAAATAAGCTTTGTAAAACTATACGTATACACAAATTTTTGTTCTCGAAATAGTATCTTAAAATTTAAGTGAAGCTTTTTGGTCTTGAGCTTCTGGGGCTCCTCATGCCTAGGGGCCTTGGTGCACCGCACCACCTGAACCATCCTCGCAATGCCCCTGCAGTTTTGTGATTGGTACATTTTTATAGATTAAAAGTCTATTAGATTGAAAGAGAGTAGGTACTATCGTAAGTCTCTCGAATATTGATCGAAAATCATCGTATCTCTCGCGGCATTACTATTTTTGTTGACTTCGAGACATAGTTATCCAAATAATAAAAAACTTATTAAAAATCATTTTATATACACTAAATATATGATGACACTAGCTGACCTGTGCGGCTTTAGCAGCAAAGATATTTCAGATTAATTCGGATAAAAGCAAAGATATTTCAAATATTTACCTTAACCACCCGCACCCCCTCTTGAGAGCCTTGTTTATTTTTCAAAAGGAACATTTTTTGTCTTTGGATTTTTTTAAATCTCTTAAGGTTTTAAAGTTATATATTTTCACACCCCCTAGTAGGAGTGGGTGTGTAGAGGACAATGATCTACTTTGCAAACTTTTAATTTTTTTCTATCGCTTACGGTTTTAAAATTAGATATTTTCATACGCTCTGGAGGGCGTAGGTGTGTAAGGGACAATATCGCCTTTAAAAGTTGTTTATTTTATAAATGAAATGAAATAAACATAAAAAATCAAACAAAAGTTCCATAAAAATATGCACTTTCAGTTTTTTTGAATTTTCGGGGCAACTTTCCCAATTTTTCTTACCATTAAAAGTCCGAAGAAGGACTATACCGAACATTTAAAAAAAGCCAAATCGGTCCAGCCGTTCTCAAGGGATGCGGTTACTAATAGACAACATTTAATTTTTATTTATATAGATTATGATACCTTGGGTTACATTATTGCTGTTTTTGTAGGGATCTCTAATTTTTTTGGAAATAAAATACAGCCCATGTTAGTCGTTGAGAATGTAGTTTTCTGTAAGTGAAAGAATTTTTAAAATCGGTTAAGTATTTTTTGAGTTTATCCATTACAAACAAACATACAACAAATCAATTTCTTTTTAACCCGACTTCAAAAAGAAGGATGGTTCTCAATTCGTCTGTATTTTTGTCACCTCAGAAATCCGTCATTTATGAACCGATTTTGAATTTTTGTTTTGTTTTAAAGGGTTTGGTATCCCATGGGCACCAAATCGCATTCTGATGAGGGAATCCCCGAGAAATCGAGAAAAATCCTCATTTTATATGTGATAACCGATTTCTGCGGCATTTTTTTTTTGAAAAGATATACTCATTCATAATGGGAAAATAAGAAAATTTTTTTAAAAACCGACATCAAAAAAATTTTATACAAAAAAAAACCGACCCCAAAAAAAAAAATTTACAAAAAAAAAAAAACAAAATGCATGTAAAAAAAACTGAAAATCTGTTATGAAAAAATGCACTTAAAATTAAAAAAAAAAAACAACGGATAAAAAAAAAGTGTTATAAAGAAATGCACTAAAAGTTCGTAGGTCGTTTAGTTGGTCTGCCCATATTTAGACAAATAAAATAAGTTATAGAACTTCAAAGTCACTAAAAAGCGAGAAATAAAACCTATTTTGACAAAGTGGAAACCCGACTTCAAAAATCAAATATTCTAAAACAGTGTCCAAAAGTTGATATGAATTTCTCTATGCTGACACCGACTCTATAAATAACAATAATTGTACATATATATTTAAAAATTTTTGCTTAGGTGAACTAAAATTGGCATAAGAATATGCAATTATTTTTTTACTTTTTAGTGCATTTTTTGTTATAGAATACTTGATTTTTGAAGTCGGGTTTCCATTTTGTCAAAATAGGGTTTATTATAATATTAGCTTAGATTAGAAAGGAATAAAATAATTTGGTTTTTTGTACAACATTATTCAATTTTGATATGTATTTATAAATAAATAGTTTATTATTTACAATAAATATAATAAAATATTTGATTCAAAATATATGTTATTCAAATGTTATTTTCTCAATGGACTGACTACACAATATTATATCTCGTGTAGAATTTCAAAGATATAAGAAATTGGTATTTTACTCTCAGCCGTCGCTGAGAGTGTTTGTCTCATGAGAGGCGCTACCATTTTATTATACTTTGAGATTCGTTCTTATTCTTCTACATTCTACAATCTACTGTTCTGTGTGCGGTAATGTTTTTTACATCTGTATATTTTATACTTTTTTTTTACCTCTATATAGAGGCTACAATAAACAGAGATGATTTGAGGTCCCTTGATGCCAGATATCTAATTATTGGCCATGAATCTATGTGGATCAATGTATTCGAACACGATATCTTGAAAACGTAAAGCGTTCGAATATTTAAATTTTATTTTTAATTTTTGTATCTCCATAAAATGCAAAATAACCTTCTGGACAAAACAGCTTCCACCGGAAGTAGTTAAGTGAGACTTGGAGTCGATTGTTGGTTTTTTAATGAAATTTTTTAAAAGGATTTTTTCAAATTAAGCTCATTCGATTAGTTCTTTAATATTATCCTTTGTTGTTTCTGACATTATATAGTAAAATTTCAATGAAAAAACTCTTTTTTAAGTGATTTAAGATCGAATTTTCTGCTCTTGTTTTATTATAATTATGTTTTGTTCTACATTTCGTTACCATAGATACTATAATTGTTTATTACTTTATTTATATAAACAATTGAAGTTTTAAATTTAAATTTTTTTTGTTAATTTAATAGTGAGCTACAAAAATTACCATGTCATGCAATTTAAAACGTCTGCAGAATAATACTCCTGATGTGTATCTGTCAGGCATCCCATATAAAATCGAACTTTGTGTATAGAGGTTTTGTGGCTGTTAACACCAATTTTTTTTAAAAATAGCATAGTGATTATATAATAAGTGTGAATTAAGTGAAATGTGTTGTGTAGTGACTATCTTGATCCCAAATTTACAAATTGTAATGTGGCATTAAATATTAATAAAAAATAATGTAAAATAATTATAATATAGTAATAATATATGATATTAAATTATATTATATTTAATATTAAATTTTTATCTTCAAAAAAAGTTACTAGACTAGGTGCTTAATTTTATTTCGCGTGCATTTCTTTTTAATCTATTAAATAGTGATTACATTTTTGAACTGAACGATAGCAAAATTTTTCTACACACCAAATGTTACAATTCTTATTAAATAAAACAAATATTTGAAATTTTCGTAAAATAAATTTATTAGTTTCGGAACACAGTTCCTTCTTCAGAAATAAAAAATGAAATGATTTCATTTTCATTTCATTTCATTTTACACATTTCATTTAATTTTTTATTTCTGAAGAAGGAACTGTGTTTCGAAACTAGTCAAATAAAGTGATTTTATGAATATTTGAAATATTTGTTTTATTTAATAATTATGTATAGTAATATTTATAGTTTTATTCAAGTAACGACCCATTCAATACAAAATTACAATCCTTGTTGCAAAATTTTCGAGTCCATTGTAATCATAAAGTCTTATAGGAATGTTAACGTCTTCATGATATATTGATATTTGAACACTTGGAGAAAAAAAATGGAAGAATATTTAGAGAGTTTTATAGAAGTAGGTGAAACTTTTCAATTCTTATTCTAACTGGTTTTATTGTGCTCTGAATTCCATTAATAGTAAAATTTTACAATAATATTAATGAAATAAATGACTACTTTTAAACCCAATCCGGTGCAAAATTTTTGCGGCACCAACAAATGCAGTTGGCGATAAACTGGACAAATCCGATGGTTTTCCAACTATCAGATTGTTGACTTCAAAGTTATCTTATGTAAACATGTGCACAGGACGTCATGTTGCCCGTATCGAAGAGTTGTTTTCAGAACAACATTTTTTGTTTAATTTTGACACACAATGCTACATTATTTTAAGTATCTTACATATTTTAATAACAATATTTCAATACTTAAAAATATTTCTACATCACCTACGAAAGCACACAATAGGACTCCACAATGGATCCATTTATTGCAGAACTCTTTAACTGCTAATCTCTCGATTACAGCAATGCACTCGATTTTCGGTGCATCTCACCACAAATCTATGAACCTTCCAGAAATCCTGATATGCAAGCTCCTGGCTAATGCCAAGATATAGGAGAAGCGAACCTCGTCAGACTGAAATAGAAGGGCGAGCACTATGGGTCAAAGGTGAAAGTGAAATACTTTTCATGACCTTAAGATTTATTTATCTACCAATACTTTTCTTTCATAATTTCTTTATTGCGAAAATGTAAAAAGTACTAAAGTAACCCACAGTCAAGTAGCTGGCTCTGGTTTTGCACATATATTTAGCCGGCGTCGGTGACGGTAGCGAGTCCGATTTTGCTGGTGTAATAATAATTCCTAATATGTAAACTAGTAAATTTATTAGTCACATTTCTTTGTAATGTAAGATGTGACTTCTATGATGATCGACCAGCCCATGCGCTCGGCTGTTTGGAACTGGGAGGTTGTTTCAATCCCGGCTCCGGAAATTTGTCAATTAAAATTAATGGGGCGGTTAATTGACTAAATTATCAGTGTATGGACAAGAACGAAGTAACCGGCTATGCTTGTGAAGATTTTCTGCAGTTACCCTTCACGAACTTCAGATGAATATCGTCACAGATCCTATCAGAGTCGGCTGAAGCCGCACAACCTATCAATTCCTAGCCTGCAAACAAATTCCTTGTCCTCTACTCACATCATTAAAAAGTATCGTTAAAAATAATTAATAAAGGTTAAAAAATAATGATGGTTTCTCAGAAACGGAAGTAAATCCCCATAATTATTATTATTACTAATAGATAGTTACATAACACATGTGGCTATTGAACACTTTGTACTAAATCGAATATTATTTTCTTATAACAGCTTTTCGTACAATGTATTTACGTTACCTATGTACAAAGATAAATTGGTTTACTTTTCTTTATATTTAATATACACACATTTCACTTAGTTATATGTAAATTATATATGTTGTTTCTTTATTCGTTCTCTCTTTGTTTAACTTCTACTTTTGAACAACGATAGGTTGTAACGATCACATTGTAAGGTTGTATACACCTACAATTTCTATCATTTATTTATTTAGAATGATGGATTACATATAGCTTTGAGATGGTATATCTCATTTTTTTTCTTTCGTCTCCTGTTATTATTTTTTTATACTATGTAATTTTTCATAGGAAAAATGCCGCAATTTTTTGTGTTAGTGTTGTGCGTAGAATAGACTATTAACATAATAAATAATAATTTTAATTAAACATACCAATTAATTAATCGTATTACTGCTGAAAGAGGAGACGCAACCTACTTTATTTGTCTCTATTAAAAATCAATTTTTTCGAGAGATTACATGAAATCTGTCTGTGTCTTGAAGAGAGCGAGAACATTTCGTAATTTAGACCTACAAAAATGAACCGATAAGACGATTCATATGATATCCTAGTCTCGTCTACAGGCAATTTTAATCAGTTTAAATTTATCTTTCGCAGATAAATATTTCTATCTTGAACGTAGTTTGCGAACGAAGCACTCATACTACAAAATTAAACATTTTTGGTCATATATTTTGTCGTTAACGAACAGCTAAAAAAGTACTTCTTTTCATTGAACCATACTGTAAAAATAATAATGTTGCGCGTCGCGACATACAACGTCTGGCGAATAGGGAATATGCATGAAAATTTTTTGCACATTTATTTTCAGAATATGAAAATACTGTTAATACTGTAATAATATTTAAAAACGAAATTAAAATCCGACAAATATCAAGGAAGCTATAAGCTTTTAAAGATTATTATCTGTCTCTTTCTTGCAAAAATACTAAAAACGGAGTTTTACGTGTATTTTAAATGGTGAAAGTGTAATATGACGTCACATAACATATTAAGAGGGCTATCACCCTCTTTGTCTAATCGGGAATTTCAATCATGCATATCTCGCTTATTTTTAAAGTTATTTAAAAAGTATTTTTACCTTGATATTTGTCAAGTAAACATGCTTCAATTCAAGTGAACAAAAATTTTCATGCATATTCCCTATTGTTGTTTTTGTTTATTCATATGAAATTTCTTTGTGTGTCGATAGTCAAGACGCACTGCGACGCTTAAGTGTGTCTACATTAAAAAAACTACATATTAATGTTAAATTTTGACAGATAGCTTGGATACACTTATATAATGCGGAGTTTGTCCAACAAGTCTTCGGTAGTATAGTAGTCAGTATCCCCGCCTGTCACGCGGGAGACCGGGGTTCGATTCCCCGCCGGAGAGAATTTTTTTTTAAACGAATTAAAAAATTCAATTTGAATGTTTTATCGAAAGTTACTGAATCAAGTTAATGATTCTTATCATTGAACCAATTTCCATTAATGATTACTCTTTTATAAACTCGGCCTGTCGCACAACCGTGCTCTAGATAACCAATTTCGGAACTTTATTTATTCATCAAACAAATGGATCTTTACTTGTTTTATATAATTCCAAAAAAAAAGAAATCATTACTGTAATTTTAAGATAGATCGATAGATAGATTGTAGAGGCTACACTTCGACCATAAGGTCCATTGTGATGCCTCAGGATGTGAGGATGTGAGTGGAGTGGAAGGAATTTTTGTGCATAGACTAGGAATTGGTAGGATATGCGGCTGCAGCCGACTATGATGATATTCATCTGGAGTTCGTGAAGGAAACAGCAGAAAACCTTCTCAAGCATAGCCGGTTACTTCGTTCTTGTCCATACGCCGACAGTTTAGTCAATTAACCGCCCCTTTTTTTTCTTAATAATTGACAAACTGCCGATATCGGGATTCGAACCCATAACCTCCCAGATTCCAAGTAGACATACTGCGCAGACATAACGCCTTAGACCGCTCGGCACTTGGACTGGTAATTTTAAGATAATTAATAATATCAGTATTAATTAATAAGAATTTTACTACAATGTTTATGAAAATTTGAAAAACTATTTTACTAACATATTGAGTTACTAATATAATCTGTTCCATTTCTTTTGAGCACTTCTTTCTTCTCGACCGAATTAGATAAAATTTTATTATATTTATACTCACATTAATACGCTTCGATTTGGATCCCAACACAGTCGATTTCAATTTTGGTTCATGACATTTCGTGAGCGAAAAAAAGTTTTTCTGCTCATGAACGCACACACAAACACATACATACACTCCCATTCATAAAAATTGGGCCAGTTGAAACATTCTAAGTGTTCCTGTATATAATATAATACATAATATTTAGTAGCATACAGGCTTAGAATGGGGCTTACTGGTTCAGTTTTTAAGAACGGGAATGTACAACTTTCCAAAAAAGGTGTTAATAGATTCTAGTAACGTGACCTTAAAATGTCCACGTTACTAGAATCTATTAACACCATTTTTTGTAAGTTGTACAATCCTCTTCATAAAATTTGAACTAGTGAATGAAGGAAATTTAGATTTCAATTTTCGCCAATCACTAATCACTAAAACTTCCCTATACTGGAAAGATGATCTTTAACGTTACTATAGTCTCAAATAATAATCATTTTTAGAAAAATTTTAAACAATTGTTTCATTTCAAAATTTAATTTGTCATGTTGATTGAAAAATATAATTTCAGATTTCCGATAATCGCTCTACTATTATAAAATTGTTTATTTATTTCTTTGTTTGTTTGTTCGAGATCCCACAAAACTACAGGACCGATTTTGTTTAAAAGCTTATGATTAGACTTAAAAACTGATATGTATTTCATCTGGCTACGAGAGGATATGATTAAAAAATATTCGCTAAAATATATATTTGGTGGAAGTGTTTATATTTGAAGAAGTGGAAGCGGTGGGAAATTACATTGAGGTCTTGAGGTTTAGTCTTCAAATGACGGACGCCGGAGATATAACTGTAAAACGCAAGCGAAGCCGTGGGTAGGAGCTAGCAATTATTAAAGCGGATAAGTTTTTCTATCGCCATGGTAAAATAAGAAATAAGCTTTCTTTTAAAGAAAAATTGACATCAATAGTAATTAGTACGTAATTAGTATTGCAATAACTAATAATGTAATAATTAAAATCTTTTGGATAATGTCGAATGAGTGATTGAGAGTCCTTAAATTAGTATAAATCTACATTATTAAATCTCATCTAATAGTAATAAATTAGACCAAAAACCACAAAAGAAAGATAAGATAATATATAATTTTCCATATTTTCCAATAAATTGATTATGATAAATGTATTTATGATATGAAAACTGACTGATTTTATTTCAATGTATATTATATAAAAAGTATATACGATTCTACCACAAGTTTACTGTTTGGATGGTGTATAATATTTCTATATTCTGCATGCATAGTTGCTTATATTTGCTGTATGATAACATTTACAGGATGCTTTTAAATACATAAGCAAAGAGCCTAAGAGTAAACGCACTTTTTTGTTATCCATACTACTATATAAATGTGAAAGTAACTTTGTTTGTATGCTACCTCTTCACGACTAAACGGTTTAACGGATCGTAATGAAATTTGGCAAGGAGATAGATTATATCCTGGGGAAGGACATAGGCTATCTTTTGTCTCAAAAAAAATCTTGAAGCAGGTGAATATTAAAAAAAAATATATACAGTCGAACATAGAATCTACTTCTTTTTTTGGAGTGGGTTAAAATTGTTGTTGATATTGTCATTTCCACAGAAACTATACTTCTAAAAAATAACTATAAAATTATTTTATTAAAATTTTGTTTCAAATTTGAAATGTCAACTTTGATTGTCGTTTCTATAGTAACTATGAACTATAATAGCACACTATAAATCGTTATATATCGTTGTATATTAGATGCATATATCATATAGCGCGTGATTATTATTATTACTATTTTCAATACATATATATTTAGCTTTCATATAAATGCGGAGTTATGTATATTTCATTAACTTTAATCCAAGTAAGAACGTTGTAGTTAGTTTAATGTCTTTCTGGTTAAGTTGATGAAACAATATTAACTCGAAGAAAATATCGATTTAAGTACTAGGCCTTTTTTAGTTAAAATTTAAGAAAAACTGTATACAAGGTTATACGCGCACTCGTTCAAAGTAAAAATTGAATTTTTAATATGTTAATAATCAATAGTAAATAAACACATAAATTAACTTTTTGAGAGAGATCTGACGTCTAGTTTCTTAGGCATTAGTTTTTATTAGTTTTTAATAACTGCTAAAGACGAAAATTTAAAATACTTGAAATCCAGAAGTGAAATTATTGTAGATTATGTTAAAAATAAAAATAAAGTCTTGTGACGTGTAGTTTTCAAGATATTTTGATATCTTCAAACAACGAAAAAGCAGTCTATATATAAAGCTGGCCATTTATCCTCCAGCAATAAAAATCTTATATATACATACACACACATATATATATATATATATATATATATATATATATATATATATATATATATATATATATATATATATATATATATATTTATAATTTTTATTGTTGCGGGATAAATGGCCAGAATCTGAAACTATCTCGTAAGATCTGAGATGAAAAATAAGATATATCTTGGATGGGGATTGAACCTTCTGTCTCAGGCTATCCGGATCATAGTCCTTCCAATTATGAGATATTGTGCTAACATGCATATAAAGATGAGAAGCATTTTGAATATCCAAAGAAGTGTTAGTCTTTTCATTTCAAGCATTAATACCAAAAAAATGATACCCATGATTTATTACTTGAATTAAATTAAGTAAAAACGCTAGTCTAGTCATCTCCATCAGTATAATGTAACCGAATGGCAACCATACTAACAGTAGATGGATAGACACAACGTTTACAAAAACAATTAAAATTATATAAATAGTCAAAATTTCTTTTCTCTATAACTAACCGCCAAAGTTGTTGAGTTTGAGTATTGTACATTTGAAAATTTTTGGGTCTATATCTCCTACATAAATAATACGAAAAAAATATTAAAGGAACAAATAGTCATGAAACCATCCAGGGAACACTGCTCTTGGAATTTATCGCAAGTATTTAGAAACATTCTATAGTCTATACACACTTAATGTTTATTATATATTAGGGGAGGCCAGTATAGAATTATATACTTGTATGCTATAAATATATATGTATGAAACCACAATAACTTATTCAATATATAAAAATTATTATATGTTCAAATAACTACCAGTGGCGTATTTATATTTATCATATTTTAGTTCATTTGTATCGAAAAAAGCATTTATTTGTATTATATTACACGGCAAAAAACAGAAAAGGAATTCTGTAACTATACTTTTCATACTCAATGAATACAGTTATAAAATGTATAGTACACTAAAACTAGAGCGTCCATCGTTGTCAACAAATACATTCACTGAATACATAAACGTATGTCAAAACAGACTGGCTTCGTTCTATCTATTTCATTTTTTATTCATATGATTTTGCTATAAATATGAATATAATGAATGCGAAACAATAAAATAAATAACAATAACAAATACAACAATAAAAATAACAACAACAATTAAATAACAACAATTCACATACGAATAAACTGAGACTTGTATTAATTGAGATTTAAAGGACCAAGTTATCAAACGAACCATTTATATTAGACCATGTGCTATGATCACGTGATCGTCTGTTTATGTGGATGGACTGTCTGGTTTGAATTTACTATACGAGGACAATTATTAACATGTTTTTAATAGGTTGACATGTATGTGTGTATGAATGTAAATGAAATTTTGTAAGTGAGTTTCACCCACTTCCGCATGTTTGAAATTTTGCAGACGTATTAAGAACTGGTGACAATACAATAATATTAAAATAAAAATTTAAAATTTATTAATAGCCAAAATATAAATTTACATATTTCTAACTTATTTATAATGATTTATAGTGTGCTAGCATAGTTTATAGTTTCCATAGAAATGTCATCAACAAAATATTATAAAAAAAAGAAGATATTTCCAACTGTCAAAATTTAGAAAAAAATAATAATTGACATAAATTTCGTATGCTATATTCGATATATTCTTTCTTTGGTAAGAATTGGATTTATTCCATTACTCGTAGGATTAATAATGAAGAATGAAACTATAACAAAAAAATAAAAAACTAAAAATTAAATTTAGAGTTAAAAAAAAAACTAAAAATACATGCTTTTATTGGAATATGAACTAAAAAATGCCAAATAATTTAAAATAGAATAGAATAAAGAGATTGACAACAAAATCAACTTTAATGTAAACAAAAGCATAGGGTGCTCTCCTATTACTCTTGTAAAAGCACCCCATGCTTTTGTTTACATTAAAATTGATTTTGTTGTCAATCTATTTTCTATTCTGTATTAATTAAATTATTAATTAAATATTATTAAATTATTTTGCATTTTTTAGTTCATATTCCAATAAAAGCATGTTTTTTTTCTATTTTTTTTTAAATCTAAATTTTTATTTATTTTATGACTTTTAAAATATTTCTCATTTTAATATCAATTGTACGCCACTGGCCAATATTTTATAAGAGTTTCATATGATGGGATATGTATGTTGTTGAGATACATATATTTCAAAATTTATGTAGGGTTTAGAATTTGTGGACAGCTTGTAGAATTTATACGCAATAGAATATACCATTTCTAGTATTTTCGGTGTAATGATATGTCTGAACATGATGATGTTGTCTGTTTTATATTTGAGTTGATGAAATGTTTTTAACATAAATATGAATCTGTTGAAAACATATTTTATATGTTCTTAAATATTTAATAATCATAATATGAACATCTAAAATTTTTTTTTTTGCATAATAAGATGATTTTCAATGTTAATAAATCCAGTGTTTGTCAGACATAAACCACATATTATTAAGTACGAATATGCCCTCCGCGTATTTACTCTTTTGATAGTTAATTGTCACAAGCAATAAACAATGTTTCATAGTAACATATTTGAAACACAACCCAAGAAATCATTAATGTGGTCAATTTTTCAAAAAGTATATGTTTAATTGCTTGATAATATCTGCAAAGTTTTATAAGTCTTCGGTAGTATAGTGGACAGTATCCCCGCCTGTCACGCGGGAGACCGGGGTTCGATTCCCCGCCGGAGAGGTTTTTTTTTTTAAAAAATTTATAAAAGTATTAGAGATGGGTCGTTCCGGACCTGTATAGTTCCATGATCTATATCGTTTGTCTGATACGTATCTGATCGTTCCACGAAATTCATTTTAGTATACTCATATCGTTCTTTTTTCGAAAGCTGGCTTAGTTCAAAATGAAAAGAGATCTGGATTATCTGCTACTAAAGTGTCTCAGCTTCTTTTTATAGCTAGTAATTATCAAAATTAAACCTATAAATAACCTTCTTTTCAAAATTAATATTATTCCTATAATTAGTTTTTTAATATGATCTCATAAAATAAGTATAATTTTTTACTGAAATGCGTAATTTTTAATGATTATTATATAGGGTGGCGCATAAGTAACGTTATGATTTAATTAATGTATAAATTTGTGATATATATTTATTTTGATATATAAATGATATATATTTTGATATTAAATATATAAATATATTCAATATATATATATATATATATATATATATATATATATATATATATATATATATATATATATATATATATATATATATATATAATAATATATATTTTGATATTTTGATATGAAATGATATACATTTATTTTGAAAGTCAGCATTCGATTACTTATGCGCCACCAAATATACTGGATATTATATGCTTGGTTAAAATTTGATATGTTTCAAGAAATGTTGCAATGTAATGAAAATCATAATAAAAGTTTGTATTGAAAGAAATTTATTACTTATTTGTGGATATAACTTTCATTAAAGTTGGTAAAACTAAATAGTTCCGCGGATACGATTTCGGGAACTACTTGTTTTGAGCTCCGGAATCACTACAATCCGAAATTTAGCCGGAATAGTATAGTTTTTTAAAGATCTAACCGTCAGAAAACGGCTATAATTTTGGAATGATTTGGAATTGTGTACTTCTGATAGTTTTTCTGGAATCGTAAGAAAACATTTACCTAGGGTCTTCTTTTTTGGGTCATTAAATAAACATACACACAACATATTTCGTTTTTATTTTTATAGAGATTTGTTTTTGAAAGAAATATATAGAAAAGTTTTTCTATTTTGTAAAAACATAGGGAGTGCGTGAATCGTTTACGCATACCGTGAATCTATTTTTATTGCGATTTGCTCGCTTCAAAATTGATAAAAAAATTTCGATATTATCAAATTCTTACGAAAAATCAGTTTACGTCTGAAGTACCTTAAGAAAATATTTATTTGGAATTTTAATTGGAGTCAACACCTTTCACTTAGGCCAGTTGAACGAACGATTAACTGAATTAACTGGAAATACATCAAATATTACATTATATCCTTAATAGACTTAGTTAATTAAACATAACTAATGCCTATTTGGTTATATTATCTTGTGGTAAATATGAAATGATTTAATATTAACCACATACAACAAACACGTATGCATATATAATGGTCCTTCTAAACTACCACTAAATCTAAGAACTAGTATTACATACAAATGGTATCTATTCTAGGTCTCACAGTGTAATAACTATCTTTGTAATGGGTACATACATATATCTATCTACCTTAACCTCATATAATGATTAGAGGTTTACTACTCTCATACCTTCATTTAACTGTGTGTAGAATTGTGACCACACATTAGAAATACAATGTATATATTTATGTAATATGTTTAGGTATTTAAAGGGTTTTACCTTTACCATAATGTAAAATCACTATCAGGTTCAGTTAAGAATGTGATTTGTTGGGAATACATACCATGGTAATTACATGCAACATAGGTTAGGTTGTTGCGTCTGTCCTGGATCGAACACGGTTAGACCGTGAGGTCCATTCTAATTCTTCATACTCCTCCTTTAAAGGAGTTCTAGCACTGTCTTGTGTAATCAGGACAAAAAACCGGTTTACTTTTATTATATAACAAATACATATAAACACAAATATACAAATTAATGTAATTTTGAAATAAAAAAAAATTTTTAAACTATTATATTTCGAAAACAAAACGGTTTATAAAAAACTTTATTTAATAAATATTTATCTTTACTATCCTAGTTTTTTTAAATTCTGTCGAGTATTTTTTTTATACAACAGATAATAGTTGGGCGAACATGACGTTTTATATGCTTCTAATGAGAGAGAATAATTACTTTGTTATTAATTATTTCGCGTTCTAAACGATCAAAAATTCTGAAACTTCGGGAGATATCAGAAAATGTTATGTTTAGTCTGTGAAAAATTGAGCAAAATCTGTGGAAAAGTGATTTAATGCTGGAACTCCCTTAAGCATTTGGAACGTTTCGTGCACAGAATGGGGCTTTGGCGTCAGTAGACAACAAAAAGGTGTCTTTAGCTCAAAGAGGTCGTTAAAGACAGTTAACTCAAGAAGGTGCGTCTTTTCATAATAAAAGTTAAGCTATAAGACAGAGTAGATGAGGCAAATCTTTTCTTGCTCTTCGTTATTTTGGCAGCTCCTGCTGTAATCTTGGCGTATTGGATTTCCTAAAAGTTTTGTTTGTCTACTGCCCACCTAATGTCCCGTGAAGGCTGCTATACCGTTGCTCTTTAGATGATCTTCGTATAGAGCGATAATATCTTCTGTCCCATCTTGAGGCTCGTGTTATTTTACGGAGTGTAGAGATAATGCTAGTTATCTCATTTACGACATTATTCAAAGTGTTGGATGATGGTTCAATAACTACCCAGAATGCCGGAAATATGAAATTTGATGTTAAAATATGGCTAAAAATATGATAGTGAACTGCTGACTGGCTTACAATGATGTTGTTAACAAAATGGATTTTAGACTAGACAACTTGAAGGGGGTTTACCCAGAACTGTAAGAAAATCATTAGTTAATTTTTATAGATAAAATAAGTGCAAAAATTCTTTAAAAAAAGAATTTCAAATAATATAACATTTTAGAGAACTGACCAAGAAAATAATAGAGTTTTATGTTGTTCTCATGACAGTAAATTTTTATATTAAAACTAGTACAAATGGTAAGATGTAATATTAGAAACTTGTTATTTGCTTAATTTTTATGTTTTATAGTTTCAAATTTTATTTAAACTAGTAAATTCTCCGATTCTTAAAAACGATCTCTATTTAATTCTGGCCTACTCTAACAAAATGAAGCGTTTCAAATTTCGATCAAACTAAATACTGAATTCGTTTGAAAATAAAATAACATCTAAATACTAAATTCTTTGGTCAAATTTCTATTCTTTGGTCGAATGTCTGTTCTATGTTTAGAAAAATGTGATCTATATGATTATTTATGAGCTACATCGAACCAAACATTGTTTTCACATGAAAAATCTAAGGATGAGTGATACTAACACAGTATTAGAGCAAAAAAAAAACGAAAAAATTTGTAATAATAATATTATTTTTACGATGCACGCGAAATACTTTGTGTTTGCCTGTCGCACGTCTTATTCAAAACCAAAGGAACAAAAAAGGATATCGACGAACATATATCCATATAAAATGTGTATATGTAGAAGAAAAACGTAGTAAACAATTTGTACAAAATGTCTCCAATAAAAATACACTAATTCAAGAAAAATTTTGTTATGTGTATGGGAGTAGATATCGATATACAAGATGTTTATCTGAGTACACATAGAAAGCCCAACGCCATGGTTTTTGTTGCAAAATTTTTCTCACGTCCAGGAAATATTAACTCACTTCTCAGATCCTACAACCGAAACGAAACCCTTCCCCACGCGTCTCAGTCTATCCTTGCGCGCCAATTTGTTTGCCGGTTCGAGTACTCAATACTCTTTGCATCGATTGTAATCAAATTCGGTGAGTACAATCGATGCAAAGATTGGTATCCGCTTTTTATTTTCCATACTATTTGCTATTATTACTGTTATCGAATTATGCATATCAAGGAGATGGCGGAAGAACTATGGAACGTGGACATTTTATCAAAAAAAAAGGCGAAAACTAATTGCAAAAAGCATTTACTGTCACAAACTCGATAATAGTGGTATTTGTGAGAACAATGAAATCTTGTGGCAATAATTAGAAATAGTTGACGAGTTAATTCAATTCAATGACATTTGTCTATAAAGTATACGCTAGTCCACTCGAATTTGTCTTACGTAACTGAAATGGAATTTGACAAATATTGTATTGTTGACGCTTAAGTATAAACAAATAATAAATATATGAATAATAATGTTGATATTTGGCAACAGAAGTAATACTGTCAATGATATGAAAAAGTTGGCTCTTACGTTAGAGTCGTCTTTGGTATAACCATAAGGACTAGATATCCAGAGGGCCAAGGTTCGATTCCTGGTTGACGAGTTAATTTTTTCTTATCTATATTTCATTAATTATTATTTTAATGAAATTCATTTGTTTTTTTTGATAAATATAACTAATTGTTAAAAGTAGCCTGACTAATGCCGCCATTTTCGAATATGACGTAATGGGTAACATTACCAATAGTGTAAGTAAGCATCGTTTTTTGTATTTTAAGATACTTTTTTTACAATGCCATTTCATTAAAACTACTTCTTTTAAAGAGTCAAATACATATGAAATTTCCTTATTACATTTTTAAACTATCCATTTCTTGAAAATCTCGTTTCGACTCTCAACAATATGATCTTGTCTCGTTTCGTCTCATTTCTTTTGGAAAAACTTTGTGAAATGGTCACGTTTTCTTAACCACTTTGCAATAATTGCAAAAAAAAAACATAGCAACCTATTGACTAGTAAAGGTTTTATACACAGTTCATGTAAATTGTAGATATAGATACGCCGAATTTTTATAGCTTAGTTTTATGATCATCGTAACGTGACGTATACGTAATTTTATGACTTTTCTCTCAATTTTTCTTGAATACAACAAAACACACACTACACTATATGACTGTATAAAAGAAAATTCAATTCTTATTATAACAATGTGTATTAAAAATATATATAGTTTTCTATATACAATGAATTTAAATACATTGTAAAAAACAAATGTTGTTTCTCATCTGAACCAAAAAACAAACACGCTTCAAATGACTTACACGAGAGTTTATATTGTATATCAAATTCAAAACGTTTATACGGACTCAGTCCGATTCGTTCCAATTATTCTAAGAAGGTACACAATTTTTCACACACTGAGTTTTTACCGTCTAGACCCTAACCTTAGTATGATTCCAAAAAAATTTCAAATCATTTGATTTAATATTATAAGAGCGGTAAAAAATTCCCAAAACTTACGAAATTATCCACCTTTTATCTCGGAAGCTATGAGTTCGAATTGAATGCAAATTTGTACAATCGACTATGAAAAGTTCGGCACAAAGTGGCCACCTATTTTTATTTTTTGAATGGTAATTTTATTTTAAAAGCCCAATGAGTTGATAGTAACGTGTGAACATTTGTCAAATAATATTAAGCATATTTTTTTTATATTCTATTTCTTTTAGGCCATAAAAAATATTATTAATAATATTTGAATTTTAAATGTTCACACCATACTATCAACTCATTGTCACTTTGGAATTAACGATCCATTCAATAAAATAAAACAATAGACAGCCTTTTTCTACAGGGCTTATGATAGCCGATTGTACATATATTTATGCATACATTACTTATCATTGGTGTAGTGCCTAGATATAATGACTTATGATCCGATTTTTGCTCAGCCCGTTTCGATTATTTTTAGGACATGCTAAATTTTTCGTGATTCCTTAACAAATTCTGCCTTGAGTCCTAGCCTCAAGCAGCCTACACATTTTCAACCCATTTCATTCTATAGTTGTGAGAGGATGTGAAAATATATCCTATATGCAATACCAATGAATATATTTATATACAATGTTAAATTCCCATTTAAAACACAATTACCGAGGATTTCCGAGTGTCACATAGCTGATCGTTACAAGAAAACGTGACAGCCTAACTGAAATTTAATCTTAAATAATCTCTAGTCTTTTTATGCATTTTTCGGAATCTACCTTAAACTCTTTGATGAAGAGTTACTTTTTGTTTTATGACACGATTACATAGGTTTAGTTTATTTTATTATATATATATATATATATATATATATATATATATATATATATATATATATATATATATATATATAAAAATATAAAATATACTAAAACAAAAAAAAAACTAGCTATATCATAATCATAAAATATATGACTTTTCATATATATATGGAAATATAATTGTTATTATAGGTTTTTATTTTTATGGAAAATTGTTGTTTTTTAAGCAAAGTATATTTACATATATACGAAGTTTGTTTTAAATTTTATTTTGCATTTTAGAAAATTTGTAAGATGTTTATTACATGAATGTATGCTCGTAAATTACATATTTTACAATGCACATACATAGTTTAGATAAATATTTTGTTTTATAGGTGAGATCATACACTGAATAGATAATAATATTTTAGGTGTAATTTATATGTCATTTGGAAAATTTTATGGTAATCAAATTCAATTGTATGTTCTGCTTGCACCACCAAGTGTTATTAAAATATCTAATCTTTGAAGGTTTTTTTTTTTGTTTAATGTAACACTAGAAGGTGTCTCCCAACTTTAATTCGAAGTATTTTTCGAAAACCGAATCGATAAGGTACGAATCAATTATAAAATTTAAAAATATGATTTGGACTTGTGTTCTTTTTGAATAATTTATACATTCAAAACTTCAGGACCATTTCTATGGTTTCGGACATTTAAAACTTTATTCAACAGTCTGGTTGATGGGTAACGCGTATCCTCATCATATCGGGAATAACTCAAAAACCATATAACAGCAGCAATATGGGAACAAACTTGCGAATGCATAGGATATAACACCTCTTGAAATTTTCAATGAAAATCGGGAACTTTGACATGGTTTATCTCCGAAACGGCACGTTGGCGAGGTTTGTGTCCATGGAAACATTTGTTCAGAATGACAAGAAGAATATTTTCCCGAAGTTTGGCGACACCGAAAGCCATTTTCTATATGCAGTTACGCGGGATCCTTTGTGTCTCAATTTGATTTCCCACCGCTTCCACTACTATTTATCACAGTTTAGTTTACTTATCAATATTACACCAAAGTTCTATTTCAAGAAATATCGAATTCAATTTATATAGATCGACATTAGATATACTATATTGTATGTAAAAAAAATAGAATTAGAGTTTAATTTAAAAAAAAATTCGGGGTTTAGTTTTAAAAAAAAAACTGAGTGTTTAGTTTTTAAAAAAAAGACTAAACACTTTATAGAAAATAATTGAATTATCAATTATTTTCATAAATATGAAATTAAGTTAATTTAGTAATTTTAATTAAAAGAGGTATTATGATGTAAAAAAAAAATCATGAAAACTAAATATACGGTACTTTAGAAAAAAAATCCAAAGCAGAGTATTGTATGTGGAATTATGAAAATTAGAAAACGATCGGTCCTAACGCGATACACGTAAATATAAAAAAATAACACGTTGAACCGAAAGTCTTTCAATAAAAGCTGGGCCCATTAAAAAGATAATATTGAGGTAGTAAGATCTTTACTATCCAGTAAGTGTCTAAGTTATCGACAAGTGATTCGAATCTGAAAAAAAATAAAAAGGTACAAAAAAGGGAACAAAACAAAATATATGTTAAAATAAAATATATTTGAAATAAATAATTTTTAATCTAATACGCTGATAGTACAACTATCCTTAAAACATTAACTTTGGTTGTACAAGTTATGAAAACAAAGATTACATGAATATGTGCTAAATTGAACTGTAGTAAAAGAAATATCGTATATATAAAAAAAAAGACACTACAGTAAAAAAAAAAATATGTTCAAATATGTCTGATTTGCAAAAATATAAATATGGATTACAAATTTAATTCAGATACATAGTTGTATATAAAAGAGACATTACGCTTCTGTAAAGAAAAAATACACGGCCAAAAAAAAAACCAAGCGTATACAAACAATATAGTTATAAATTGAAAAAGTCAATGCATATTCACATAAAATATAAATTGTACAGCAAAAGTGTGTATAGAATGTGTATTGAATTGTTACAAGTTTGAGAGACCACAAGTTTCGGAATAGTGAATTAAATAAATTATACAAAAAAAAATATACTTAGATACAATCAGATAGAAACCATTAATTCGCCCATTCGATATTTCAGCACAATCCATAAAAAATATTCAATTTGTAAATTGAAGAAATAAAAAATTTTAAATACCATCTGATTAATTCATGTGAATCAACTAATTTTAGTAAGTGTCTTGAGACACGTAATTTTTGTAACTCCTTTCTTTTTGTAACTCACAGAGAGAAGTAATTTTTGTAACTTCCAGAGAGAAATACTCTTTGTAACTGATTTGAAATATGTGCAGAAATATCGAAGTAAGCTTGGATATACGCAAGTCATATCCAATCTAAGTAAATGTTTGTTGAAATTATGTAAATTCTCAACTAGCATAAACCAATAATTATATAAATTACTTTTTTTGAATAATAAAAATATGAAAAAATATCAATAATAAATTTTATACAGTGGAGTAGTAAAAAAAATTATTCTCCAATATTGCATAGTCAAGTGAGACCTATGTGCAAAAGGTATAGCTTGATTAGAACTAATAGAAATTTCGATTGCAAGTTTTTTCCCTCACTAACAATCCAACAAACAGAAAGTGAAGTTACATAAAAGGTTTTAAAATGATTTAAAATACAAGCGGTATATAAAGAAATTTGCCGTGACTGATTGATTCATCAACGCCAAGCGAAAACCACGAAACAGTATTACTAACATTATAATCCGCATGTAAGCTTAAAAATTAATCACTTTTAATCATAAAATCATTTAAAATAAACAATTAATAGCTTGTAAAAAGGATTAATCAATAGACGTTATGCATAATATAAAATGACGACATCTCCGTGAAATTATGTACACTCCCACGTTGATTAGAAAATGTATTTTAAAACTTAATTTAGCATCTTTCGATTCCATTTTACAACGAAATATTAAGCAATATCATGATTATATATTAATACTAGCTGAATTTCCCGATGTTGTCCATGGTTTAGTGGTTCTTGATCACTTTTTGAGTCGATAGTGTCTATTCCTGTAAATTTTTTCCGGCACTTCCGCTATTAAAATGTTCTTCGAATCTCCACTAAATTATACAATTTGAGAAAAACTTGACTAAAGCGCCACCTATCGAATTCTATGACCCTTGGTCTCGATCGGTCATATTCACACCGATTGAGGTCATACGTTCAGAAATTACACGATTAAAGATTTTTATCTACCCAACTATTTGCCTTACAATATATTACGTGAGTATATAAGCGACATCTGCAGAATTAAATGGTATACAAAGTTTCCAAATTAATAAAACGTTATTAATTACGATTGCATTTTTTTTAAAAATGTGGATAACTGTACAGACTCAACACATCCTTAAGCAGTAATTTGTATTAATTAATTAGTATGAATTAATAACGTTTAAAAAAATTAAAACAAGACTTAAATAATAATTGAAAAATATATATTAAACATTTTTTTTAATGAATATAGAAAAACTGCTACATCAAATAATATTTTTATTTTCTCTTGTGCTGTATCTTTCGCTATAAGCGAGGGATATTTTTTACTCCAGCTTTTGTACCGTAACATTAACTCATTCCAGCGTGTACGATCAATATAGGCGTTTCTTCTACACATAGAGCATTCATGGGTTTTCAGAGCTTTTCACAAAATAAGCACAAGTAACACACGTATATAATATTGTGTGTGATAATAAACGCAACGTGAATAGTGGGTATAAGCACACGAACGAATCATTTTACGATCAGATAGTAAATTTTCTGTTGTGTGGTGTGTTGTTCATGCTATAAATATGGTGATCATTTTTCTATATAAATGGCGTTCGAACTATTTTTGATCTCAAATTTGGCTGGAATTAAGAAAATTTACGAAACCAACTTGAAACCTTCTACAAAACTGTTGTCAATTCTGTACATGGAAAATATTTTCAAAATAACACAAAATGTACATATTTTTTAATTGTAAACTTGCGTCAATCTATCCATTGTTAGTATGGTTGCCTTTCGGTTATATTATACTAACGGAAGTGACTAGCGTTTACTAAATTTGACATTTAAGTAATATGTCTGAAATTAAATTTTAATTTCAGACATATTTAATTTATAACCAATTTCTAGAACAATAATTTGTATTTTATAAATAGATATTTCGACTACAAAGTAGTCATCATACTTTGTAGTCGAAATACGTATTAAATAATTGTTCCAGGAATTGGAGCAAAATTTGAGTTCTTTTTGATTATCTTAAGGATGTCCAGCATGAAACCACTTTTCGATAGATTTTGTTTATTTTTTTCACAGGCTAAAAATAACGTTTTCTAAAAATTCCCGAAGTTTCAGAATTTTTGACCGTTTAGTAATCATTCTCTCTCACTCTCTCTCTCTCATTAGAAGCATGTATAACTTCATGCCCACCCAACTATTATCTTTTGTATTAAAAAAAATTACTCGACATAATTTAAAAAAAAAACTATGAGAGTAAAGATAAATATTTATTAATTAAATTTTTTTTAAAAATCGCGTTTTACCGTTTTGTTTTTGAAATACAAAAGTTTAAAATTATGTAATTATATTTATTTGAATATATGAATAGTGAATATATCTATGTGTTTATACATGTATTTGTTCTATTATAAAAGTAAACCGGTTTTTTGTCCTTTTTATATAGGCAGTGCTTATAATCTTTGTAATATGACTGAACATTGATAAGATTATTTGACATAAAATATTTTGATATGAAAATAATAATTCATCGACATCAAAGACAGTGAAGAAAGATCATATGCATTACACTTCCATAACACCTCAGTTAGCTCAGAGGCAGAGCGTTGGTCTAGAACAAACCCAGAGGTCGTGGATTCGGTTTCCCATCCTAGATGTGTATGATTTGTTATATCAAGCAATTGATGCCAAAGCATCTAAGCCAATTGAATATATCTAGTATAACATATATGATGTTTTAACATTTATAATACAATGTTGTACTATATGTTGTAATATGCATGGCTTGTGTTGACACTGATTATTCATTATTTTTGGTCACAAAGTAGCAAATTATTATCTTTAAATATTCATATATTTTTAAAAAATGTAGTTGTTCATTCGGTTTTCGAAAAAAATAATGGTTAGAATGAAAATGGTTTGTTATAAAAATACCAACAGCTTTTATTCGAAGTATTTTTTCGAAAACCGAATGGATAAGGTTATTGGTACTGTCGACAGCAAAACTTGAGTACTTGTTCAAAATTTTATACCTGATTTGTATCTTATCCATACGGTTTTCGAAAGAACTTTTATTTTTTTTCGAATAGAATGGATTTGACACAAATTAACTGTAAAATTAAAAAAAAAAAGAACGCAAGCATTTCTATAAATTGTAGTTCACCTTTTCTTAAACAACGCACATGTTGTGTCACATTGCACATTATCTGCACGATATCTCAAAAACGGTACATTAAACAAAGGTAGAAATCAGATATTTGCAAAAACAAGATTTTCGCCACCTTTCTCTTTGAATATCTGTATTTAGAATATCAAAAGATAGGTCTATGCAAATTTTCAACTTGTTACTTTTCATTCCGAGATTAAATCCTTATTATATTGGGTTAAAGTGAATAACCTTAGTATAATAGATCCCACAAATTTATGTTTTGCATGTTTGTTCCCGTATACAGTGAAAACAGCTGATATTGATGATTTTTGTTCTATGCAGCTCAAAACCCATTGTTTAACCGATACGTAATAGAGAAAACCTTTATGAGTAAGTAATGATTATGTTTTGCTTACAAAATTAAGTTATAAAAAAACGTATCGACAAATGCACGTACAAGAAACTCGAGCACGCATCAAGTGTCGGCTCCGCTTTCAATAGAAGCGAATATCGATCCCTATTGGCGAATTAAACAAGAAACTCGAGTACGCTTTAAGTATCAATTCCGCCCCAATTAAAATCTTGGCTAGAACTATTTCATATCCGTATCCACAAAGCTCCACAAAGACTGATATTTGAGCTATTGATACAGTTGCATATATTAGACAATAAATAAGATGCGAATGCAGACGTTTGCAATATTCCCTGGTTTTAACCTACACTTTTGTAACTGAAAAGAAAGTGATTTTGTACCTAATTGTTAAAAAAATTCTTTGACATAAAATGCTTAGTATGAAAAATCATACACATCTTGGATGAGAATCGAACCCTTGACCTCTTCTAGACCAACGCTCTGTCTCGGAGTAATCTGAATTGTTATGGCAGTGGAATGCTTAAGATTTCTCACTGTCAATGTATTATTTATTTGTTTATTTTCTATTTACATAATTTTTATAGTTTTTTCTTTGTTAAAAAATTAATAATGATAATATTAAAATTTGTCAAATATAAAAAGAATCTGTCAAATTATAAGATAAAACTGTGATAACTGTTAAACTGTTAAACATTCAACTAGCGATCCCAAACTCTAGTACTTGCAGCGCTACGGTTTTGTTTTCGAATACATTATTAAGATATTTATTTAAAGAAGCTGGTAAGGAGGTTACTACAATATTCTAACTTTTAACGATTAATAAATTAAAAGTTTTTTGCATTCTCCATATACATTCGTTAACAATATGCTAATTGTTATATATATATATATAATTGTTGATAATATTATAATTGTTTTGCAGGTGGTTTACCATACAAAGTGTATCCAGGCCATGATGGTGTTTTAACAGAAAAACGTAAACAACGACGAATCCGAACAACATTTACATCGGCACAACTGAAAGAATTAGAAAGAGCATTTCAAGAAACACATTATCCCGATATTTATACACGTGAAGAAATTGCAATGAAAATAGATTTAACGGAAGCAAGAGTACAGGTGAGTTAAAATTATTTTGTTTTATGTTTTTAAGTTAATATTATTGGAAGTGTTTCAAATACTGTGGATAAAAAGAATAAAATATTTGAGGATAAAGTTTATTCTATGCCTTACACGGTTTCAAAAAAGGCAGATCTTTTGACGCCTAGGCATTATTATCTTATCAATATTGTTCAAATTAATGGTTGTGTATCCCTAATGAGAAACTGTTTCGAAACTAGTTAATAATATATTTATATTTTTATGATAACAAGCTTGGAAAACGTGCGTCTTCCTTTACGGGGATTTTTGGGCATCCAACTTTATATATATATATATATATATATATATATATATATATATATATATATATATATATATAATAGTTGGTGCATTTATTAGAAAGCGTGTGCTACAACCAATACAAGTTGATGTCAGTTTTTAAAATTTTACAATTGATTTGTGCCTTATTGATTCGATTTTCAAAAAAATGCTTCGGATAAAAGTTGTTTATTAGAAATATAGTAACAACATTTATTCGAAAATTTTTATTCGAAATCTTTTATTCTAAAATTTATACTAGGATCCGATAGGTGGTAGCTGCCGTAGTCAAGTTATTAACAAATTATATAATTTGGTGGAGGTTATGGGAAGCAAAATAACATTCGCGGAAGCGGCAGCTAAAATTAAAAAAGTTGAATAATTCAGTAGACACTATCGAATACTTAATTTGATTTCTTATTCAACACCGGGGAGAAAGAGTGTCTTTCCACGGGTAATGCCAAGGAATTTAACTTGTTATATAATATAATATTGTATAATCCATTTAGAAGTAGTTTAGAATCCTAAATTTATTATTACATCAAACTCGAAAATCGAAATCCATCGAAAATGGATGAACAAACTAATTTGTCTTAAATAGTTCGGTCAAAGAAATAACAAATGTGGTTTTAATACCGATTTGCATGTCTTAAAACTGGCTGAACTTTTATTACCTATCATACCTTATTTCACCCTATTTTTCAGGGTGAATATTAAAGTTGAAATACATTCTTCTATTTCTAATAAGTCAAAACATTAATTTTCAAGTCTCTAAAATCAACGATATCGAATCCATTCAACGGGTTTCAACCTGTTTTATCTTCTTGAAAGTCTCGAAAAATCTCTTAGTAGATTTTTAAATTACAAAAGAAACTTATTTCGAATTTTTAGAAAGTGATTTCAGTTTGACGTTGGATAGGTGTTCGATATCACACATTTTTCTACGAATATTATACCTGGTTGGATGTTAAAGAAATAAGAATCTGTCATCTATGAGAAATTAGATAAAAAATGATTTTTTTAAGAAAATTTGTTATGTAAATTAGAAATGACGGAGTTACCGTTTCATATAGCAACTAATGTAAATTTTCTGTACATACATGTTTTGTAAATATTACAACCTACACACAGAAAAGTGATAATGTAAATGTATTTTCTGGTATTATTTCCAATAATTTAAGTGAGTAGTATATATCTGGGTACCGTACATACATCTAGGAAAACACCTGTGACATTCAGAATATAACTTAATACATTATATGTGAAAAATAAATTCTTATATATCAAAAAATAAAATTTATAAAAAGTACAATACATCAGATGACTTCAATAGAAAAATAAAATTCGTTACGCAGGAGCTGCTTCAACTTAGCGAATTTCCTTGGAATAAATAAATTACTCTCTAGCGGTCACAATGTTAGTCTGATCAAAATAAAATGTCGTATCTGATTTTAGTATTTGCATGGCCAATTTTATTAATAAATAACATACGTCAAGGGGAAAGGGGGGGCATAAAGATAGAAGAAAACACAAAATATAAAAAATCTCTCTTAATATTAGAACAATCGAAAAATGCGTAAGAAACAAAGTTGTAGAAAATCATGTTTGATACAATTCATCACCTTATCTTTTTTGCTCAAACTCTAATGCGTACGAGATATTGAGGAATTTAATTTTCAATCTTAAACCGTCAATATTTTTGTAAATATTAGGGTTACAGAAAAAATGATAAGAAACAAAATTACAGTAAAATTTAATACCTACAACTTTACTTCTTATAAAATTTTCGATTTTTCGAATATTAAGGGAGATATGTCAAATTTTGTGTTTCACCCTCCCTCTAAACCCCCCTTTCCCCTGGTCCGATTTTACCCATTAACGAACTTGACCTTTTGAATACCAAAAGCGCTTCAAATACCAAATTTCATTCCGATAAAATGAAAACTGTGACCGCTAGAGTGATGACAGACACATATATATATATATATATATATATATATATATATATATATGTATATATATATATATATATATATGTATATATATATATATATATATATATATATATATATATATATGTCCATAGATATATATATATAAATTTTACAGATGGTGATTTTTGACTTCTACAAGGTAGGATCGATGGACATTTGAAGAAATTTTTGCGAAATTTTGACTTCGGTACGGGACCAATAGCTCTATTTCCTTTCAGGAAATTCGCTAATATAGAGTATCTTTATTCTATCGAATTATTTATCATTTGTAATATATTGGTGATAAGATTTGGTTTGTGAAGATAAAATTATATTCAATTGAAAAATTAAAAAGTTATACAACTTTAAGGTAGTCCCTCCGGTCGTTTGAGTATAGTCAAATCTGTAATTATATAAAACTTTATAAAATAATATTTATTATAAAATTTCTAAAAGAAAACTTTGATAATATTAAAATGCAATAAATTTAAATAAACAAGTTTAAAAAAAGTTTAATCGCATAATATACACGTTTATATGATCAGTAGAGTTATTGAGCATGCTCAAAGCACAAAAGTAGTCAAGGATTGTCTGGAGAAACTTCTGAAACTGGCAAAACGGAACAATGTTAAATTGATCTGGGTGCCGGGTCACAGTGGTTTCGAAGAAATGACAGGTGATCAACAGATGATCAACAAGTGGTCAAATGCACACCATGATCATTGGGAAAAAGTACCGCGGCAAGAGTTCAGGAATATACTGCTTCGGAGTGCAACAAAGAGGCTATCTCTCGACGCACTGCGGCTGAACAATATGCAACTGCGGAGGGTTACCGGATTCATTACCGGGCATTATCCCCTGTGGAAGCATCTGCACACAATGGGACTCCATAACGGGTCCATTATATGCAGATTGTGTGTCGAGGAGGAAGAAACATCCAGCCACATAATCTTTGACTGCAAACCTCTAGGTTACAGTAGATAACCTAGAGGTATCACCGAATATCAGGATATTCGGTGTATCTCACTCCGAATATATGAACCTTCGGGAGGATCTGATAAGTAAGCTCCAGGCTATTGCCACCATTTGGGAGAAGCAAATCCCGTCGGACTGAGGTAGAAGGGAGAGCACAATGGACCATAAGGTCGAAGTGCAATACTTTTTAGATCCCAAGATGAATCAACCCATCAATCATGCTCAATGCACCAGCAAAAGCACAAAAATTAAACCTGAACTCTTAAGGAACAAAATTTCATATTAAAATATAAATTTCAAACGTTAATGTTCCAATCTGTTGAGTAATTGGGTATACAAAAGTATTGCGGGTCACAAAAGTATTACGTTCTTTTTTTCAAAAATATATAGTGATGTGTGTCTTATTCATTGGGTTTTAAGGAAAATGTGTCGATTAAAAATTGTTAGAATATTCATAATAATTAACTTTAATTCGAAGCATTATTTTGAAAACGAATAAGGCACAAATAAAGAAAAAAAGTTTGAAAAAAGGACGCTACTTTTGAGACCATATGTACCTAATCTGATTATTATAATAAAGAAAGTATGAGACATTAACTCATTTCGATAAATTGGAGTGTTGACTCGATATCAATATTAATATTTGAAGTTGAATCTTTTAGTGTGATATTTTATTTGATCATATAAAATGTTGTTTCGAAATAAAATTTGTATTCGATACCCAAAGGTTGCTCCACAAACGTCTGTACGGTATTCATTTATTATATGTGATTTCATTGCGTCCAATCAAATTTCCTTGTTATTTTACTGGAAAGCAAACATATTTACCTACTTCTTTTCCAAAAAGACTCATATAGAAATCATCATTTTTGTGTGTGAAAATTGTTAATACTCCTGAAACACTTCATCATGATGGAAGTAGTACGATAAAAAAAAAATATTCGGGAGTACAACATCACAGAAAGTACAACAAGTACATAACTGAACGAGTACAAGCACACACACACACACATCCACATCTTGAACGTGTCTTTTCCCACTATACAATGACAGACACATTTGGCACCCTTTTATCTTAATAAACATTTCAAATTTATTATATTGTTGATAAAAATATAATTCAATAAAATTATTTTTCTCTGTTGGTAGTCTAGCGAGTAGAGTTAGTAGGGTAGTATACTTTTTTTTTGTTCATATCAATCAAAAATGGCTTCTATATCAATGATTGGTATAAAAAAATTAGTGTTTTATACTGCATGATATAAAACATGATGTAAAAACTTCAATGGCGAAGTTTTCAAGAGGAAAGACTGCTAAATATATTTACCTAATAGAGAATCCCGGGGCACATCGGAGTGCCGGGGCGGAATGAAGTTTGACGACTTTCTGTGTCGTGGGGGTGCTATTAGCGATTGACAATACGTAGAACTAGACCAACCTAAAGCGAAGATGATGAGGCTGTCCTAGTTTATGAATTTTGTACATAAACTTATTTTTTCTACATTTTCCACTAGCTTTATATGTGTTTATAATAACCTGTCCTTACCACCTCGTTTGGACCCATGCCCGGGGCAGAACGGGGCAATTGACATAATTTTCTGTTTTTGAAAAAAAAAATATTTTATTTTATTTTCTTACATCTGCGATAAATATTTTTAAGCGTTACAAAGTCAGGACTAAACTTAATATACACTTTTATATTTACATGCATCGGGTATAGTATAATAAACTATAATAAACTTAATATATCCTTGCATATTTACGTATATCGAGTATAAAATACCCGTCACAATTCATTCCTCTATGAGAATTAAATTTCTAGTATCACTGAAATATTTTAGATTTTTCTGACGAAAATAAAATACAATTGTCAATGTCAATTAAATTTGTTTTAAAAATTAACCTAACAAAATAGTATTTTTAAAAGTAAAAGAAGATCAGAATTGTCATAACGAACTTGTTATAAATAAACATTTATGACGAATCTTAAAACGTTGTCGTTGAAACCGGTAATAGTAGAAAATATGAATATTGTTTTGAAATATTTAAACCGTTAAAATACATTACATGCTTGTATATATATATATATATATATATATATATATATATATATATAAGCATTGGCTGTAACAGGAGGAAGTATACTAACTAGCTAACATAACAGTGTGTACAGCTCAGAAGAGAATTATAGATAGAAGAGAAATATCGAAATAAAAAATACAAGAAATCCCTTACATATATCACATGAATATGCAATGAATATGTCGCAGCTTTACACTAACAGAACAGTAGCTACAGTAGCTACAGTAAAACCTCTTCAAAAAATACAAAACAGAATTCCATTTAATTAAATATTGATATGAAAACATTAACTCATCAACCAGCAATGGAACCTCGAACCGCTGGATTCTAGTCCAACGTGTTTACCGCTATACCAAAGATAATCCCACGTATAAGTTAATTTTTACATATCATTGACAGTATTATTTGTTGTCAAATATCAACATTATTATTCATATATTATTATTTGTGTACACTTAGGCATCACAATACAATACTTATGTCGAATATCATTTTAGTTACTTAAGACATAATATGAGATAACTGGCGTTTACTATATAGACATACGCCTAAATATACACAAATATACAGTATACAAGTTGGCTCCATATGGAAAACTTTTTTATTATAAGGTTTACGAAAAAAAGTTATTCTTTATAAAAATCTCCGCTTTTGAAAATATTAACATTCAGCTATTCACTTTTGACATCAAATGTACAGGGTGGCCACAAATTGAACCACTTCAATTTTAAATTACATTTGGCAAATCCTACTTATAAAACACGTTATCTGTTATCCTAATTAACCAATCATCATACTTCAAATGTTTATTTGCTGATTTGAAGCATTTAATGAATGATATGTAACAAAATAATTAATACAGAACATTTATTTTTCATACATTACATTAAAAATACAATAATTATTGTTGACGTAAGTAACAACAGTTATCTTCAGTTCGTTTTTTCTTCAACGTATCCACCTTCGCGTTCCATACATGTAATTGCTATTTTACAAAATTCTTTAAATACACTCCTATATATCTCGGAAGTAATTTCATGAACCGTTTCCCTTATTATCTGTTCTAAATGGTCTACATTTAGAACAAAAATATACAAAATTTAATTTAAAATTGAAGTCGAACATTCCTATCGAACTTTTGATCCTATTGAACCTGTACAATCGATGTCAAAAGTGAATAGCTGAATGTTAACATTTTAGAAAGCAGAGATTTTTATAAAGAATAACTTTTTTTCCTAAACCTTATAATAAAAAAGTTTTCCATATGGAGCCAACTTGTACACTGTATATCGTCGGTTCTATTTTTTGTTATAAAGTTTTATTTTTTATTTTTTTTCCTAGTTGATATACGGATTTTTAACTGATGGAAGCGCTGGGAAGTTATTTATTATATAATTTTATAAAGAGTTTACCATTTCACAGTGCTACCCCACTTTAAAAACTATGCATCAAATAAAACCAATCGCATGGATATTGTACTAAGCAAGACTTGCGTTGATAGTGATTACTCATTATTTTTGGTATCGCAAATGCAAATGATTTTTTTTAAATCCACGGTCATATGTTTTTATATTAGTTTTTAAGACATTTTGTAAATAAACGCGTAGAAAATTTTTCCTGCTTTATTATTACCTTAAATAAACTTTGCTAAATAGATTTCAGAAATCGACTCCATTAATATATATATATATATATATATATATATATATATATATATATATATATATATATATATATATATATATATATATATTAATGGAGTCGATTTCTGAAATCTATTTATATAAAATAAATATAAAATAAAATAAATAGAGTCGATTTCTGAAATCTATTTATATAAAATAAATATAAAATAAAATAAATATAAATCTATATATATATATATATATATATATGTATGGATATCTGTTTAGACAAGTTCTTTTGAATTCAATATTATATAGGTAGATACAAATGCTACTAAATATGTAAATCTACAGACATTACATACCAACTATATACAATCTATATCTAACAAGACAAAAGATACATTATTAGCTTTAACTTAACTATATATATATATACATATTGTTATACAATTATTATTGTGTGTTTTATTATATATTCACTACAGTACATAATATATGCATATATCGAACGGAACGAAGCTTTATTTTAATCATACTCTTTACATATGTACTATCAACTACATAAACAACAGTTGTACATAATAAAAAATTTTCTATTTATTTACTAAATCCATCTAGTCCACAGTACAGCACGGTTTGTTTTAAAATCATTAGTCACAGGCTAAATTTTTGTCAGTAGCTTCCTTTCGACGAGACGCCCAAGTTTTCTCTCGCAAAAATTTTCGATGAAGCGCGTTATGTTCAGAGCGTAGGACTGGGAAATTGAACCACTGAATATGTAGGACAAGGTGGCACATCAAATTATACATACCATTATTAATTAACAGCATAAAAATCAGCTTGTTACTAACAACTATGTATACCCCGTTATTTGAACATGTTCGGGGTGGAGGACCTGCCTGTCACACCATCCATTTTATAGGACATAAATTTTGTTGAAGTTTTTATTACATTATCTCTCAATTTAACTAATCTCTCAAATTAACTGTTACTGATCAAATTTTTGCTATCGTCAAACAAACAAAAGTTACTCTCTTACGCGCTTCGTTAGTCATTATCATCGAGAATTTTCGCGAGAGAAAAGTTGGGCGTCTCGTCGAATGGAAGCTACTGACAAAAATTTAGCTTGTTACTAATCATTAAGAAAAACCGTGCTATACTGTGGACTAATATGGTTAAAAAATAAAATTCCGGTCTAGTTAAAGCTGTGACCGCTAGAGTGGCTACAAATATCGGAAAGGGGGACAAATATAAGAAAGTAGAAGAAAACACAAAATATAGAATATCGAATATAGAAAAAAGGAAAGATGTAAAGTTGTGCTACTTTACTACAATTCATTAGTTAGTCATCTTTTCTACAACTCTAATTGCTTGCTATAAGATTTTGTAGCATTTGACTTACGAATGAGATGAATCATATGAGATTTATTCTATTAAACACGTATAGATGTATTAAAACTTGACTTGTATTTTATATAGAATACATGTAATGTATATATATATGTATGTTTCTGCTATCAATAGGTAATTACATATGTTTAAGCTGAAATTGTGACAAAATATTAAATTTATAAAATTGAACTAAAATTGATTATCTTTTAACATTTTTAGTATTTAAATGTAACATTTTTTGTGTTTTGTGCGATTTAAAATTATGACTTTAAAATAATGATTGGGGTGTGCACGAAATTGTGCGCATTAAACTTTCTAGTTCTAATTCTAGATCACTCTCACAAAATTTTAGTAATCGGTTTAAAAAAAATCTTCTTTCATTGTCGTTCTTCAATGCTAGCAGATATAGAAAGAAAAGAAATATATATATATATATATATATATATATATATATATATATATACATATATATATATATATATATATATATATATATATATATATACACATATATATATATATATATATATATATATATATATATATATATATATATATATATATATATATATATGTTTGTTCCGTATTAATGGTTACAAGATGCAATTTTAGTTCAACCGGAATTAAATTTGGTACCTATTTGATGTGCTTTCTGTATGTCAAGTTTGTTAATGTGTAAAATCGGTCAAACAAGACCGTAGAAGGAGGAGAAAGTAGGGGGATCATAAGTAAAGTTAAGTAGTAATTAAATTAAACTAAAATTTATCATACGACCATATTTTCTGTATCTATATTATTTACAATGATATTGTATATATGGAAATGGAGTAAGTCGAACAATTTATGAACACCTGTATCAGAATATTTTTTCTACGATCAATTGTTCCAATCATTACAAATTTGGGAACTACATTTATAATATCCATACATACAAAATTGGATATTCAATATAAAAACAGAATTGTTTGTTCTAAATATACATTGTACACGAAATTGCTATACAGTACAACCTCGATTTACTTGGCCTCGATATACTGTGATTCGAATTTATCGGGGTCATGATGACTCATCATAAGAACACCTGCATCGGCACCAAAACAGTTAATTTTTGGTGGCGACGGGAAAATTTTTTTTTCTTCCGTTGTTTTATAATTGTGTCTTTTATACCTGATTTTCTTTCATGAAGGGTCCTTATGTATGTATGGATTGTAAGAACCCAAAATATGGTGCAATTATTGACTTCGTTGGAATTTACGTTTTGTAAATTGTTGATTTACAACTTCATGGTTATATGTAATATTTTTATGTAGAAATTACAAGCCAAATTATCACTTCATCCCGTTTTGTATCTGAAAAACAATAAATATTCCCGGGGACCAGTGTCAAGTTAGTCTTCAGTGTTAATCAGTTCGTCCTAAATAAAAAATCTCTCGATTGCCTTTTTGGCAACTTACTGATGAGTCCACTTATGAACCCATATAATACATACATACATATATATATATATATATATATATATATATATATATATATATATATATATATATATATATATATATGTGTGTGTGTATGTATGTATATATATATACCAGCCAAGTAGCCGAGCGGTCTAAGGCGTCATGTCTGCGCGGTATGCAGTACTTGGAAACTGGGAGGTTATGGGTTCGAATCCCGACAACGGCAGTTTGTCAATTATAAAAAAAAATAAAAAAAGGGGACAGTAAATTGACTAAACTGTCGGCGTATAGACAAGAACGAAGTAACCGGCTATGCTTGAGAAGGTTTTCTGCAGTTTCCTTCACGAACTTCAGATGAATATCGGCATAGTTCCTATCATAGTCGGCAGCCGCATATCCTACCAATTCCTAGTCAACTCACAAATTCCTTCCACTCCTCACATCCTCACATCCTAAGGCATCACAATGGACCTTATGGTCGAAGTGTAGCCCGTCCAGGGCAGCCTTTACAATCTACAAAACAAATATAGTACAACCTCGATTTACCAGGCTGACCTACGGCTATACCGGCCCCGATAAATCGAAAACCCGGTATATCCGAATACACGGTATTCGGTAGTAATATGTTCATATGTACATACATGTATGTACATACATATACATACATGTATGTACATATACATACATTCGACCTTATGGTCGAAGTGTAGCCTGTCCAGGGCAGCCTTTACAATCTACCTCTCTCTCCTCTCTCTCTCTCTCTCTCTCTATATATATATATATATATATATATATATATATATATATATATATATATATATATATATATATATATATAGATTGTAAAGGCTGCCCTGGACGGCCTGGTAAATCGAGGTTGTACTATATTTGTTTTGTATGTATTTTGTGTACTCACTCATTAGAAATAGTTATTTACTTCCATGCTAAGCTCGCCGTACTACCAACGAACAAAACCTCACACTCTTCCAGATCTTATATGACCGCTTGTTCAATTCAGGTGATCATAAAACATTGGCTGGTGTTTATATATATATATATATATATATATATATATATATATATATATATATATATATATATATATATAACATGTAATAGCTATTGTTCAAACTTTAATACATCTACTGTGTATACATATGTATGTATGTATGTATGTACAATTGTGACTGCCTTCATTGTGCTAGGATATATAGTAGATAAAGCTTTTCACTTCATAATATAGGTAAGTGGATGTCTTTACAATGTGGTTTACATTCATTTGTAAGTTAGTTATAATTATTAATTATTACAATTAATTACTGGATGTAAGACTAGCTTGTCAGGGTCGAAGTTTGACAATAGGAGTAAGATACCACGAAAGATGAGAGAAACGAGACGAGATGAGAATAAGTCAACGAGATACGAGACGAAAATTACAATCCTGATTTTCGATAAATATTGATAGTACTCTCTTTCAATCTTTCAATCTTTGTAGATTTTTATTCGGTAAATATTTACTGATCACAAAACTGCATACCATTTTTGATGATAATGATTTAGTTTTTCTATTGTCTTTATTCTTTCTATTAAAATATAAATAAATCAGAAATATATTTACTTTTTATATGAAAAAATTTATATTTTCAACTATAAAATCGAGACGAGACGAGAGGATAGAAAACTTTTACTAGTTAATATAATACAAGAGACATGCTAATCTCATCTCGTCGCGTCTCCGTTTATCAAAAGATTGTAGTAATTATAACTGACGTAATTTTAACAATTAATCAACTTGATTATTTTTATATATTTCTTAACACATTTATGATGCATTTTTTTGGTGAAACATGACCTGTATCTCCGTCCATTGGTATGTACTTATGAATGTATATAAGTGCACATAAAGACGAGCTACGGGTCACAATTCTTGATCGATTTTGAATTGTCTTTTTATGACGATTCGTTATCTAACAGACTAAGACCACCATGACTCGTCAAATAAATCGTCGATGTATCATCGTTCATTGTTTCATTGATTTTTACATGATTATTTGCAGTAATCAACTAATGCAAACTTAATGGTTTCATTTAGATCTACAAATATGAGAAAAACATATTTTAAACAAATGATAATGTAACAATTAACTGAGTTAATTGTTTCAATAATCTGTATATATTGAGTTCATCAGTGCGTTAATTGTTTATTTTAAATTTTCCACACGTACAGATGTATAAAATATGACTGGTGCATGTACAAGGTACTATATTCATATTTAATTAAAACATGCCTTTGCTATATATAAAAATCACAGATGTTTGAGTAAATATTATACATATAAATACATATTTTTGAACCACATTGTTTAATAAAGCATTTTACTAACAATAACAGAACGTATGTAATGCTCTATAACATTTACAACCATTGTTCGTGTTGCCCAGCCCATCTCATTTTGTGGTCAAATAAAGTTTTCTATAGGTAGTACACCTAATACTACTACCTATATGCGAGTTTTCTACCATATATCCGTCGTATCAGCCGATGTATGTTGGTATTGTATGAGGCTTTTATAATCATGATATATACTTGAATGTGGTTTTTCACACAATATAATACTCTAACAACCGCCGGTATATATTATATAAAATTTTTTTTCGGTGTATACGTGTAGGTACGTATTATTAGGGTGTTTTGCTTGGTTTTTTTTTTTTTAAATAAAACCAACCTCAAAATTATGACATAAACATTATTTATAATTTTAAAAACATAAAATATCTTTTTATTCATATTAGTATGCATATATATATATATATATATATATATATATATATATATATATATATATATATATATATATATATATATGTGTGTATGTGAGTGTGTTTGTTATATGCGAGGCATTAGTGAGATCGTTAATTCTTTCAATTTTTTTTGGAGTTATTTTTTTTATGTTTGGTTTGTAATAATATTCGGAAAATTTATATGTATAATAAAAGTATTTGAATATTTACTTTTATTTACATGAAGACTGTTTTTTAATGGTGTATGAAGTGAAAGAAATATTATTATTGTTTTTATTTTTAAAATAACCGAAATTCTTCTCTTAGGTAGTTTAACTAAAAAAATAATTTTTCTTTATTCCTGTTAATTGTCCGCCATTGTAGAGTCTACAATATTCTTTTCATTATTCTGGACCTGGACCTGGCTCACTTTTATCAGTACATAATCCATTTTCCCAGTTTAATCGGAGTCATATTTGGAGAATGTTTATTAAATAAATTTCTACCTTCTAAAGATTATTAAAATAATCAAAGAGAACTCTACGGTTTTTTGAAATTCAATTTCAGATTTTGTCCCTATTCCTAGAACAATTATTTGCATTTTTTGCAAAGTAGTCATCATCAGTATGCATTAGCTAAGCGTTACTATCTCCGGAATATGGAGTCAAAGATATGTTACTCGTTGATTTTTAAATTTTAACCTATTGGTGCATACTGTTCCACACTTAACCCATTTAGGTAACTTGTCCCAGATAATATATACGTAGAACATTTTCGAAAGAACCCACAATATCTATGTTTCCATGATACATGTATTTAGTGTTATTTACTTGCGTGGGTGTCGTTTTCATCAGCATCAATAGTGTTTGAAGCATTGATCACTATTGCACTTAATAAATAAGTTTCTATTAAAAAAAACATTTTTTAAAACAAGCTTATGTGTTTTATGTGTTATTCGATTTTTTCAATATTAAGAGATATATACTAAATTTTGTGTTTCCCACTCCCTTTAAACCCCCATTTCCCCTTGTCGATTCCGATAATGCTTACCATAAAAATGCATTGCCATCGAAATTGAACCAACATGTAAAAATTCAACTCCGTAGAATAAGAGGAAGTGGGCCAAATTTAACACGCAAGATTTCATTATAGACACTGGTACAGGTGAAACTAAATAAAAGCTTGTAAAATAGTATAATTTTTTGTCAAACTGGCCCAACGATCTTAAATTGTAAATCTAAAATTGTAAACAGTGTCTATATAAACATTTGAATTATTTTTTTCAAGTTTTAGCAATGATTTACGATATTTAATAAAGTGAGAGTAAATTGGGTATTAAATAATTAAATTAAAAATTACTTTTTCAATTTATTTAATGTATCCAATTTGTTAGCTTTTGAAGGGTACCTATCATAGAAGAAGTTTGTTACACATCTGAAGAGTAAAATATTATTTAGAATTAAATATGGTCAGTGTGTGTGTTTGTGCATATAATAATGTTTTTAGGTATCAACCTAAATATTCGAAAGAGACCTCGATTATATAAAATGATGTCACTATTATATAACATAACATACACAGAAGATGAATGATTTTGGGTTTGGTATCCCTTGCGGTTCACAAAGAATCAACCACTATTCATACAGTTTACCAGAATATCATTAGTCGAAACTTGTAATCTAATTGTATACACAATTTGTCAATATTAATATGGAAATATATACAGCTTGAATAGGAAGTTTACATTAAATTTCAAAATTTGCCCCAATTCCTAGAAATAAACATTTGTAATTTATAAATACGTATTTCGACTACAAAATAGTCATCATCAATATGAAATAGCTAGTCGTAATTATACTTCGGGAATATATGTTACTGGTTGCTAATTTGATGCGGGTCTCACAACGATATTAAAATAACCTTTTCTTTTATATGAATTGTGATGACCAATTAGCTTCGAAAACATAGAGTTGTCTTCGTTTTTCTTTGATAATTTTTATTTAGTTAATTTGCAGTTTTATATATCTTTTTTAGCTTAAATTCTTATTTCAAATTTTAATTTTTATATATGAGGGTAAATCGACTTGATTTCAAAACGAAATAATATTGCCCTAAAATTTCTTTAGAATGGTATCAAAGTCGATCTTTCCCAGACTACTTAGAATCGAAAATTGCACACATGTTGGATAGGATTGTTTTTCAGTTAAATATGTGTATTTGTAGTTAAAATTCTTCGCTGAATATTGATATATTCAAGGCTTTAAATCGAAAATGGCAACGAGAAACTTGAAAAACTTAAACTTATGCTCTTTTTCTGATTTTCTAATTCTCTTAAATCATGTATATATAACTTAATATGAGGAGTTATTATTATTGCAGAATTAAACTATATATATATATATAAATCGGGAATTGTATTACAATGTATTACAATGAAGCATTACCATAGCAACATCTTAGCGATTAAACTGACAAATCACTACACGTTTTTTCTTATATGTTAATACATGCTACGCAGCATTCCTGTTATTTAGCTCAAAAAAATACATACTGTATATGAATTGTATAATCATTATGTATAATCTCATCTCAGGTAGAGAATAAGATTTCATGAAAATTAGGAAATTAAACTGACCAATAACTGACTGTATAGACTATTTTAGTACATGTAAATAGAATGACAACCTAAACATTATTATTATTATTATTATTATCATTATTACTATTTTGATACAGCTATAAACAAGTCCCTGACCTCTATATACATAAGCTGAGGTTTTCAAGGAGGAAAATAAGAAAACTCTATCCCAAATTAACGCATATATTAGACTTTTAAAGCACCTCAACATTTATAAAAATATCGATTGAATAATTCCCGCTTCCTCGAGTGGAATACTTCAGCAGTGTAATATACGTAACGAATAACATCTATACAGAGCTCGTGAACTATTGAACTATAATACTTTTGAAATTTCCTAAAGACTTCACTGGGACCACAGTTCATACACAGAACTGTGGTATTGATATATTCATGAACATGTATTGATATATTCATACACAGAACTGTGGTATTGATATATTCATGAACTATTTACGTAGTTTAAAGTATTATCCTAAGTTCATGAAATTACGCATCCCATATACCGAATTAAAAACAAATTAAGTATCATTTTGATTAACGACTTGGATTAGTTACTGATTTTTCTACTATCTCTATCTACATAATTCAGTTTCAGTACTATGAAGTCGATAACTCTTATTACATGGTGTTTGCATACACTTTTTAAATTTAGATCATAAATACCTACTATGATGGTTTGATACCTATATATACCCATCACAATAGCACATGTCACTGGCGAGAGTAAATTTTTTGTTTCATTTTATAACGATAACTTATAGTTTGAAAGTATCTATTTATTATTTAAGTATAGTCACTGAATTTAACAAAATTTATTTGTTTTCGTAACTCGTAATTCGGTAATAGTATCACAACTATGTCGCGTATACTAAATTTCAAAATGGCGGCTTTATTGAGGCTGCATTTATACAATTAGTTATATTTTTCATAAAAAAAAGCTAGTTAGTTATACAACAATTATAGTTATATTTTGTTTATTTTATTAACATAAGTAACCCTTATGCAACTATTGAGCTTATAATTGAGCCTGACTACTCTGTTTCTAATTATTTCCACCAGATGTCATAATTAAAAATAACTTTTTCTAATAAATCCCGAAGTTTCAGCATTAGAACGCAAGATAATTAATATCAAAGTTATCATTCTCTCTCACTCTCTCTCATTAGAAGCATGTAAAACTTCATTCCCGTCCAACTATTATCTGTTGTATTAGAAAAAATAATCGACAGAATTAAAAAAAAAAAAACTAGAAGAGTAAAGCTAAATATTTATTATATAAATTTAAAAAAAAATCCTGTGTTACTGTTTTGTTTTCGAAATATAAAGGTTTAAATTTATTATTTTTCTTCAAAATAACATTATTTTGTATATGTGTACAGTGAATTTGTCTATGTGTTGTATTTGTGTGTTTATGTATTTGTGCTATAATAAAATCAAACCGGTTTTTTGTCCTGATTATATAACACAGTGCTGGAACGTCATTAAGGAACAAACACCAATAGTTTCATTATTTCAATTTGTTGTATTCATTTCTCTGTAGGTAGTATTTGCCAAATACCTGGTGTTGTTTGGTGCCCTATTCTATTTTTTACAGTGTGCATTTATGGAGGTCAGTGAAACCTACACAACATGAAAGACGTCAGACAAACAAAGTATAGAACAACATTCGTTTATAATCATTAAACTACAATCTATCTTTGTTGTCCTGTCCTGTCCATACAACTTGTTTATGGTCATTGCTTAATTAACAATTTTCATATACAAATTATTATGATTTATGTAGTAAAATAAGGTACAAAATAAAATTTAGGTATACCTAGAAACTACCTTTACCTTCCATCATACCTCTAACACTATGTGAAAAGTTGAAGCGTGTAAATATTGTAAAGTTGAAGTAGATGAAAAGGGTTTTTCCCTTTTATATTTTGTTGTGTGTGTGTGTGTGTGTGTGTGTATGTATACAAAATGTGATATTTATTTTTAGAGGTGAACTTCTAAACGAGCTTTATGTGTACGTAATTGAATAAAAAGTTTTCTATATGTTTTAACTGTTTCACAATATCTATATGTCAGAGAGTTAAATTACTTTTATGAATCTTTTTTTTTTAAATATTATTTTCGAATAATCGCTTACTAAATTCTCTAAACTAAATAAACGATTCATCTTGGCATTTGGTACCGGAAAACACTTGAAAATAGTGTCGTTGCGACTCAATATGAATGTAGCGTTTTTTGTCTTATCTTGAAGTTTGTGGTTTCATTCTCATCTTATCTCGTAAGTTGAAAGATAGCATTCGCAGAATATGATATAATTTTCTACAAAAGAATATTTTATATTTAACAAAAGTAGTTGTGGTACTAATGGGCATAATTATCGAATGTTCCA
Source organism: Nineta flava (assembly GCA_963920215.1). Taxonomy (NCBI): domain Eukaryota; kingdom Metazoa; phylum Arthropoda; class Insecta; order Neuroptera; family Chrysopidae; genus Nineta; species Nineta flava. Next base: position 107,117,988 of record OY986040.1, on the reverse strand, counting down.
AATTTTTGCACACTTATCAAGGGTATTATTATACATTCACTCTTGAAATCGATTAACCATCTCAAGTTGGAGAAAAACCTAACTGCAGTGAATAATTAACATGGGAAGCAATGGAGAGTACTCATTTTAACCAGTATTTCTACCAGTTTTTTATTTTGAATACAAAAACGACACTTAAGAAACTTTTAAAAATAGCTATAAATTATTTGATTTGTTCTGCGTATTTAAAAAAAACGAGAACTATTGACCATTTTATTGTTTAGTTATAACAACGCAATGAAGCATTTTTTAAATAAATATACGTGTCGGCATGCTGAACAGTTGACGGAATATAAGCGACGTTGCTGAATTTCAACTTAAATGTTAGGTAATAAAAATGTTAGGTAGTATTTGTATATACGTATAGACAAGTATCGTATGTGTAACGTATCTACCGGTACAGTCTTGGACTAAATTTATGTCTTATTATGCTATACGTTCCTTTGCTCTACTACCTTAACAAATTATTTGCATTTTAAGATACTTTATCATTTATAATAAATTCTGCTTAAGGTAGTCCGGCCACAGATAAATTGGCTAAATGATAATAGATTTTATGGTAATCAATACTTAAAACATTGACAATGGTGGAAAAAGGCTTCTTACCGTGTTAAAGTTAATGTTTTTGCAAAGTATGTATGTATGTATGTATGTATGTTGGGGTCAAATCTTGCAAGCTTAATTAGAACCACTTCCTCTTATCGTACGGAGTTGAATTTTTTATGGTAAGCATAGGACAAGAATCGACAAGGGGAAAGGTGGGTTTAGAGGAGGGGGGGGGGGAAACATAAAATTTGATATGTCTTTCTTAATATTGAAAAAATCGAAAAACACATAAGAAGTAAATTTGTAGAAAATTAGTTTTAAAATGATTTTTGAATAGAAACTTATTAAAACTCATTACTCAAAACTCAAAACCTTTAGAACGAAACCTTATTGGAACATTATATTTCTTTATACTATTGGCTACAATAGTAGTACTCATTTTTCAAAATTTTATAATTGATTTGTGCCTTATTCATTCAGTTTTCGATAAAATGCTTCGAATAAAAGTCGTTCATTATAAATATACCAACCTTTTAATCGAAATATTTCTCCAAAAACCGAATGACTAAGGCACAAATTAATTGGAAAGTTTTTAAAAAAGATGGCTACTTTTATGGCTTACAGTACCTATTTACGGTAGTATGTCCGTAAACCCACTTTTTTACAAAATGTAATAAAATTTTAGATATTAATAGAATAACCGTCCCCTTTAGAATTGCTAAATTTGAAATTTTTGGTCCATTTATTCACTATCGGAACTTTTTGCATGGGTTAAATGTACCAGTTGACTGAAAGTACCACATTTTACATCATAGATTAAAAACTTTTCTGTAGATTTTTTTTTAAAATAACTTATTGATATCCACATTAATTTATCACGAATTTTTTGAAATTAAGAATACGGTTTTTGCCTTATTTGTTGAATAGATTAACATTAATAAAATATGGAATTTTTAGCTATTCTCGCCAAGTGGTATATGCAATGTCTCCTTATTAAGTACCGTATCTGCAAGAATTATGAATCACTACTGATGTGTCAGACATTTTACGTATAAATGAGAATATTTTTATAGACTGGACTACCAGCCAAGTAGCTGCGCTTGTAAATGCGTTGTGTGTACTTGGAACTGGGAGGTTATGGGTTCGAATCCCAACATCGGCAGTTTGTCAATTATTAAAAAAAAGGGGGCGGTTAATTGACTAAATTGTCGGCGTATGGACAAGAACGAAGTAACCGACTATGTTTGTGAAGGTTTTCTGCAGTTTCCTTCACGAACTCCAGATGAGTATCGGCATAGTTCCTATCAAAGTCGGCTGCAGCCGCACATCCTACCAATTCCTAGTACACACAAAATAATTTGTCTTCCACTCACATCCCCACATTCTTAGGCATCACAATGAACCTTATAATAGACCTTATATATGAACCTTATGAACGAAGTGTGTCCCGTCCAGAACAGCTTCTACAATCTATTTATCTACAAAAATTATGAATCACTACTGATGTCTACACATTTTACTATATTTTATTATATATGAGAATATTTTTTTAGACTGGACTGTCACAGACTTACTACCTTAATATCATTTAACAACATTATCTACTATTAAGAATATAATATACCACCATACATTGTATCATTGTAGAAGCATCATTCCATATTCAATTTTTATCGGTAGTCAAATTAACATGAAATGTAAAACTTTTGTTCGTATCTAATAAAACATAATCAATTAGTAGGTCGAAAGGCATTTTTATGTACACACAATTGATGTTATACACGCCTTCTTGAGTGGCCACGTGTCAACCGGAACATTACAATTATGTTATTATCACGTGTGCGTGTGTGGATTTATTGTTGATTTTTATTCATCGTCAGATAGATGATAGATAATATCATTGTGATGTTTATCGTGTAAATGTATATTTTTGTTATTGATCAAATCAATTCAGTTATGATTGATCATTTTGAATGAAAATACATTGTTCTGCCTTCATATATATTTTATTCAAATAGAAATACGATATCTCAATTTAGAATGTAGATTACATGTCAATTTCATATCCTGTATATATGTAAAATATATTAGGGCATTTTAAGTTCCAAGTTTGTAACGGTTAGAAATATTGGGCGTATAAGTATTGAGTATTAAAAATCTAGTGTGAACAGTCACACAATATCTATATACCGTGGTATTTATAAATAAATATATTTTAACTTGTTATCCCCCGCGTAAAATTTGTATATAGCCTATAATCTTCATCAATAAACGGGCTATCTAACGCAAACAGAATTTTTCAAATTGGACTGGCAGTTCCATAGATTAGTGTGTTCAAACACATAACCAAACAAACACTTCAGCTTTATTATATTAGTATAGATAGATATAGATATAAATAGGTCCCTGGTTCAAATCCAGCTGGAGGGAGAATTTTTTAAAAATAATTTATTATTTATTTTTTTAAATTTGTAATTATTTAATTTAGATAGCCTATAGCCTTCAAATCGGAGTGGCAGTTCCAGAGATTAGCGCGTTCAAACAAACAAAAAACATTTCAGCTATATTATATTAGTATATATTGTCTTTGTAAACTTAGCTTCAATATATCCATAGCTCTAGTATGAATGCATTTCGGTTAAGTTATATTAATGGAGGTGACTAGCATTTACTCAATTTAAGTAATACATTTAAACATTGGTTACTTAATTGACATCAATACTTGATATTTAAACTATATCGTACAAATCTCTGTGATGTTGAAGCCCATTTATCTCTGTCTCTCTGAGCCTATGCGCAGAGCAAATATCGGCATAGCCACAAAGATGTTATGCAAGATGAATAATATTCGTCACTATCTTTATGTACGAGTATTATTACCAATGTTCAGGGGCATATCAGTTAAATTTCAAATAAAGTTAATGCAAATTACCTCCAGTAGTATCATTTAAATATGTGAATAGCCAAAAACAAATAAAGTTATCATACATGCCGAACAAGAAGATGAAGAATTATATACAACCCACAGTTTTTTTTTGGCCGAGTGTGAAGCGAGTATTCGGAAACGAAGTTGAGATTTTAACATAAACGATATACGTAAACGGTTTGCGTATACCTTATTTTTTTTATAAAACAGAAATACTTTTCAATACCTACATTTCTTTAAAAAAATAAATAAATTAAAACTTAATTTAAAAAAAAAAAAGTTAAAATAAATATAGCAAATTTTTTAAATAGGTATTTATATTTAGGAATGATAATATGCAACTGCGACACCATAAGTACTAGATAATCACTGTCAACAAAAGTATTGCCGCGTACATTGCATCATAAATGTTAAAACACTAGATATGTTCATTTGGAACAGCGGTAATAAGTAAGTTCTTTCTATTGTATTTTATACTTTTTGCATTGACTACCATAAAAACAAGCCTGTATACAATTTGATACTATTTGTTTACAACTATGATAAATTTATGAAATCTGACACACTTCAATAATAACATTAGTAAATATTAAATGTATAATAATAACAACTATTGAAAATAAGCTGTTAAATTTGACATGAAGTATCCGTAACCAATAAGATTATATTTATGTAATATAACACTGACTAAACCCATAATTTCTATGGTTAATTTTATGGGAACCAAAATCATATTTAACACTGATCATGCTTATAATTTAGTCAATAATTTGTAATATATTATTTAGTTAAATATTCTTTTATCGAAAAGAACAAACCATCAATATATTTTAGTATCGTTTACAAGACTCTTGAAAAGTATTGGAGGTTTGTCATTTATATTAGACTATTTATTACGAAATCTTAGCCTGTACAAGGTCCAACACGCACTTGCCCGATGTTTGTTTTTTACCATTATTTCTAGCCTGTTCAAAGAAGAACGGAAATTGGGTCCTATCGACGATACTATATGGTTTAATATGAAAACCATTTTTATCACCTTTATGATAAATGGGTTTGTAGTTTACAATGTCAAAAAGGTAGTTAACATAAAATACGTAAATTAATGTACAGTACTATTGGCCATACGTGTAGATTTGCGAAAAAATATTTCGGATAAAAGTTGTTTATTATAAATATATTAACCACATTTATTTGAAATATTTTGCCGAAAACCGAATAAATAAGGCGCAAATCAATTCAAAATCAAAAAAGAGATTACTTGTGTGGCCAATAGCTAGCTAGTATACTTAATCATGGAACTATCTTTATTTAATGTCTTAATTTTCTGGGCAATTAGTAAGTGAAGAAAATTAAGTTATTGACGTCAGAAAAATAAACCTATTTTCGGATAAGGAAATATGACTGGAATATTTAGCTTGCTAAAATGATGGTTATCAGCAAAAACTTATATAGGATACCAACAAAATAAATAATTTCGGAAAATATCTTATGTAAAATGTGAAAAAGATAATATAATAGGATATGAACCATAGACCTTCGTCTATCCGAGGCGATGCTTTTACCAACTTCACTGTGGTGATTTGTATGTGATTCCATTTCATATGCGCGTGTGTAGTTAATTTGTATATTTAGATTCCCAAAATTATCTTACAATTACATTATTATTTTTTTGTTGGGAACTTAATATTTCTGTATAGTTAAGAAATTACAATACAATTTAGGAAATTATATATTAGAACCATACTGTATTCAACGGTTTTGAAACGAACTAAAAACAAAAATGAGTGAAAAATATTATATACAATAATTCTATCTCACTTTTATAATTACAATAAACAATACGATGGGGCCATAAAGTGTACGCTTACATCGAAACGAAAACGAAAAAAAGTACAAAAAAGGTTGTGAATGTTGTGAATTCCAGAGAAGAGAAATTATTTTACTTTTGTGTTCTATTATCACAAACAAACGTACACACACACACACACACACAAAGTTAGGCAAACAAACATACAAACATACTTTAATGGTTTGAGAGAGGTGGTACAACATTCACTAGCCACTTAACCGTTAGTTAGTGTGTGTTTCTGTATAGTGACTATATGTATACAGCAATAAGTGCTTTCAGACTTTATTGCAAAGCTCATGTGTTAAACCTTTTGCCAACGACGTCTGTTTTCATGCCACACAAGATTATTCTATTTTTTAAACATTATGTTTTGACACTTACCAAATTAAAGAGAAGTTTTCGTATTTGTATTATTTTTTTATTTGTTAATGCTTTCTGTTTTAGTTTATCTTTACATAAACGGTTAAAGTTTTTTTTTTGTACATTTCTCTGTAGTCCAAGAAATTTGTAAATTTATCTTGGCAAAATTGTACATATCCAATATTTATCGCCCATATTCACATGAGCGATAAAATGTAGATTTTTTCAATATTTCCAAATGTCGTTAATTACAAACATTATTATTAAAAGAGTACATTAAAAATCGTTTCATATATTTTTTGCTGTCATATGTATATATTTGCAACGAATGGAGATTTATTGTTAAGGAATGTATTTTCATCACCTCCAGTTCACCCATAAATTTGATTTTGAAACCGCCTGAACAGATTAAATGCACAGATCAATGTTTTCATTTTCTATATAACTTCTGTAATAGTATTTTTCATCAAGAAATCATTTCTTTTCGGTTGGAGTTTCGCAATGGAGGAACTACTGATTTTTTCATATTTTTTTCTAAAGAACCTTAGCCCTTTTTTACAAGTGCAAGTTTAGATGAAGGTTTTCAATCGCATTAAAAATAGTCGATACATGTTGTTTAATTTGCCTTTCTTTATCAAACAAATATCGAAATTTGCCCAAACGATAAACGAATAGTAATTAAAAACATTATTCTGAATAGTACACAAGAAAGGAGATTGCAGTGCACTAAGTTTCATGTAAAATTGCATCAAAATAGAATCCGTCTCTAGTTTGATATAAATAAAAATTTACATAAAAAATAATACTGCGTTTACGCAGTAAAACAATCGATTGAAGACTTTCATCAAGACTCACTAGTGTAAAAAAAAGGGACTTAGCAAACTAAGAAAGGAGCCATAAACAGATTAAAGATTTTTTCGAGCATATAAATCTGTATCGGTCTAATTTGTTTAACTATTAAAAAATCTTATACATAATTAATTTGGTTTATCTACTAAAATTGTGCCTAAACTATTTGCTGTTTAAAAAAATGTTTCATACAAAAGTTGTTTGTTTTTAGTAGATAAACATTCTTTTATATTTAAAGTTTTTCTGTATAAAAAGTAAGGTTTTTAGCGTAGCTACCACTAAAATGCAAACTGAGCTTAGAAGGACAGCGTTGGAATAGAATGGCAGAGGTCGTGGGTTCGGTTCCCATCCTGTGTGTAGCCCTTTTAATATAAAGACATGAATATAAAGACATGGACATTTGATGTCCAAAGAATGTAATCAATGTTCAGACATATTACTTAAATTTCAAATTAAGTAAACGCTAGTCATTTCTGTTAGTATAATATAACCGAAAGGCAACCATACTAACAATGGATAAATAGACGCTAGTTTAAAAAAAAATTATTTTTGTGTTGGGATGGATTTTTCACTTATAAATTTTTCAGTATTGTTCTATAAAAATATATTGGACATAATTTTTTGTCAATCTTCAATTTGAGTGTAAATTGTTCTTTTCATCTGAAAATCTGTGTGTTGACATTACAGGTCAAATGTATCAATATGATATTACTTAGTAACTATAGAAAGACATCAAAAGGATCAATACATTATTAATCACAATGAGTTACAATTTCATAATACTACAATAGTTTTAATTTCAAATAATTTCAATCCACTTAGAATAGACTATCAGATCAGATAAATGAATGTAGTATATTTATTTCTAATTTAATTTATAAATATGTTATGTTGTTACTCTTTGAAGGGAGATTGATTTTTGTATGGTGTATAGTGTCTGTTCAGTATCAACCTTTCTTTATAAAAATGTTTATCTCTGATGTGCAATAAATAAAATCTACCCCGTTTATTATAATGGTTGTCGCATGATTTGTTTTTCATTATGACTTAAATAAAAACTCCTCGCCTACCCTACAATGTGAAATGTTGATCATTTATAGTAAATTATCCTCTGGAGATATCTTAGATCCGTGAGAAATATCACTTAAATAGTGTACTGAAAAAAAAAAAAAATTATTAAACAATTACAGTACACTATATGTGATTTTTATCTGTTTTGGGGTGTAGAATTTTATGTATTTGTAATTCAACCAACCATAGAAATATATACTGAAATTAAATAATTGAAATTTTTTTTGGAAACCTGTATCAAGTGTTCTATTTCGTACCAAAAATTACAGAATTTTGGTAAGAATCCAAATTACTCGTATGATGTAACCAAAAATATTTGGTTTGCGCTTAAAGCGTTCATTCATTGTTTTGTGATGTTGAGAGAGATTTGGACATAGACTTACGAATTTACAGTTAAGTCGAGCATGGAGATAAAAATACAAATACCAATGCACGACAATAAAAGGAGTGAAAATATAATTTAATCTATAAAATGAGTGAAAAAGGGATGAAATAAAAATAAAACAAGGATAAAATTTCAATTAAATAAATAAATAATTATTTAATTAAATCATGCATATATGATTTTTATGCACAAATTAATAAATTAATCTTGAATGCCACTTCGAAAACTTATTAGTACGTCTTTTTTCGACATTGATCTTAGTCATTGTAATACCTAAAGTAGAAATAACATCTTAGTAACGTTTAGATATAAAACTAACAAAAAATTAACATCGAATCTGTATATAACTGTGGCATAATATGCTATCTATTAGTGAAAATGTCGACTAATAGTATACTTGTATCCATTAATATTTTATACTAGTGGTTAATATAGAATATCAACCAATACTTGAAACTAACATCTGCTGGACAATTGATGACACTATTATTATTATTGCACAATATTTATTTATTATAATTTATTTCACGAGTGTATCGGGGCTTGGAAATTTAATATTATTTTACTTAGCCAAAACTTAAGGATGTACGAGCACTTATGTCTAGTTCATTTATAAAATTCTGCAAAATCTTATATTGTACATTCATAAAAGTCCACAATAATGTTAATTATTTTTTGTTGGAAGTTATAATTAAAATTTAATTTAGGCCAGTCACACCAGGCCTAACATAAATATATTTAAGAAAAAAACCTAAGATTTTTGGTAATTAAGCTACCGCCGACAGAAATAAAATTTACCCGAAATCTCAGTTGTTTTCTTTTTTTAAGACCCGTCTTACCTAAACAGAATTTTGTTGGATCACTCTCTTTATTAATATTTCTATTTTCTATTGCGTAGTTTATTTTTTATTTGTGTTATTTTATTCCAAGTGAAAATTATCAAAATATGGGTGAAAATATGGGTTTTTCCATAAGAGCAATGCATTAAAACTCGAACTTTAACATTAAATAATTAATTAAAGACCCCCGTAACCCCTCCTGAGACTTTTATAATTAATTTATATGTACATCAACTACATATAAACAAAAAATCAAGCCTTAATCTTTTTGAAGCTTCAATGCTCGTACATCCTTAATGTTCATTAAAATATATCTATCGTACACATTGTAGTTTTGTTCTGTGACTCAATTCCAATTTTTATAATATTATAACAACGTACATTGTTTATTCTCGTATGTAAGTCAAAAATACTGGTTAGATCAATGAATAAAGCTTACAAGAAAGTGAAGACCGTAAAAATATATATTTTTCTTTACATACGAGATATTTTTTTAATGTATTTCCCAGACCCTACACCATCACAAAATAATCAACAAATATTAATTAAAAAATACTATGAGAAGACTATAGCGAGTCATCATTTCAGGCAGTATAGAACTTACGATATCAAACTCGATTTGCACAATACGTAAAATCATTTTAATTCTTCTCGAATGAAAAAAAAAACAATTATTAAATATATCATAACATTTTTATGAAAATAATATTCATAATTTTTGTTTTGGACAATTTTTTTCATAACATGTGTTCCAGAATTTATTTTATATATGCAAAGAATTTATTCGTAAAATAATGATCCGTTACAAAAAGTAAATTGCTTGGAAAGTGATATAAAATTATATATTTTGTGATATTAAAGAACTGAATATTTGTGATACACAAATACACAAAAAATTATTCTTTTGAATAATGGAATATCATTTTCGTAATCACACAAATTATATTTTTGTGGGGTCATAAAGATAATGTAATTATTTAGAAAATTAATATCGGGAGATGAATTTGATATGAAGACAAAATTATTAGGCAAAATAAGACCTCAACTGAAAAAAAAATCATTGAAATAATTTTATGAAATACGGTAACACTAATACATTTTCTTTAAAGTTAAATGCATTAAGTGTATAGGATGTTTGTAAAGCGTCCCGTTTGTAAATGCATTAAGTGTATAGGATGTTTGTAGCTTGGATACGCATAACTAGTTTATTTACAAGATTTTAATTTTATGCAAATGTAATTTATGAATTAATTTTGAATACGTCCATTTCAAAAACTTATTAATATACCACTTTTTGAAGTTGATTTAGAAGCACATGTTTACATAATTTTAACACGTGTTAATACAAAAATATTCACTTTAAAGAATCCATTATATATAACTGAGACGTAATATGATATCTATTAGTAAAAATATCCACTAATAATATTCTCATATCCATTAATATTCAATACGTATATATAGAATATGAACTAGAGTTGGGTCGTTCCAGACCTGTATAGTTCCATGAACTATATCTTTTGTCGGATATGTATATGATTGTTCCTCGAAATTCATTTTAGTATATTCATATCGGGCTTTTTTCTATCTGTCGTTACCGTCAATACCGAATATACCGAATAAACGAATATATAAAAAAGAATTCAACCAATGAACTCAGCTTTTTACTCAATAAAGTATGTAAATACTTATAATTAGTTTTTTAATATGATCTCATAAAATAAGTATATTTTTGTACTGAAGTGTGTAATATTTAAAGATTATTATATATGTACTTGATATTATATGCTTGGTTGAAATTTGATATGTTTAAAAAAATGTTGCAATGCAATGAAAATCATAATAAAAGTTTGTATTGAAAGAAATTCATGTAAATTTATTACCTAGTTGTGAATTTAACTTTTATTAAAGTTTGGTAAAACTAAATAGTTCCGCGGATACGATTCCGGGAACTAGTTCTTTTAGCCGGAACTACCCAACTCTAATATCAACCAATATTTGAAACTGAAATCTACTGGAGAAATGATGAACAATAACTACAGTTACAGCTTAGCTTGTAACTAATATTAGACATATCTTTCGTACTAAAATTTTACTCTCAACGACCCTAGAGAGTATAATTAGAAGGATATACATTTTTTTTTTAAATACTGTTTTTTTTTAAACTACTGTTATCGACGAAACAAAAGAAAAATTGCAGATAATCTCGAATTAAACACTACAGAAGTTTTACTAGCATGTACTAATTATATACATACATACATGTACATACAAGTGAAACTTCTGTAGTGTTTAATTCAGTATTGTCTGCACAATTGTTTTGTTTCCTCGTTAACAGTTTTTGCATTCCATAAAAATGCATGGTTTTTTTTTGCAGATCTTAGACAATTATATTAACCAAAAAAATTAGCAATCTTTTAAAGATGTGCCATTATTCTACGTTGCCTGATGCTAGTTTCTTAAAGAAAAACGTTTTTTTCACATTACAAGTCAAGGATTGCTTTTATTTTTAAATCTGATCAATATGTGATAAATTTTTTTTGTTCCTATGTTAGAATATATTTCTCTATACTGAAATTTTTTTTAAAATTGGTATTCAGCTTTACTTACCTTTGTATGTTTAACTTCAATATCACAAATAAAAAAATGCATAATTTATTTTACATAATCTCACTATATTTAAAAAATATACCTTTCTATTATAGAACAACATATTTCCTCTTTTGTTAAAGGATAGTTATATTTAAAAAAAATACTAGAATGGTGCAAAATAAACGTAAATGTTACATGTTTGTAAATCATTGTGTGTTTTTGCAAGTATAGAGATACAATCTCAAATTCAAATGAATAATTTATTATGTATATTTAATAGAATATGTACAAAAAGTACCATAAAGATAACTGATTATTATTGAATAAATTATTGAATAATAAATTTACAATATATAAATCGTTAAAATGACTCTAAAACTAAATAAAATAACCATATACGTCACAAACTGAAAATTACGATCCTAAACAAATCATAAAATTTCTAGAATATATATTTTATAAACATACGGTGTATAAATTTATTAATATAATAATCAATAATAAAATCAGTACTGTAAAGTCGAATAACGATATTAATTGATTAACAAAAGGTCATGATTGTTAGAACTTCAATTCTGTATCAATAGGACATATATCAAACTTTGTATTTTAAAATTTGCAAGTCATTATTGTAATAGAAATTGTTGATTAACTACCTATTATTGATGAGTGATACACTTATAATAATTTTATGATTGATTAGTAACACATCGGAAATCAATAAATTTTAAATTTATATTAAGTTGTAGTAATATTTTACGGTACCAGATGTATCTATGATATTTTAAATGATTGTAAAATGTTTTAGGTTATGTGTTATCTGTCATTCATGAGCGTTGTTCCGGCACGTTCACTCAAAACATATATATATACTATATATATATTCTCGAGTTTTGTTTTGTATTTAGGGGTGGTTTTCTAGTTTACTTTGGTTTGTCATTGTGTTATGTTGTCTTCTTGTGTATATTACAAAAGAGGGGTTGTTTTGTCACCACGAGTATTGTATTAAATAAATTGGGGTAAAACTTTTGTATGTATGATTGTATTTGGTGTAGGGGTGTTTATGTCGTAGCCTATAATACATGTTAAAAGTTGCAAGTAGTTTATATATATATATATATATATATATATATATATATATATATATATATATATATATATATATATATATATATATATATATATTATTAGTAGCTTCGTGTCTTCCTACCCTTAAACCATCAAATGTTAAATACTGATTAATCTGTTAAATTGAATTAAAGTGACTTGGAGTTATTTTACACATTCACTTTTTATATTGTTTTTTATTTGTTTAAACTTGTTTTTTTGTCGTACCAATTATTGCCATTGTATTTTTTACTGCGCACTGTATACTATATTTAGTACTAGTACGAAAATTTCATAATGTTGAAAGGAAATGTTTGAAATTATATCTATTTTTCTAACAGGAATAGAGTCCCTCATGATTTAAGTGCTTAATCTTGAAATGTTTTCAGAAAAATTACACCTTAAATAAATTGCTAACAACAATCTTTAGATTTGTTGTGCTAGTGTTTTTGTGTTGGAAGTGTTGGAAATGAGTTGTTTTCTTCGCATAGAAATATGATTCGTATAGGGATATGGTTATTTCAATTTTTCATAATCGTACTGATTCTTATAATCGTACTTCTCGGGAAATCATAGTCCTGTTGGGATACAAAACGTATATGACTATTTGTGCTTGGAAGAGTTAGTGTCTTTAATCCAATCCGAAAAAAAATTTTATTTCATCCCTTTTTTTATTACACTTAATTAGATACAATGGAAATGAAATTTTGAAAATGATTAGATATTTAACACACGTTTGGTGTTATAAACGATATTCCGAACAAAAGTCAGGTTTAAAAATTAATATCGTTCCCGATTTTATCTCATTTAAGAATTTGAGAATGCGGAAACTGAATACTTAAAAGGTGGATGAAACAATTTAAAACCCTATTCCTAAAATCTTCTTAAAATACTACAAAGACTTACTCTTTTGGAGACACTTTATTAATAAATATTTCATGCACATTGAGTGGATAGCTTGTACTTGTTTGGAGCTTACTTTAGAAGATGTGCTAAGGAGATGTGCTTTACCAATTGTGTATATTTTACTTTAACTATTGTTTACTGCAGTTAAACCTATTTCGTATATTGAAATTGAGCTATGATTTACTGGTGAACCTTTTTTTTTTGTTATAACCGATTGAAGTTATTGGGACTCTATAACCTCAATTGCAGTTTGGTAAAGGTAAAATTCTAAAATTAAAAAAGAAACTTATGTTCAAATAACAAAGTATTCTGACGTGTTTTGGAGATATTTTGATATGAACAACGAAAAACCCGTTAAAATATCTGTTTTACATTGGCAGAGTGTAATCCTAAACACAAATTATTTGGATATAAAAAATGCGGAATATTTTTAAAGAGGAAAAGAGATGGACGTAGAATATATATTATGTTTGTTAAAATATAGACATATATTATCATATATTATGTATATAATCATTAAAAAAAGATATCTACATTATAATATACTCTGTGTTGCATTTTTCATATCTCAATGGCTAGTCTTCAGGATTACAGCCTGAATATCTCTCTACATATATAAGGTTGTATATTTAGATTTTTTACTTTGCATTAAGATCTCAAGAACCTTAAATTATGATTTTACTATTAAAATAACGGATTTTAATATTAAATAAAACAACCATAAAGATCACAATGTGTATTTAGTACGAATTCACAGTATGCAAAAATTAAAATAATTGATGATGCGAGATGACAGTAGCATGTCTCTTGTAATGTATTGACATGTAAAAGTTTGCTATCGTCTCGTCTCGTCTCGTTATAGTTGATGATTATCTTGAAAATATACAACTAAAAAAAATCATTTTAAAATTTAACTTTAAAATCTTTTTTCAATTCTTATAAAGTGCATATTTTTCTAATATATTGAAATTTTTTATTGTAATTGAAACAATAAAGACTATAGAAAAATTTAATCATTAACACCAAAATGATTACCTGTTTTGTGATTAGTACATTTTCACAGATTAAAAGTCTATAGAAATTGAAAGAGAGTGTTATCGCCTGTCTCTCGAATATTTATCGAAAATCATGATTATAATTTCCTTCTCGTCTTTCGCTGATTTATTCTCACCTTGTCGCGCTTTTCTCGTCCCATCGCGGCAACACTACTTAAAATATGTAATTCCATTCGAAGTGGAATTCAAGATCATTATTATAATAAGTCTCTATTAGAAATAGATCTTCATTTGGCATACCAATGCAGTTAATCAAGATTGGTCAATTTTACACAGTAAGGTAATTATTTTTATAGCCAAATTTCGTTCTGTCATGTGTTATATTCAAAATAGTCAAAATAGATAATAAAATTGTTAAGTATCTTTCTTTGTATATATATATATATATATATATATATATATATATATATATATATATATATATATATATATATATATATAATTCAATTCAATTATATAATTGAATATCTTATTCGAATATAAGGTCGTGTTAGATGATCTGTGACGTGATTTCAAAAATATATAGAACAGACAATAATAATAATAATAATAATAATCATAATAATAAATACGTAATATCATGTTAGTTCGACAATAATAACGATGTATAACGATGACATTTCAATTCTTCTTCGAAAACCAAAATGTTGATATGATAGGGAACTGATTAGCACAAGTGTTTGTTATTTCCTATATGTATGTATTTATCCTTCCTGGTACTCTAACAGATGTATCATTGCTTTCTGAATGTCTAAACCAACCAACATATAATATTGTTAAATTGCATTACGTCAATTGTGTAAAACTATTATTATTCAAAGTGGTTCATAAAAAAAATATCCTTATCAATACTACAACTTAACACACGCACTGGTGTATATTGGCTTAAGAGTAAATGTCATTCTCAACCTATGAGATCTATGAGACTATACCTAGAGACGTTAAAACAAGTGAAAATAACAACTAACTTGCCTAATTGCCTTAATAACCTGTATATCCCGAATGCATGTAAAAAAGTTTATAACAATAGTTATTTATTTAAAAAAAGGAACATTTTTTATCTTTAAATTTTGATCTATCTCGTACGGTTTCAACGATGGGCAGTTTTGCCCATTTTGCCCAAATACGGTCCGATATGGTCCAATATTTTCAAGCGTTACAAAGTCGGGACTAAACTTTATATATCCTTGTATATTGATATAGACCGGATAATAAAATGAAATATATTGCAAAATGAAAAATTACCTAACACTTTTTTGGACTGAAAATTCGAAAGTAAATTCGGAAAGTAAATTGTGGAATTTAGTTTGTGGTTTATTTTTGACAGTCTTGGATTACGACCTTGGATTACGATTGGTGGAAACACTTTTTTTCATAAACTGAATAGTTTTGCCACAATTTCAGCTGAAACACAATTTGTAATTACTCTTGATTACAAAACTATATATGCATATAGCATCTTTATAGACCTTTGTATTTTTAAACATCTGTAAAAAGTAAAATATAAAGTGCACGCATTGATAATGAACTCAGACCTTAATCATCACACCTTATTTTGGATGGACGCCGAATTTCGCCTTTTCATTTTGAATTCTAATAAATGTAATTAATATTATTTGAATCTAGAATGTTCTAAAATAGCTAAAGAGTTGAATATATTGTGTTCTAATTAAACCATAGTTCAATTTTTTTATTTTTCGCAACCTACTAATATTAATTTTTATACCCGGTGTATATAATATATACCCGGGTATATTAAGTTTAGTTTCGCCAATAGTAGGGGTGTTCGTAAAATGACCTAATTAACCCATTTCCTCATATCGGTCCGCCCGTCCGTTCGTCCGTAAACACGATAACTCTAAAACGCAAAGAGATGAAATGTATGCGTGATCTAGAGCAAAAAGTAAGGTCGAGTTCGTGAATGTGCAAAATCGGACCACGTTTGGGCAAAATGGGAAAAACTGTCTATCGTTGAAACCGTAAAAGATAGAACAAAAATTTAAAGACAAAAAATGTTCCATTTAAAAAAATAAACAACTTTTTTTCCATATATTCAGTTTATACTGGGTATTTAACCATTTAACTAAGTTAGTTGTTATTTTCACTTTGTGTCTGTTTTATTTAATTTCTGTTGTAAGTGGAACATTTGTAGAACCACTGTGTATGCTAAATACATTAATAGGGGAAAACAGACACAACAATTTTCATGAGAATTCTCTATATCTTTGTGTCGTAAAATAAATGTTTATTACAAACATATCTTTTACTTCTCTTTTAGTATTGAAATCATTTGTGTTGTATGCTGTTGTTTTTTTATTTTGGAAAAAAAAAGAAAAGCACAAACCATCACAAACATGATTATCACTCGATTCAATTACCTATCATACTTTCGGACGGTAATTTTTGTACACATAATCTAACTACTACATTGAACAATGACACAATATAATGATGACTTTATTATTTGAAACATTTTTAATGGTACCTGGACAATAACAGCACAAACTTTACTATAAATTCTCTCAGAATTACAGTGAAAACCGTTTATAGCGAAATCCCAATGCATATTCATTCATTGTCGTAATATTCAATAGATTTTTTTAAAAACGGAAAATTCACGTACCTCATAATAAACATTTTAGCGATAGCCGGTGAGTGTAAAAGATGTTAGATCTTGGACAGGTGGCATAGTTGACAATTTATCTCTATATGGGGCAAAATAATCTATTTTATCGTTATTTTATATTTATGGTAAAGTGTCCAATAGCTAATTAAAAATTCGACACGTAGGACCAAACATAGGCTAAGCGAATTTTCTCAGAGGAAGAAATTGAAATACATATGGAATTACCTTCGCGACAATTTTAAAGTTCATTATTATCACATTAAAATCATAACGATTTTTGTAAAATCATAACGATTTTTGAGTTGCAGTAAAATTGATCAGGAATGGTAAATTGAGGTAAAATTAATTTAACTTAAATTGTGTTAACCAGTCCAAGTGGTCGTGCTGTCAAAGGCACTCTGCTTGGAACTGGGAAGTTCGAATCCCAACAGTGGCATTTTATGAATTAAATTTTCACAAACTGGGGCGGTTAATTGACTAGCTTTCGGCATATGAAAAAGAACGGAAGAAACCGGCTATGCTTGTAAAGGTTTTCTACACATTCCTTTCATGACATCCGGATTGTGTTTCACCGAGGATACGAGGTAACTCCGCCTCGCCTCGGTCCTCGGTTACAAGGCACGAGGCGAGGCCAGGCCATGTTTAAAATTTCAATCCTCTTTACTAACCGGGGCGAGGCGAGGTATATTGTCCCAAAAATAATATAGTAACATGTACTTTTACAAAAAAACATGAATCATTAGATGCATTTTAAAGGAAAAAGAAATTTTATGCCATGATTATTTTTTATGATAATAATCATAAATTTGTTCACCGCCGGTTTGCAAATATTATAGAGAAAAGTAAATGTATTATTTTTATTTTGTTGATCCACTGCATAGTCTTATTTTAGAGGGGCCCCCGTCAGGAACGAAGTTCTTTACAATAAATTCTTTATATAATGAATTATGAATGTAAATTTGTACACTTATTCATTCGATTTTCAAATGAATAAGTGACGATAGATTGTTCATTATAAATAGAATAACACCTTTTATTCGAAACATTTTCCCTAAAGTCAAATGGATATGGTATAAATCAACTAATAAATTTTGAAAATTGATCGCTAATTTTGTGATCAACAATAAAAAAGTTGCCCAACAATATTATATTATACGATTAAACTGGTACCTCTATATAGCGATTCGTTCATTCAAAGCGATGTCGTAATAAACGGTTTTAACTATATTTATATTTAATAATAATTGAAATTGAATTTTATATTATTTTGTGAACCTTTCTTTTTTGTTTTGTGCTTTTCAAAATTAATTAAATTAAAAGCTTTTTACAAAATAAAACAAAAAAAAACCGTACTATAAAGATGAAATCATTGTGTATGTATGTGTATACATGTTTATAATTGAAATTTATGTGGTTTTAAATTGTAATAAATTTAATTATTGTTTTAAATTAAATTATAATTAACTATATTAAATCCATGGATATATAATTATATTTTATTAATAGTTTATATTTTATATTTTATACTTTGTATTGTATGGAATTTTCATTGTTTTGTTATAAAATGTTTTTAGATACATTTTTTCCCGATATATGAGTACATAAATAAACCAGAAAATAACATATTATAGATAATTGATTACCATCTTACAGATAATTTAAATTAATTGATTATTTACTTAGTGAATAATAAAAAATGCAATAGTATAAAAAGTCCGCGGTTTGCATGATCCATAAATTTACTTTCTAATAGACATAATAAATTCAGAAAAACAATCAATTTGTAAATAATAAAAATATGACTATATGACTATACTTGATTAATTTATCAATTTATGGACGTTCCAGCATGAAACCACTTTTCGACAGATTTCTGTTGTATTAAACAAAATACTCGACAGAATTAAAAAAAAACTGGGATAGTAAAGATAAATATTTATTAAATGAATTTTTTTTTAAAATCGTGTTTTACCGTTTTGTTTTCGAAATATCAAAGTTTAAAATTATTTTTTATTACAAAATTACAATAATTTGTATATATGAATAGTGATTAGTGAATATGTGTTGTGTATGTGTGTATATGTATTATAATAAAACCAAACCGGTTTTTTGTCCTGATTATATAACACAGTGCTGGACTACTAAAACTACTGAAAATCATACATATTTAGTTTTTTTTATACTAATTTTATATCAAACGAAAAAAATTCATTTAACTTTCCGTATATTAACCGACCGCATCCACCAAGTTTTAATTTCGTGTCATACTCTCGAATTCCATGATCGGTTATTCTAGATGGTGAAATGGTGATATTTTGTACAAAATTAAAATGTTTCTATTTTAAGAACGTTTTTTTTGATTTTACACAATTAGAATATGGAAAAGTGTTTTCAACTAAACATAGTTAATATAGTCAAAGAATTCAATTCGGCATAGACGATTTTTTTGCCAATGGCTCTTACTCTAATGTATTTATATTTAAAGAGAGTAAATATTAGATGAAAAGTATTATTATTAAGTGGTGTATACACATATATATATATATATATATATATATATATATATATATATATATATATATATATATATATATATGTATTTTATTGTTTTGTATATCTAAGCCATATGTGACACTTTAGGGTAATTGTATGGGTATAAAAATGTATAACAACAACATTGTTTGGACATCATAATTCACTAAGGGTTTCTTAAATATTATTATTGTACCTACTATTATAATAATTCATATATGACTAGAGTATATATTAATATATCACATGGAATACACGTTGAAAAATGGACTGAAACGGTAAACTGTTGTGGGTGGATCAATAAAACGATTCCACATACATTTCTTTAAAGCTTCCAAATATTCGTAATAAAAAATCAGATTTTTTATACATAGAATATATAAACGGCAAAAATAATGTATAATCCCTGTCAACATAAGTTTTGCATAAATTTATATTACATTATTTTGTAGGAATCAAGATAACCTGAAACTGACGCTATAAATATTAAATAATGACAATGATTGAGATTTCCAACAAACGTTTATCTAACTGAATTTCTATCAATGAATATATGAGTTTGTTAGTAGTTAGCAGGTAACTCAGGGGAACATATACTGTACTTATAGGTATCCAAATATTGAATATATCTAAGGTTTAGAATCGAATACCTCATCAATGTTAAAACACAATTATGTCATATATATATCTGTATACATTATCGCGATCTTGAGATCAAAACTTTAGTCCGATCCGAGTGGAATTTGATTTTCGGCACGCTTATAGTATTAATCGATGCAAAATGGTTTAAAAGGGGGAATGAAAATCAAATTGTAAATTTTCTTCTAAATATAATAAAAATGAGTTATCTTACATATTTACAAAAATATTTGCAATATTGAATAAGGTTTTAACAACTTTAATAATTGAAATTACAACTGTTGCCATGGTGACTTGATCTGGGAAATATCTTGGTTTGGGAAAAGCTCTTATACTTATTCTTAATAAATCCATTTAAAGCCTTTTTTAAAGACACGAGTCTTTAAAAAAGTTTATTTTATCTCACTTAAACAGATAAATGTTCCAGCAGGATAAATCATATTAGAAAATTTCTCATGCACTTGCTTGTGATAAGATTTACTTCCATACAAAATTTCATTTTTCTAGGTCTTACATATGTTTGGCTGGACAGACGACATCGAATATTCACGAAAACTTTAGATATTAGTATGAAGTATTTGTTGTAATGTTATGTGGAATGTGAGTGGAAGAACCTTTTTCGTTGAATACATTTATATATAGAAAATATATTATTCTTCTATCTAAAAACTAAAATTATTATTCATTTATTTAAGTAGTCAAAGAAAACAGAATCCTCTATGATGGTGTTTGGTTGGTTGGTGAATCATCTCCAACATCTACAATACAAATATTTAATTTTATTATTATTTTATATACGCATGTTGACAGTTCAATATTGACAGGTTAATACAGCTAGTGTAACTGAGAGATGTAGTTGGCACTTCTTAAAGAGTGTAAGAGTAGCTTTTTTGAAGGATATCATCAAATTCAATTATAAATACAAATTTGCTAAAACATGGCGAGAAAGTATTTCTTTTTTAAGCGTTTTCGAATTTACTGTTTGATTTTTTCTGCTCTAGTCTTCTTTACCACTGGAAAAATTGAAAAGTTTACACTAAATGTCGGTTCAAACAGTGATATAAGTAAATACCATTAATTATTTCGTATTTAGTATTTTTTACATTTATAGTTTTGGTGGTATATCACAACTTTTTGCAAAGTTTATATTTAATTAATATATTATTACACAATTATTGAATTAATATATTAAAATATATTATTCTTACATGTAGATAGTTAGATATATCTTGGGGTATGAAAAGTATTGCACTTCGACCTTAGGGCCTATTGTGTTCCCCCTTCTACTTCAGTCTGATGAGGCTCGCTTCTCCCATATTTTCGCAATAGCCAGAAGCTTGCTTATAAGGTTTTCCTGAAGGTAAATATGTTCGGAATTAAATGTACCAAATAACTTTTATCAGCTTAAATCGAGAGATTCGCAGTTAAAAATGATGAGGCTCGATGTTTTTTCCCCCTCGCCGCTCAATTTGCACATAAAAGGCCGTTTTACACGTACGCTGGAGCGGGAGTTTGGAACGTACGAGCCAAAACCCTCCGTGTAAATACAATAAACAAAAGTTTTGGAGCGGCACGTGGAGTTGACCCACGTGCCAAGCTCTGTGAAAATGAAAAAAGAAACCCGCGAAGAATGTGGGTTAAGCAATGGAGATTGAATAGAGAACGCTTTGACCATATGCCTCTATTAAGGGAACTCAGAGAAAATAACCCAGAAGATTATAGAAATTACTTAAGAATGGTCGATAAAACGATTCAGGTTATTTTAAATTTAGTTCGCCCTAATATTGTCCCAGAATGTCAATAAACAGAAATAAATAAATACACAGAACTAACCTCAATAGTTTCAAGCCTCGTCATTCTAACTCTTGCCACGTCACTCCACTCCACACTCCTGGCATCATGGCGGCCAACATTTACACACACAGGATTGGAGCACACAACTGGAGAGTCCGCTCCAAAACTGTTGGAAAACTCCATGTGTAAACGGCCCTAATGGATCCATTGTGGATTGCTATTGTATGTAGGTGCTTTCGTAGGTGATAATGTTCGGCGATGAATGTCCGGTAACTTTTCATATGCATCTAGAAGCAGTCTCTTAGATACATATAAACTTGATAAGAAATTAATAAAAATTTCGATTACAAACAAACATAGTATGGACTCCATCATTACATGTTTAAAATATATCAATTTTATGAAGACTATTATTTAAATATAAAATCATAAATAAGTTATTTTTTATTGAAAGAACAAAAAATTGATAAGCATCATTAACACAACTCTAAAGCTTTGATACAATGTAAACACATGTTAACACTGTAGTTAAACAACATGTTAACAAAGTGTATTTTTGTTAAATATCATCCCTTAAAAAACACTAGTAGTATTTAATATATTTATTATATATTATATATAAAAAATATATACACAGTATTATATTAACTATTGTAATGAATATTAAATTATTTCCGGACTAGTGAATTAGCACGATCCTCTCATTTTTTTATATATAAATTGTATCCAAACACATTGGACATTTATAATAAATACGTATTTTATACTTGTTCTATATAATATATCCCTTATTGTAGTATACGAAGTCTATTGAATCCAAGTTTATTATTTATATAAGTTTGGTAGTATATTATTTATTTTTGCTAAATTTATTCAGATCAATTATTTGAGGGTTAATATGATTAAATAATAAAGAGGGTTGGGATAGTCTTTTATATATATGTATATATATATATATATATATATATATATATATATATATATATATATATATATATATATTTATAATAATTTATTTTTTTGTCACCTGTTTGTTTTGTCGTTAATTCAGTGGAAATTCATATTAAACTGAAACTTACTCACTAAAGCTAACATCAAAAATTGATCTTAAAATAACAAAAAATATCTTGTACATAAAATTATACAATTAATACGTCAAAAAAACAACGGCTAGGTCGGTTTTTTTTTCTTACGCTGCCTGATACAACAATTAAGGCCACTCGTGCGAGTCGGGCATGTTAGCTAGTAATAGTCCGGGTCGAAGGACCATAAATTATGTTAGCAGAAGTATGACACTCTGTTTTTATATAGTTTTTAATGAATATTTTACATTAATTACATAAATTTAAAGGATTAATATACTAAAGGTAACATAAACTCGACATAACACACACTTCAAGTATACGAGTACATATATCACCATAACAACTTAAAATTCAATTGATCTTCATCGCCTTTATTAGAGGATAGCGTTTTACATATCATTATATTTCACATGCAAATTTTGTATGAAATATTTTATTGAAAATGATTAGGATGAAATCAACTTATCTTCGATCCTTTCGATTTTATTCTTTCGGACCTAATTTAACTATGTGTGAAGTGGAAATAATGTATTTAACAATATTTTCCCAAGTTTAGTAAATAGAATAGAGTATAGTTTATTTGCGGATGTAATCAATAACTTCCTTACACCAAAGAATGTTCTTGTGACTAATTTAGTTTGACTATTGGTGATTATTCCTTAGAACTATGAAACTGGTGGCAATAATTAGAAACAGCGATGTCGGGTTAACTGTGATAGTTACTTATGCATAAAATAATCAAAAAAATTTTGCTTTGTAAATGAAACTGTTTTTCTGAAAAATAGAACTAATTGTTTATATGTAGCCTTCCTAAAGCCGCTATTTTGGAATTTGACGTTATGAGTAACTTTCATAGAGATAATATATACATAGAGTAGACAAGCCGAGTCAAAAGTTGTCCCGCTGATAGAAAGAGAATCGATAAGGTATCGCTATCTCTTTTTAATGACTAATATATAACCATTATATATTAATCATTAAGAAAGAGACAAGTATACCTCATCGATGTTCTCTTTCTATTAACAAGACGTTTCCACTCACGCGCGCGCCTATGACTGGCCTACTCTATATATATTATCTCTATGGTAACTTTACTAATACCCACCTTGCCCGCCAAGTAGGTTGTTGTCATTTAAAGAAAATCAAAATCAAATATGACAGTAGATTTATTATCTTTATTAACGATCCTTAAATTAGAAACCGTCATAAAATTAACGTATCGTGTAAAATTATGTTTCATGACAATATTTCGTTAAACAATAATTTCGTTCGCTATATATACAAAAAAATCGCAGTGACTCTCTTGGTACTTCTAAACATCTAACAATTATTGTTCTTACTCATCCGTACCTCTATGTGTAATTACTTAATCAGAATAAAGGTGGTAAAAAAAAACTTCTGTTGACTTCCCAATTGTATTGAATATATTATTAATTTACAATTTCTCTTATATAATTAAGGGAGCGAGTTTATTACGGTGGATAAGTTCGAATTGATATTAAAAAAAACACATACAGCATAATTGTACACAACACCAACTTTCAGACATATCTACACGGTAGTCTCTAAAAAATATTATGTAACATATTTGGATTGTATAATTTTAAATCCCTAGATATTCATTCAAAACGATATTGTGTTTTCAAAATAAAACGTGCTAATACAATTCCATTGAGAGCATAAGAGCATATATTTACATACACACACACACTCATATATATATATATATATATATATATATATATATATATATATATATATATATATGTAGCAACAACATACAAGAAGCTAAATTAGCTAAACAATTGGCGTATAACGAGAGTGTTAATGAAGCAAAAAAAAAAGTAATTTAAAAAATATATTTCAAATCAAAAGGCTAGGCATGTGGATATGTGGGTACAATGAATGTATTTTATTGTATACCTACGCTTCGTATTGTCTGTTTTTAATAATTTTTACAATTTTAATTACTTTTATTAAGAACTGTCCGTGTATGTGCCTGTACGAGCTCTAGAGGCCAGTTTTAATACTATTCTTGGTTTCATATTCATAAGGAGGTGCCTCATTCTAGGAAAATTTGCCTGGTCTAAGTAGTTCCGACACGATGCATTTTTTTCTTTTATGGCATTAGGACCCGACCAAAAACATAAATGTAATTCATTGAGTTAGCGATTTCAATTCCCTGTATATATTCAATTCTTTATTAGTATATGTAGATAGATAGATCGGCCATAAGGTCCATTGTGGTGCCTATCAGATGAAAACAATATCTGCCCGACGAAAAGGACAAAGTTAGCCGTTTAATAAGAAATGTTGTTTTTAGTAATGGATGGCATCATTATGCAAAACATAAATAGTTTATATTTTCAATAAAAGATCAACCGCCTTACAAACTTTATACTTTTATTAATAGAAACATAGTTTTATTATGTGAAAAAACATATTTTCAAACTATATTACAAATAATCTTTTAATCATATAATAATCACACCTTCATTAATTGTATTTAATAACTTTCTTCGATCATTTCATCGATTTTCCGGCTTACACAAATTATTGCATGCGTAATAAATGTTTGTTTATAGCCACGCCAAAGATTTATATAACCAAAGTACATATAACCATTTTTTGAGTTTTCATCCGTGTTTGAGATAAACGCATATATGTAAAAACGTAAATAGCTGAGTAGTAACAGATTTCGATTTGAAAGAATCACCCTTCAAATCTTTTTTAAACTTTTTTTAAAATTCATAAAAACAAATTTGTCATTTAATTTATTTTTAGCTTGTAGACTGTAGTCTGTGCATAGAGGTTTTGTGGTGGCTACATCATAGATATTTCAACTTGTTTCATTTAGTAAATACATATTTTTATAAATATGTAAGATAAACAATAATATGATCTTTAAATACTCGCACCCTGTAAGTACAATAAATAACTAATATTGACTAGCCAGTTTATACCACATCAATTGTACCCTTTTAATAGTAACAACACATACCTACCTACTCAGTACAGAGTATAATAAAAATTATTCTTTTATCTTTTAGCAATCATAATGTTTGTTGTGTTACTCTCGGTAGTTGCGAATCGAATATGTGACATATTTAGTTATGAGTTTGTAGTAACAGTTGGGTGTTGTTTACTTTATAAAGGCGCTGAGCTGTTATATAAATATAACATGTGTCACGCAACCGTGTGTTTTAAACCAATTCATACATACATACATATACGTCATACGACATACAAGCAGTGTGTGTAGACATTGTTTACATCATGCATCATTTATGTATATTTGTATATAGGCTTTTGGAATTGATGGAAAATCTATGTGTTTACATACTAATAGATATGAATATAAACTCCATCTATATAATATAATAGAGACTTATAAAATAGTTAAAAGATCTAGATAAAAACTACACTTGAAAATTTCCTTCACAGTGTGAATACTTTACAAGCTGCATCTCAAAATTTAATTCATTGGTTTATTTTACATTAAAGAGAACAAATAAAAAATAAGAATTAACTGAGTTGCTTAAATACCCGGTATATACTGAATTTATGAAAAAAGTTTTTTACAAGTTGTTTATTTTTAAAGTAGGAACGTCTTTAAATTCTTGTTCTATCTCTTACAGTTTCAAAGATAGACATCTGTACCAATTTTGTCCAAACATGGTCTGATTTTGCCCATTCACGAACTAGACCTTACTTTTTAGCTCTAAAAAACGCATACAAAATTTTAGCTCGCTGTCTCTTTTCGTTTTTGTGTTATCGTGTTGACGGATGGGTGGACAGATGGACAGAAGCATTTGTGAAAATGGACTAATTGGGCCATTTTATGAATACCTATACCAAATTTTCAATCATTATTTTCGACGGAGGTAGAAACTTGTCGCGGTATCCTGGCTCTCTTTATCCTCAAAGGAGCGCTGCCCGAACCTGCAATGATTCCGATACTCGACAAAAACAAAAAAAAATATATTAGTAAACGATATTACTAAATATTTTGTAATTGGAACAACACGCACGTTTTTGTTTAAAGAGAGAAAAAAAAAAAAATTAAATTAAACACAAGTTTTTACGAAACAAAAAAAAAAACCTGATTTTATTGCTTTAAAAAAAAAGATTATCCAATTTCTTTTTCAACAATTATTTTAATTCTTTTTCACACAATGTTAAACTTTGAACTACTTGACCAAATTACTTGTACAAATTCCAACTTTAACTTGATCTGGATTGATCAACAATTATATACTTTGAACTAATTAGACAATACTTGATATTAAACTTTTATACTAATCGCACAATGATCGATTTAAAACTCTTCGGACAATGGTCGATTTTAAACTGATTTGAATCGACACTGGTCACGGTTTATATACCCATCATGGTTCGTTCTAGAATATTATTGTTTTTTGAATAAATATTTTGTTTTTGACAATATATTTTTGCATGGAGGCTTCTAGAATATTTTAGTATATCAACACCCATGGACGTAGTCGGAGTGTTCAGATTATTTATAAAATTAATTAAAAATTATACCTCTCCTTGGGTTTGACCCATAGTCATACCCCGCTTGGTTGATATTTAAGCAGAGACTTAATGCACCGGGCCAGTGTCAATTTAAAATCTATACACAAATTGTATGATACATTCATAACTGTAAGCTAGCTTACTTATGTTTACAAAAATTGTCTTGTTTTTTTACAAAATTATTTATTTGTGATCTGTTTATGTTATTTTGTAAAACATTCAATTTGTATAACTTTTGATTCTCTTAAATTAAATTATATGCAATAATTTTGATTTTTTCTTTCTAAATAGAAAAACTTTAAATCAAAAGTATCTATTAATCTTATTATCATTTTTCGACTTAAAAAAAAAACTTTGTTTAAGAAAAAAAATAAATAAATCGAGCTATATTATTTTCTTTTTGTACTTTCAAAAAAAAACTCCTTCTTTTTGCAAGGAGAAAAATATTGTTATCTAAAATATTTTTCGTAATATTTTACTTTCATAATTAAAATGTGTGTTGGATCAAAAATAAATTATTCTTAATAATTTTCATTACAACAAAATCTCCCCCTCTAGATTCCAACACACATTGTCTAATTTGCTTATTATATTTGGTCGATCAATTTCTAACTTAAGAACTATTTGAACTATTTCAATTGTACTAGTACTTTTAGCTAGCTAGCATAACTTAAAACTGTACGTACACATCAGTTCTTCACTCTTCAATGGCGCCTGGTGTTGATTGCCGGTCGTCTGGGCCGCAAGTTGTACCCTGGCTCTAATGCTCTGGCCTCTGGCTCGTCCACACTTGGTACATCCCGTCGTCTTCCATCACCTCCATGCCTTTGACCCCCCAATCGATCTGGAAGTAGTTGGCCGAACACCTCGTTCCCCACACTCAATCTTCCCAGATTCCCATTGGCGGCGGTCCTTGCACTGGCCGGCTTCAAAAGACCTCCATGTATCTTCGTGGGAGGCACTGTATCCACAACATATATTCCAGCTGGTAAACTCCTCAGCACTCTGTAAGGCCCTTTCCACTTCGGTGCCAATCCACTATGGACACCCTCCACCTTACTGCTGAGCACTTGATTGCGCATCCAGACGGACTCTCCTGGTTGATAACTGAGTCCCGTTTCCACTTGGTCATTTTCCTCGGCATTGGCCAATATTGTTTGCCGAGCTATCTCAACATTCTGTTGACGTCCATGGCCTCTTTCGTTAACCCAATCTTGAATTTCTTGAGGCTCTTCATTAACTTGTATCTGCCAATCCCCAGGCTTCTTCATTTCTGCCCCCAGTAACAATTGGGCAGGCGAAAAACCAGTTGTTCTGTTTGCTCTATTACGTATTGCAAATAGTGATTTGTGCAGTTGTTGATCCCAGTTTTTATGTTCTTGATCCAACAAATGTAATCGTAAAAACTTCTTCAACTCCTGGTTTTGTCGTTCCGTGGGGTTGGCTCGTGGATGGTATATTGGTGTTGTCCATATCTCTGTGTTCCAATCTCTTATCACTGCTTTCCATTCTTTCGATCTGAACTGGGGACCATTATCACTAAGTACTGCTCTCGGATAACCATATCGACTGAATACTTCGTCTTTGAGAACTTGTGCTATCTTCGAGGTCGACGTGGCCCCCAATGGAAATGCTTCGATCCATCTAGTGAAAAGATCAGTCACAACCAATATATTTGTTTTTCCACGTGATGTGCGTGGGTATGGACCCATCAAGTCGATGCTGACTACCTCCCATGGTGAAGTAGGTCTTCGACTTCTCATTGCTGTACTTGGTTTCTTATTCAGTGGCTTTACTCTAGCACACGTGTCACACCCTTTTACATATCTGCGTATGTCATCTTGCATCCCATACCAGTAGACGCGGTTACGGATTTGACGATACGTTTCTCTCCATCCTGGGTGTGCTGCTTCATCACTGTCGTGATATTTTCTCAGAAAACCAAGTCGGCGTTCTTCGGGAACCACTGGCACTTCTTGTACCATCTGTTGACTATGGTACCAGAGGATCCCGTCAGCTACGGTGTAGTTAGCTCGTGTTCTGTCCACTCGTCGACGTAGATTGCTTCTCAGTGGACTATTGTTATCTACGATGTATCTTCTGATGGCAGTCACATCACGATCATCATCCTGCCATCGTCTAATATCGTCGAGTGTGGGTGTTTCCACTTCAATTACGTTGAGGGTTATCGGTGTTTTTGCCCTCTTTTCAATCACCCACTCTGGAATGTCCTCCACTTCTTCATCTTCAGCCTTGCCCTGCGGTTGTCTGGACAAGGAGTCGGCGGCTTGATTATCTTTTCCGGGGACGTGAATTATTTCGTAATCATAGGCTCCCAATGCTAATGCCCATCTTGTCAATTTGGCTCGACTATCCTTGGTTTTGTTCAGCCATTGGAGCGCTGCATGATCCGTGTATAATTTAAAATGCCTTCCTTCAAGATATCCTCGAAACTTCCTCAATGCCCAGATTATCGAGAGACATTCCTTTTCTGTCGTGGCGTACTTTCTTTCTGTGGGTCCAAGCTTCTTGCTGGCGTAATTTATTATTCTCCTTGTCTTGCCATCATCTTCCATTTGGAATAATATTGCACCTAGTCCGACGTCACTAGCATCCGTATTTAAACAAAACGTCTTCTTAAAATCTGGATGTGCTAGTTTCGGTGCATTCACAATCGATGATTTCAGATTTTCGAAAGCCTTCTGATGCAGTGTTAGCCAGCGCCACTTTATGTTCTTCTTGAGCATTTCGCTTAGAGGTGCAGCTATATCTTCGTAGTTCTTCACGAAGCTCCTGTACCAACCACATAATCCCAAAAATTGTCGTAATTGTCTTCGTGTTCTTGGTACAGGGTGATTGCTTATAGCTTCGTTCTTTTCTTCCTCTCTGTCAATGCCATCTTCGCTCAATATATGTCCCAGGTATTTAACTTTGTTGCTGCCAATGACACATTTGCTTGGTTTACAAGTTAATCCATGTTGTTCTAGTCTTTCTAGTACAAGATCCAGGTGGTGTAAATGTTCCTTGACTGATCGACTGTAGATTAATATGTCATCCAGGTAAACTTGGCAGAAATCTTCGATGTATCCAGATAAAACTTCGTTCATTAAACTCTGGAACGTAGCTGGCGCATTCTTCAGTCCAAACGGCATGACGCGAAATTGATAGAGACCTCTTGGGGTGGTAAATGCTGTGTACTCTTTCGATTGTGGCTCCATCTCAATTTGCCAATAACCAGTCTGTAGATCCAATGTAGAAAATATTTTTGCTCCATTGACTTTTCTCAACATCTCTTGCAGATCTGGAATCGGAAACGCATTGCTCTTTGTGATATCATTCAATTTTCTGTAATCGACGCGCAATCGAAAAGTACCATCTTTCTTCTTCGGCAATACGACGGGTGCGGCCCAAGGCGATGTGGATGGTTCTATAATGCCATCGCCTTCCATCTCTTCAATCATCTCTTCTAATACCCGTTGCTTCTCATTGTTGTACGGGTATGGTCGTAATTTAATGGGGGAATTATTCGTAATCTCAATCTTGTGTGTGATCGTTTTTGTCCTTCCAACTTTGCCGAAAACGCTGGGATGTCGCCGAATGACATCTTTTAACTGCTCTTGGTTCTCTAGGAGTTTAATTTGTAACTCGCCCAATGCATTGTTAATTGTTGCCACTTCTCTATGGGCTCCATCTGGTTTTCTCCATGCAATGCGGACTCTCTTATCACACCCCAAGTAAATTATACCACTCCGGTAATCGATGCTCACACCATGTTTTGTTAAAAATTCATGACCAAGTATCAAATGGTTCCGTAGGCCAGGTACAACCATTACTTCAACATTGAACTTCATTCTTGATATCATCACATCCATGCACATTTTCCCAAGAATCTTGAAAGTATTATTGCATGTGGCTCCACTCCCTGTACTATCTCTGACAGGGTGCCATTTACCAATACTTCTTGCCAATTCTTCACTTATGAAATTGTGTGATGCTTGACTATCGATCAGTGCCAATATTGATCTTCCACGCACATCAACTTCCACAATTGGCCCATTCTGGTGTGAGTTCTTGGTCTCCATTGTTGTTAAATGGACCGGTAATTGTTGGTGTTCACGCCGATGTTGTGTGGTTTTGTGGAGGTTAATATTTTCTTCAGAACCAATCTCCTCCATTATTGATCCTGGCTCTTCGTCCAGTGTTCGAACCGTGGTGCGTAACTCGTCCACTGATCTTAGATTCGAAATCTTCACCAGCGGTCGTACATTGTCGCGTAGTAAATTCAATATTATGGGCACCACGTCATCAATGTTCCTATCGGCGTGCACTCTTCTGAATAGCTGCACCTTCATGTTGACGAACGCTTCTGTCTTCAATCCTGTGGGTTGGGAAACGGTCATCAATTCCAGTTCGGCTTTGGCTTTCCTTCCTATACTGTTGAAGAAACTCTCCAGTTGCCATTTCCACTCATCGAAGGTGTAGCCCAACCCACGATTCATCAATGCCCAATCTCTGGCTGGTCCTGTTAATTTTTTTGTGACCATCTCAATCCAACAATCTACGGGCAGATGCGTTTGTCGTAGTAATGCCGTTGCTCTGTTCAAAAAAACTACTGGATCTTCGGCCGGTCTACCACTGAACTCCGGCATGATGGACAGAAGCGTCGTTGTGTCCAATGCGGCGGAGCGAATGACTGTATTCACTTCTTGTGGATCAATACGCAAATCTCGCAGTTGCTGTGTTTGATTCTGCTCGATCCGTATAATGTCATCCACGACTTTGTTGTATTGATCGTGCATCTTCTCCTCCAAGCCTTTGATTTGCGTGCGATTCTCAATGACATCGGCTTTAATGTTAACGATGTCGGTTTTCACAGTTTCGACATCCGTGGTTATTTGGTCGATCCGCTGTATGCACGCGTCCCTCAGATCCACCATTCGCTCTCCCAATTCATATTGTATGGTTTGTATTCTTTCTTCTAATTGGTTGCCCATTTGCTCATTCGATCCTTGAAGTCTGTTGCCCATCCTCTCTTCGGACTCTTGAAGTCGATTACTCATTCGTTCGCCCACTCTTTCTTCAGACTCTTGAAGTTGGTTGGCCAATCTTTCATTAGATTCTTGAAGTCGTTCGCCCATTGTCTTGTCCATGTTGTTGAGCTTTGTCATCAATGCTGCGAGCATCTTCTCCATGCTTGCTGCAGCTGGCTCCTCCGGATCGGAAACCACACTTCTACGTAGTTCTGATGTGGGGTTTGCTGGTCCTTGAGTCCTTGAAGTTGGTGTTCCTTGTTGCCTAGATTGGTGCTCCTCCCATCTTGCCTGTAAGACCTCTCTAGTGCCAGTGCTGTCCAGCCCTTCGGCCTCCATCATCTCACGCAGACGTGGCATGGGTATGCTGCGGCTTGCCATTGTAATTCTTTTCTTCTTCCGTACGTCTCCTGGTCCTGTCACGGTCGCCACTTGTCGCGGTATCCTGGCTCTCTTTATCCTCAAAGGAGCGCTGCCCGAACCTGCAATGATTCCGATACTCGACAAAAACAAAAAAAAATATATTAGTAAACGATATTACTAAATATTTTGTAATTGGAACAACACGCACGTTTTTGTTTAAAGAGAGAAAAAAAAAAAAAATTAAATTAAACACAAGTTTTTACGAAACAAAAAAAAAAAACCTGATTTTATTGCTTTAAAAAAAAAGATTATCCAATTTCTTTTTCAACAATTATTTTAATTCTTTTTCACACAATGTTAAACTTTGAACTACTTGACCAAATTACTTGTACAAATTCCAACTTTAACTTGATCTGGATTGATCAACAATTATATACTTTGAACTAATTAGACAATACTTGATATTAAACTTTTATACTAATCGCACAATGATCGATTTAAAACTCTTCGGACAATGGTCGATTTTAAACTGATTTGAATCGACACTGGTCACGGTTTATATACCCACCATGGTTCGTTCTAGAATATTATTGTTTTTTGAATAAATATTTTGTTTTTGACAATATATTTTTGCATGGAGGCTTCTAGAATATTTTAGTATATCAACACCCATGGACGTAGTCGGAGTGTTCAGATTATTTATAAAATTAATTAAAAATTATACCTCTCCTTGGGTTTGACCCATAGTCATACCCCGCTTGGTTGATATTTAAGCAGAGACTTAATGCACCGGGCCAGTGTCAATTTAAAATCTATACACAAATTGTATGATACATTCATAACTGTAAGCTAGCTTACTTATGTTTACAAAAATTGTCTTGTTTTTTTACAAAATTATTTATTTGTGATCTGTTTATGTTATTTTGTAAAACATTCAATTTGTATAACTTTTGATTCTCTTAAATTAAATTATATGCAATAATTTTGATTTTTTCTTTCTAAATAGAAAAACTTTAAATCAAAAGTATCTATTAATCTTATTATCATTTTTCGACTTAAAAAAAAAACTTTGTTTAAGAAAAAAAATAAATAAATCGAGCTATATTATTTTCTTTTTGTACTTTCAAAAAAAAACTCCTTCTTTTTGCAAGGAGAAAAATATTGTTATCTAAAATATTTTTCGTAATATTTTACTTTCATAATTAAAATGTGTGTTGGATCAAAAATAAATTATTCTTAATAATTTTCATTACAACAATAAAAACGGAACTAAACTTAATATACCCTGGTATATATTTTATACCGGGTATAATAATATTAATAAAGAAATTTTTTTTTAAACAAGTTTTCATTTAATGAAGTAAAAAGTAGAAAATAAAAATGTTTTCCCAAATTATCAATGTGACTGTATGCATATGAATAAGAGCTTGTGGCGAATGCTTAACACCTAAGAACCCCAAAATTTTATTTATGGTAACATATTGAATCAGGAAAAAATTTTATTTTCTACTTTTTAGTTCATTGATTAGCTTGTTTAAAAAATAGTAAGAAAATGGTAAGTGTCTTTAAATATTTGAAGTAGTGGAAGCGGTGGGAAGGATAAATATTTGAAGTAGTGGAAGCGGTGGGAAGGTAAATAGTTGAAGTAGTGGAAGCGATGGGAAATTACACTAAGGTTTGTAGTCTTAAAATGATGGGAGCCGGAGATAGAACAATAAATCGTGGTCAAAGCTGCGGGTATATGCTAGTAAGTTATAATAACTAATATTTCAGCAGTCCCGATAGAAACGTGACTTGGTATTCATTATGATTTCTTCCTCTGAGAAAATTAGCTCAAAAAACGTATACAATAACTTTTTTCTCCTATTGAACTAAACACTTTTTTGGGGAAAATATTTTTAAAGAAACACCATTTTACAATTATAATAAATTCGGAGACAAAAACAATTAGCATCTATGTATAGATTCCCGTTCATTGTCATCCGTATCTTAACAAGGTAATTGGTTCAGAAATTAGTTCAAAAGTAAAATTAGTTTAGAAAATAAATGGAAACACCTGTATAAATGATAATTAATTATGAATAACTTCTAAAATTTCAAGTCAAATTGAAACTGGTGCCAATAAAAATATTGTTATAGTATTCATTTTACACTCTACTGCCCTCTTTAATCTTATAACATATTTTTTATCATTGTATTTTTATGTAATTAGTGCCTGCATTCAGTCATATTTTATATTTATTATACATATTATTTATTAATATACAATTTATTTAATAAAAATGTACATTTAATTTGAGTTTGATATCTGCCAAAATAAAAGGAATATCGTCTACGCAGCATATTTTTTAATTAAATATGCAGTCAAAAATGAAATTCATGAGTTTAGGAAAGAAAACATGTCAATTAGAAGAGCTTAGAAAACAAACATGACCTTGGAAAACAAATTTGGTCAAACTATGTAACCAAATCTTGCAAGTCATTTTTCAATTACTTCGAATTGTCATATCAATTTAAAAGTTGGAAAATGTAAAAATTAAATTTCGCTCGCGAGACATCGTGTTTACATGCCCATACCAACAAACCATTGACCAAAATTGTATAGATTTAATGAAAAATAGATTTTTGACCCCAAACACATAGATAGATAGATTGTAGAGGCTACCCTGGACGGTAGCCTCTACAATCGACCATAAGGTCCATTGTGATGCCTGGATGTGAGGATGTAAGTGGAGTGGAGGGAATTTTTGTGTATAGACTAGGAATTGGTAGGATATGCGGCCGCAGCCGACTATGATAGGAACTATGCCGCTATTCACCTGGAGTTCGTGAAGGAAACAGCAGAAAACCTTCTCAAGCATAGCGGGTTACTTCGTTTTTGTCCATACGCCGACAGTTTAAGTCAATTAACCGCCCCTTTTTTTGGGATTCCGGGATTCGAACCCATAACCTCCTAGTTTCCAAGTAGGCATACTACGCAGACATAACGTAATAGACCGCTTGGCCACTTGGACTGGTTGAAACACATAACCTCCATATTATATACTCCCCTGCAACCCAAGTAGCCGAGCGCTCTGCCTGCATGGAAATGGGAAATTACGGGATCGAATTCTGGCGGTGGAAGTTTGTCAATGAAAATAATTGAGCGGTTAATTGACTAAATTGTATGGACAAGAACAAAATAGTTCTGCAGTTTTCTTTCACAAACTCCAGATGAATATCATGCATAGTTCCTATCAAAGTTGGTTGCAAAAGTTGCTGGAAACACAATTTGATAAAAAAATATATTAACAGGTTTTTCTCGTAATTATTATAGTAAAAAAGTTATGAGCGATAAATAATTTAGAAGCTGTCGGATTAGATTCTCGCAGGCTTGCCTAGGTAAGTGCTTGATGTTACTATATGAACTATTTTTCCTGAAAGTTTCACATTTATATCCTCAAAAATGAAAATTTCGTTTAAATCGGGGGCGATATAAATCGCCCCCATTCTTTCTTTCGCTAGAGGGAAAATATGTACCTTTAAAATCGTAAGAGCTAGAAAAGAAGTTCAATCACAAAAAATCTTCCTTTTCTAAAAATAAACAAATTACCTTGAAACTTAACAGTTTTTCAACAATTTCAGCTCAAATATTAGATTACAAAAGCATGCGTATGGGTATATTGTATATGTACTTACAACACTTTACAGCACTTTTGTATAAGTATACACTGTGTATACAACTCAAAGTTTTATACATATTTAAATGTGTAAAAATAAAATAACAAGTAAAAATAAGTATAATAAGCAGTTCATGCGCTGAGAAAGAATTGTTATTTTATTTGGTAAATATGTCGCAGTTAGATTGTCGAATCCGTTATTTGACAAAACCGCTAGTTATTTTACATTACAACTCCGTTATGTAAAACAACTGAACGACGTTTAGCTGTTTTACATAGTTACTGAACTTTAACACGTAATATTGCTTAAACGTTCTGCGTTTATCAATGCAGCGGGTCAACAATTAGACATTATGTAAAACAGCGTGAAATGAAACGTCAGATTGTAGATTTTAGTTTATATCATTAATATTATTATTAATACTACTAATTGTATTACCTTGCAGTCTATATTGTTTAATTCTTAAATTCATATATTGTAAACGGGCCAATGGAAGAGGTTTTTTTTTCTAACAAGTTCTATATATTTTAGATATAGTGTCAAAAATAATTGAAATTAAATAAGGTAACTATTACAACCAAGTACTACAATCTTTCACTTCATCGGTCATACCCCGAGTTGGTCGGGTTTTGCGTGTTTTTGGGCCCCGCACTAAAAGGCGTTCTATATATTTCCCTATATCAAGTGGGTAGCGGTTTTATAAAACAGCGGATTCGACGATCCATCTGCGACATATATAAAGAGAATATTAGATTTCATCTCTTTAAAATTTCTCCGTGTACTTATTGATATCTAACAAAAGAATAACGGCTTAAGCGATGACTGTATACCAAATAAAAGTTTGTTTTATTCCACATAATATTATAAATATTATAGTTGCACTCATTCAAAATTTATGATGATTTGTTAAAATATAACAACAATTTATTTGGTTTAAAACAAGAGCATTAAACACACATTTCATATAAATAAGTTTTTGTTGAAATAATTTACATATTGCATTTATGCCTACGTAAAAGCATGGACTAATCATAATTATATATACAGAGTGTTTCAGAATTGCATTGCACTCAGAGTTGTATTGTGAAGCTTAAGTATACATAAATAATAATATGTGAATAATATAGTTGATATTTGACAATAAAGTAATAATGCCAATGATGTGTAAATATAAAACTCATACGTTTGATTATCTTTGGTGTTGCGGTAAGCATGCTGAAATCCAGATGTTCGAGGTTCGATTCCTGGTTGAAAAGTTAATTTTTTCATATCAATATTTAGTTAAAAAATTCGTTACGCAGGAGCTGCTTCAACTTAGCGAATTTCCTTAGAATACATATATCACTCTCTAGTGGTCATAATTTTAGTCTGATCAAAATGACATGTCATATATGATTTTAGCATTTGCAAGTCCAATTTTATTAATAAATGACATATGTCAAGGGGAATGGGGGCATAAGGAAAGAAGAAAACACAAAATATAAAATATCTCTCTTGATATTAGAACAATCAAAAATGAGTAAGGAATAAAGTTGTATAAAATCAAATTTGCTGCAATTCATCATCTTATCATTTTTGCGCAAACTCTAATGTGTACAGAGATATTAAGGAATTTAATTTTCAATCTTAAACCGTCAATATTTCTGTAAATATTAGTGTAACAGAAAAATGATAAAAAACAAAATTACAGTGAAACTTAGTACCTACAACTTTACTTCTTATAAATTTTTTGATTTTTTAAATATTAAGAGAGATATGTCAAATTTTTTGTTTCCCCCTACCTTTAAACCCCCCTTTTCCCTTACCCGATTTTACCCATTAACGAACTTGACCTTTTGAATACCAAAAACGCCTCAAATACCAAATTTCATTCCAATCAGATTAAAATTGTGACCTCTAGAGCGACTACAGACACACACATATACATATATATATATATATATATATATATATATATATATATATATATATATATATATATATATATATATATGTCCATAGATATATATATATAAATTTTACAGATGGTGTTTTTCGACATCTACTAGGTAGGATCGATGGACATTTGAAGAAATTTTTGCAAAATTCGGTTGCAAAAGTCGGTACGAGACCAATAGCTCTATTTAAACAACTTTTATTTTCCCAAAAACTAAATGAATCAAATCAACTAAAAAAATTTGAAAAATGAGCGAAACTTTTGTGGCCCTATATGTAAAATGTGATAGATTACTAGTTAGTAATAGTTGAGAGTATTTTGTTAAATTGTAATGTTGTTTTAGAAAATAACATATTACATAGTTTTGATTAATGAACTGTATTTAATTTGTACTAGGTGTATGTGTGTTTGTATATGTGTTGCTGTTCATAATAACAAGTAGGTGATATACCAACATGTATTTATTTACTTAGATCATACACAATATTTTATGTTTCTTCGTAATATTATTTGAATTTACTTGGTTACCTAATTATTTTTGAGAAAAAAAAACACCATTTATTAAAAATTAAGTATGCCGCAAGTGTAGACCTAGGTGTATGTGTGTTTGTGTATGTGTTGCTGTTCATAATATCATGTAGGTGATATACCAACATGTATTTACTTAGATCATACACAATATTTTATGTTTCTTCGTAATATTATTTGAATTTACTTGGTTACCTAATTATTTTTGAAAAAAAAACACCATTTATTAAGTATGTAGCGAGTTTAGACCCAGGCAAAAGACAAAAGTAGAAAATATTAAATTGTTATAATTAATTCATAGTAAATACACTTAAATTAATTTTTTGGCAGACATCTGATGTCTAGTTTATGGACAATTAATAAAAAATATTCGTAATTAAGTTGTACCCTAATTACGTATTAAGTATTTTAAACTTTTGTTATAAACTTTTTTACATAAATTCAGTATTTAAGAAATTAAATTAGTTAGTTAATTTTCACTTGGTTTTAAGGGCATTTAAAACAATAGTATATGAGGCTGATCATAGATAAGGTATACTTAGCGCATATGTCAGAGGTCTGTGGTATGATTTCCAACTTTTTAACGTCGGAAATTAGTTTAAAAATACAACTAATTTCATTATAAGCTACATTTAAATTTATTAATTATTAATTTTGAATTAACATATTAAAAAATAAACAATAAAATCCAAATAACAATAAAGAACAATTTATTTTGATTTAATATTTCAAAAATATAAAATCGAAATAAATCTTTGTAAAATACATATCAGAGCATCCATCAATTTCTATTTTATTTATATGCATAAATAAACCTTTTATTCGATTTAATTCCAATTAAAACATATAAATAAATAAAATTTTTTTTACTAAAACTGTAAAAATGAATGCAATAGAAATGCACTTTAGTTGATGCAAATATGTGATTGTAATTCATTTATACGGAGTGGACATTTAGTTCAATATCTTTTTTAGAACAAATTTCATTTCGATTGGATGATAATTGTGGTCTCCAGAACCTACAAACACATTTGCAAATTTTTAAACGAAGTTGATGGACATTTTGAAATTTTTCCCAATTCGCTTCATCTAAAATACAAGATTTACTAAAAAACAAAAGAAGCAAAGAAGACATTGTTTGTTTTCATAGAAATGCGAAAATCTTTATTCTTGTGAGAGATCCGAATATGCAAATAAATGGTCACAAACTTAGCGTTGCTTTTCCCAAATGTTATTATTGATTTGTAAAATTGCTTCGGGTAAGAAATGTTCATTTTAAATGTACTACCAAGGTTTATACGAAACATTTTTCCAAAATTAAAATAAATAAGGTACCTACAAGTAAAAATGAACGCTCCTTTGTGGCCGATATTACATAAAGACTAATGATGCCGCGCGAGACGAGAGAAACGATACAAGACAAAAATTAGAATCTTGATTATCGATAAATATCCGAGAGACAGACGCTAGTACCTTCTTTCAATCTCTATAGATTTTTAAAACCTGTAAACATTTAATTTTTCTTTTCCATTTTTTTACTTTTAATGATTTAATTAAATTGAAAATGAGGCAGTTAATTGACTAAACTGTCAGCGTATGGACAAGAAGAAAATTACCGGCTATGCTTTTGAAGGTTATCTGCAGTTTCCCTTCAGGCACTCCAGATAAATATCGGCATAGTTCTTATCAAAGTCGGTTGCAGTTGCACATCCTACTAATTCCTTGTCCTTCAGTCACATCATAACAATGTATCGTTAAAAAATTCGTTACGCAGGAGCTGCTTCAACTTAGCAAATTTCCTTCAGAATACATTAATCACTTTCTAGCGGTCACAATTTTTGTCTGATGAAAATGAAATGTCGTATATGATTTTAGTATTTGCAAGGCCAATTTTATTAATAAATGACATACGTCAAGGAAAAAGGGGGGCATAAAGAAAGAAGAAAACACAAAATATAAAATATCGCTCTTAATATTAGAACAATCGAAAAATACGTAAGAAATAAAGTTATAGAAAATAATGTTTGCTATAATTCATCATCTTATCATTTTTGCTCAAACTCGAATGTGTACAGAGATATTGAGATAAGATAAGAAACAAAAGATTGAGATAAGATAAGAAACAAAATTAAAGTAAAACTTAATACCTACAACTTTACTTCTTATAAATTTGAGTTTTCGAATATTAAGGGAGGTATGTCAATTTTTGTGTTTCCTCCTCCCTCTAAACCCCCCTTTCCCGTTGTCCGATTTTACCCATTAGCGAACTTGACCTTTTGAATACCAAAAGCACCTCAAATACCAAATTTCATTCCAATCAGATCAAAATTGTGATCGCTAGAGTGATTACAGACACATATATATATATATATATATATA
The DNA here is from genome assembly GCA_963920215.1 of Nineta flava. NCBI lineage: Eukaryota > Metazoa > Arthropoda > Insecta > Neuroptera > Chrysopidae > Nineta > Nineta flava. The sequence continues at coordinate 107,076,353 of OY986040.1, read as the reverse complement.
TATATATATATAAATTTTCCAGATGGTGATTTTTGTCATCTACTAAGTAGGATCGATGGACATTTGAAGAAATTTTTGCGAAATTTTGACTAAAATTAATAAAGGTTGAAAAATAATGATATGGGTGGCCTCTGTTATAGACCGTGGAGTCTCAGAAACGGAAGTAAAACCCCATTAATATTATTATTATTAAGAAAATTTGTAACTGTGAAAACGAGACGAGACAAAAGAAAACTGTATTGTATGCCAATACAATACAAGAGACATGCTATTCTCATCTCGCGGCAAAGACTAGGAGTTTTAAAATCTTTAACTTCCGGAAAATATATTTGAGTACAACCAATATATAAATCGAGAATTTTATAAATTAATAAATAAATAAAATAACGTTTGTAATTTAAATCTATTTTTTTTTTACGTATATTTTTATAAATAAATACGTAACAACAAATGTCAGATAGAGAATTTGTTTTTTTGTGTGTGTGTTTTTTTATTTTGTTTTCAATTGACAAACATGAATAATTACAATGATGATATAATTTTTAAAATACATACAAAAGATATACGAGAATAGTAGTATGACTGCCATCTAATCATTTTATGTTGCAGTTCTGCAATGTTCGATTTTTTTTTTAAATTTTATTTATAGTTTGTTGTTGTTTTTTTATGTTGGTACAATAATGAATGGCAAATTTTTTATCGCTTTATATTTTACGCGATAAATAGACAGATTTCAATCGATTTTCGTAATTCATTTTGGTATTCACCACAGCGAGAAACATGAACGATACGAGAATAAATCAGCGAGACGAAAAATCAAATTCTCATCTTCGATAAATATTTGAGGAACGATAATATTTTCTTTCAATCTCAATGGATTTTTAATCAGTAAAAATGTACTAATCACAAATCTGCAAATCATTTTGCGTGGTAATTTTTTCTATATAGTTTTTATCGTTTCAATTAATATAGAAGTTATATTTAATTGTTAATTTTTTTATAAATTATATATTTTAAAAAAAATCTTCAACTGTAAAAATGAGACGAGACGAGACGATTTTTAAAAATTCAATACAATACAAGAGACATGCTACTCTCGTCTCGTTTTCGTTTCGAGGCATTACTATTCTCCATCCTGTGAAAATCCCAAAAAATTATAATATCACATTACACAAAGATCTGGCAAAATATAATTAAAGGATGCCACTTACATGCCCCTTGAGTTTTTAAACGACAGTAACAGTTGCGTTCGTATTTTTAAAATTGTTGATTCAAACCGTATCCATTCGGTTTTTGAAAAAATATTTATAACAAAAGTTTTTATACAAAACTTTTATACAAGACATTTTTTCGAAAATCAAATGTATTTGGTATTTCAATATATTTTTTTATTTTTCATTATTTTGGCTGAAATAATGAAAAAAAAAAATGTATTTGGCTACAGGTTCATTTCAGTACAAAAGTTGTTTGATTTAAAAGAAATAAATGTTAATTTGTTTTCCTATTTCTTACAGTGAAATACCCCGTCACCATTTAGATTTAGAACTCGCTTCAGAAATTTCAGGTAAATATCTCGATTCATTTTTGAGTATTCACGATGTACAGAGATACAAGCGAGCCGCTACCGATACAGAGATAACGAACATATAGAGATATACAAGCGGACAGTTATACAGTTGAAACTAAACTTATAAAACTCTAATATTACTTATATCCGGGATAGCAAAATTAACGAGATGTACATATTCTTTTATCCTAATGTTAATATTTAACTATTAGTTAAATTTTATTCGAACATTAATGAAACAAATGCCTGGATTAAAAAAATAATAATTAAAGTTACATTGAATTCTAAACACATATTTCTAAAAAAAGTAAAATTAAAAATTACAAAAAAAAAACAACAACCAATAACAGATAACAAAAAAACAGTTGTGGAAAAAAAGACAAAAATAGAACAAAACAGAACATAGTTGCCCATAAGCAACATTTTATGTATTTTAATTTCCCCTTTTTTCGTAATAAAAATTCATTACATGAACCACCGACCATTCATTCGATGGTACTACCAATGATAGTGGGTATGGACAGTATAACCATTTGCTTAATGGTTGTTAAAAGAGTTATATCAACTTATAGCGGAATGTACAATTCCAGTTTTAAAAAGTTTTTCAATATGTAAACACATTATTGCGGTCAAATATGCACCATATTTAGTATAGATAGATAGATACAAATAGATAGATAGATAGATACATCTTGGGGTCTAAAGATTATTGCACTTCCACTTTATGATCCATTGAGCTCCCCCTTCTACTTCAGGTCGATGAGATTCGCTTCTCCCATATGTTGGAAATAGCCAGGAGATTGCTTATCAGGTCTTCCTTAAGGTTCATATATTCGGGGTGAGATGCACCGAATATCTGCTGTATCTGTTGTAACCTAGAGGTTCGCAGTTGAAGATAATGTGGCTGGAAGTTTCTTCCTCCTCCTGCACATAATGGACCCGTTATAAAGTCCCATTGTGTGCAGATGATTTCGCAGGGGATAATGTCCGGCATGTATTCATATACTCATTGTATTTTAAAATACACTCAATCTGCAAACAATGTATAGTGTATCTATCGTTGTCTATATGTAGTGTACTATGATACGGTTTCATTTACCCGATATAATCCATTCATAAAATTATACAAAATCTAATATAGTGCATTCATAAAATTCTGAAAAATCCATAATGTTGATTAAAATAATTAATTATGAATTATTACGTTCGATAACACTATTATTTTAGTTCAATTAAAAAAACTATATAATGAGTAGTTTAAAAAGAATACTTTTAAACAACATTTATCACAGTGTCTAATTTATAAAACTAGTTGTATCACAGAAAATTGATAAGAAGTTTTAATTTCCGAAGAAGCATAATTACATGATTAAATTTACCAAATACCACACATAAACAGTTTTATCTAACATCAACATATTTATCTAATATCTTGTATCTAATATCTTAAGCCCCATGCATGAACGTCTTAAATAAGCTTATTTACGGTTGTTGGGCGGTTAGAGCACAGTCAAGATATAAGTCTAAAATTTTAATACGTTATTAATCAATAGCAAAGGTATATAAATTAACTTTTGAGAGAGATCGTACGACTAGTTTTTTAGGAACAGATATTCAAAATCGGATTTTTAACACGTCGTAGATTGGAAATATCTGGTAAATCGTACATTATTCGTAAAAATAATCTACTAAAGATAAACATTTACAAGATTTTAAATTAAATAGTTAAACTATCGTAAACTATGTTAAAAAACAGTATTCTGACTTGTAGTTTTGGAGATGTAAAATAAACACAATTAAACAAAAGTATTGAAATAAACAACGAAAAATTCGTCAAAATATCTGGTTCTTTTTAAGAAACGGAAACTTATCCATTATAATGATATTAAGGTTGATCTACATTATTAGTTGATCTACATTTCAAGTTTCGAAGACCTTTTTTTTTACGAAATTTTAAGTTTCTAACGATTTCGGGAGTAACCAAGAGGATTTGATGATCCATTTGTCAATCAGCTTTCAAAAAACCTTTGATATGGAATTTCTTGTAACCACTTGCAATACTTCGTGACAGGATGCACATCACTCCAAATTAGTCAATCGGACTACTAGATCACTGCTATATTATGTTAAATTATCGCCTTACACTGTCCGTAGAGCGGAATTTGGCGACGGGTATACATATATGATTTACGAACATTCATTAACATATTGGATGTATTTACATGGCTATGACTGTGTAACATATATTTTCACATGTAGTGAAAATATAGATCGAATGTTTGTTATAATAATTACAATAACGGGCATAGATTTAAATTATTATTTGAAAATAAAAAGGTTGAATATATTACCCAAACAATAATGATACTCCAGCACATACAAACATTATACATTAATGTTTTGGGGGGGTTGGATAAAGTTATGTATGGGATTTTTGGTTTATATATATGTATGTATTGGTTTGCGCGCGTATTACATGTACGAATTATAAATTTTACAACTTTTATTTATTGTTCGGCCACACCATGCAATACAAAACAACATACATTTTCGTGTAATCATCTAAATTCAATTAAATTACTCCGAATATATATATACAATGTATTTTGTATATTTTGTTTTGCAAACGGTCGGCAATATAGCGAACTGTAACAATAATAGGTGGAAAATTTTGAATCAATGTTTTATGTAAAATATTATTTATATTTTTAATTATTTTTTATATTTATTACTATTATTTTTGTAATATTATTATAATTATAATTATAATTATTATATATTCTTATATTATTAATTTTTAATCAAATATGTTTCATAATTTTTAATTATTATTTTAATATAGCTTTTAAAATTGTAATTTTAATTAATAAAAACACAATAAGTGAAACACTATTAGCCTGTTTGGACGCGTATTGTACTGTATGTTACCTAATATAATTTGTTTACGAAAATTTAAGATTTATTTGCTCATATTTCAGTAAGATAGCAAATTATGTGATGTATTTTTTACTTTTAGCAATAATTATAAATAGTATTATTAAGTATCATTAATGTACACTCCCATTTTAACATTTTAAATATCTTGAAATGGTATTATTTTTCAAAAAAATTATTTCAAAATAAAGATATCGGGTTTGAAGGCTTGGAAGGAGTCAATAGTGTACTAATATTAAATAATGAACTAATATTGAATAACAACTTTTCGGCTTGGACAAAAAAAAACGGCTGAAGTATCGTTAGTCTTTAAAGTATCAATAATCTCAAATAAAGAGACTTAATACAAAAATATTTAGAACAAAAAGTAATTGTTTTTCAATGGTTTTCTTATATTTGATTGCGTGTTTATATGAGACAAATTTCGTTATTAAAATTCGACCCATTTCTAATGGTTCCATCGAATTAAAAGTTTGAAAATGCATGTAATTATGTTGACAATAAAATGATTTGGTACCATCAAGATGAACTCATTCTGGAATTAGAAAATAAAATAGGAATTTGATGGAAGCGCTGATAAACATATCGGAAAGTGGTGGAAGCGTCAAGAAATTAAATTAATATTGTTGGTTTTAACAAATTAATTAATTTAAACATAAAATTTTAAAAGCAATGATTTTCTTTTAAAAGCTAATAGTACTTATAATGTGAAAATAATTTTGTTTTCAGTGAATTTCAGATGATCCGAACCCTTGAAAAATGAACCCATTGGGCGCTCATGGTGTAATATTTTGTGAGCGTCCAATGGTTTTCTTTTTATACATATATTAAAGATTATTCGGATCACCTTATAATCCACTGGATTTCTCTTTTAAAGCACATTTCTGAAAACCTAAAATTAATAATTAGAATTCAAGTAAGAATTTATTCTAAAATTGGTTGAATATTTTTAAACTTGTACCTCAAACATATTATCCAAACGCACCGTAAACTTGAATAAATTCAAAATTGTTTGACACCAGAAAAATCGTCCTATTTTTTATAAAACAGGAAAATTCATTACAAGCATTGCAAAGTATACACCACCAAAGTAGCCATGGGTACTATACTACTATGGTACTATAGTAATATGTGTACTACTATATTCTTTATTCAAAATTCTGATAAAAGTTGCTTATTTTAAATATAATAACAACTTTTATTCGAAACATTTTCTCAAAAATTACGCTACTTTTGCGGCCCGAAGTAGGTGCAAATAACTCCAAAAGCCGAGCTATTATTTCAAAATTTTACAATTGATTTGTGCCTTATTTATTCCAATTTCGGAAAAATGTTTCGAATAAAAGTTGTTAGTATAGTTATAATGAACAACTTTTATCTGAATCATTTTTTAGAAAACCGAATAAATAAGGCACAAATCTATTATAAAATTTTGAAATAATAGCCCGACTTTTCATGCCATTTGTACAACAAATAGTACATTTTATCATAAAAGTTATAGGTATAATCAACACTTTATATGTAATAGTAGGTATAATCAATTGGCATGGCTTTAATAAGTAAGTTAATCATTCTGTATTTTTTACTTTATGCTTTGCGTTAGTGAATGCCACGACTGAACTTGCTTAATTTAACGTGGCTATTCTTCAAGAGTTAGGAATAAATTGCTATTGTATATACTCGTAGCATGTTATAGGCGCCTCGCTATCTTGTCTAATAGCAATTGACATATCATTCAAAAATATTCATTCCACGAGAATTGATTTTTTTATTCGAGAAGAGTTGTAACATAAACTGCTACAAATTACCTTGACTAAGCAAAAAAAAAAATCATACTTCGTTAAAAAAATTTGTTCGTATTTCCAAATGACTGACAGTTGTTAAGTTGATTGTGTTTTATTTAACAAGTAAAAATATATGGATAGAATACGTACAATGTTCCTCCATTCATTCCAACCGTATTGTTCATTGTATAAATAATACTGTTAAACAACATTAGAATATTAATAATTTTTTTTTTATATTCTCATTTCTCTTTAGTGTATACACGAACATAGTACACCTCTAGAACAGATAGATAGATAGATACTTACTATACCTACTATAGATATACAACGGAAGATAAATTAAATATTTGTATTCTTAATAAGGTGATTCAAAATGTCTACTGAATATGATCTTATATTTATTAGTTAATAAGATTTATATTTATTTAAGAATAGATAATATTTTTTTATTAATATTTAAATTGATTTAAACAATAATTGTAATAAAAATCTTTAAATATATTTATTTTAAGGTCTCTTTAAATTATATGTTTTTTATTATTTAATATGGTGTCAATTTTGTTTCTCTGATTATCGAATTATATTTGCGATCAATTTAGATTAGATCAGTTTAATCTAATGTACCTTCATTCCTTCAAAGGTGTTCTAGGAGTAATATAGTTTTGATAAACTAGGTTAACTAGAAGTAATCTAGGACATTTCATTGATTCCATCTGGTTGGAGACTAGTTTATTCTAAATGATAGTGTCTTTTAGAAAGAGGTTTTCACAATCATACAGAATGGGACTGACGGATTCCTCCTCTTTATGATAAAATTTGCAGAGATCGTTCTCTGTGTGCCATCAACTTAAGCTACAAAAACTTCAGAATGGTGATTTGTTCTTTATCTGCAAAAGTTACAGATACTTTTTATTTCGCAGCTAATCTAAAAGGTCTTTAAATATTTGAATCTCTCCATCTTGAAAGTCATTTCTCTTCTTCTTGTAAATGCTTATCGTATTTGGAATTTATTGTTATTTTGAATGGTTTAAAGGACAGAAATTTTAAAGTTTACATCTACGATTTATCTTTATCGGAAATTTACTATTAAATATCATTAGTAAATAAGCTTAAAAGCATTATAAACATTTCAAATACAAAAAAAGTCGATTCTATAATGCTTTGTTTTCATAATACGCCCCATGAATAACAGGACATTTATCGTCTAAAATTCACCGAAAT